>PVKZ01002563.1:0-193724 GCA_004027375.1 Macroglossus sobrinus | reverse complement strand
CTTCAAGCCCCAAATTAAGAAAAATACAATGGTTGGTTAAGCTGCTAAACCCTGGGGTAGTTTGTCACACACACAGTGGTAGATCACTGAAGCAAATGGATTATAGCAGATTATGAAAGTAACAAGGACTTTCTAGGAGAAAGAAAAACGTTTCCCTCGGGAATCGAAAATAAAAATCAGGAGAACTACAGTATATTTATCTTCCGAGTGCACTTTTAAAGTTTTACACCATGAGGCCATCCTTCAGAGCCTGGATTCTGTATGAAGTTGGTTTTTGATTATCGATCAATCTAGAATCACCCTTGTTTCTTTTCTAAATACTTGGCCTACTCTTAGATTCTAGGTTCTATATCAATGGTTGGGGGGTCAACAGTGGAAAATGCTTTACGGTTCCTGCCTTCAAGGACCGAACAGTTGAGGGAAGAAGACAAATATTTTACAAAGGTGAGTCGTGGTATAGCACAGTGAGAATGAACATAGTGGTGTACATAGGATGTTATGAGACCCTAGAAGAAAAAATAGAAAGCTGTAGATGAAGATGCAGATAAGGACATAGATATCAATGTAGGTGTAGATATAGTCATAACTCTTTCACTATAAAACAATTGTGCATATGTATACTGTGTATTTTTGACACCGTATACAAAGATGCTCAAGTATGTGAGTATATATACAGATGTTTTGGGATTTATTTCCCTCAAACCATCTCTTTGACATTATATACTATTATTACTTAAGTGTAATACGTTAGTCATCCAATGTTTAAGTTGTTGTTTTTATTGAAATTAATATAATATTTAATATTTGGTAGTGAGATGTCAAATATGTGCTTTACAAATATTTCTTGACTCAGTACCTACATTTTGTGATAAAAAGACACACAGATTATTTCTATAAGAAATTGTACTATATATCTTATTCCCAACACATTGCATATTCCTGATTTTCTTTATAGATTTAGAAAAGAATTTTCTTGACGGATTTGTCAAGAAGGGAGGAGAACTAATGACCGCAGAGATGTGAGAACAAATCCTTGTAAGCACACTCACTCCCAGAGGGCCTGAGAAGTGTGACCCAAGAACGCTACACATAGCTGCAGAGTGTTAATAGAAACACAATAAACATGAAGTCCCTTGTCCTTCCTACCTCATCCCTTGTATTTCCACCCGTCAGTTGTTAAGTGGACTGACCTGAACTCAGACTTTATTGCGAATTGATTTAAGAAATATGTCTGGTGAAATGACCCTTGCTAATAGCATGTAGGAAGATTTTTAAATGACTTGAATGCGATACAAATTCAATATGTGTGTACTGTGTGTTTTATTATGTCAAAGACTGGAAATACGTTAAAACTTCTCAGTGCCTTTTCAGCTTGTGAAATTTTAAGTTTCCAGAATTTTCTTTGAGTGCTTGCACCACCATAGTGTTTCTGGGACTAGCCACGTAAGCATGTAGAATCTTACACATACACACACACACACACACACACACACACACTTTTTTGTGGCTGTGTACATTTTTTATATGTGTTGGATAATTACACAAAGTGGAAAAAAAGGATTCAGAAATGTGAAAGCAAGCAACCCAAAAATAAGTTGAATTTTAAGAAATAAATAGATCATGGAAGAGAAATAACAAGATTTGATCCATGTACCTGACCAAGGGCCTGAACTTATTCTGGAGATTGATTCACAAGGAGTCACACAGAGGAGAAGAATAATTTGAAAACTAGAAGAGACTGTGCTTACCTTCCTATTGAATTTTTATGCCTTTTGGGTAGGAATCCTTCCTGCAGCTAGAATGAAAAATCATGTGGACTCATCGCTAAGTGATGACAATTATTCATTCATCCCACAAGCGTTTTTGAGTGCTCACCTGCTCAGTGGGCAAAGTGATGGAAGATGGAGACCCCCTATCTCTCCACACTCTGATGAGATGCCAGTGGTAGCATCAGATAGCCATGGTCAAGTTCTCAAGATCAGGGTTCTGAAAGTAGATGGTCCATGGCCAAGTTAACTTGTCCCCATTCCCCTTTTGGGGGCTATTTCACCACCCCAAACAGTATCAGAAGACTGAACAAAAAGGAGGAACATCTTGACCGAAGGGTTTATATTTGCAGGTGATTTATTCCGCTTAACACATCCTCAGGTCTGCTTTCTTCCCCTCTCTGTAGCCACCTCATTGTTGATGCTTTTGTCCTTTCTATCACTGAACTTGGACCTCTGCTTCACAGAGGAGAATCTCAATATTTTCAGCCTACGTCTGTTTTCCAAGGTCAGCCAGGAGATTGAGACATTATTTACTCCTTGCTTTTCTCTCTTTGGTAAAGGCAAAAAGGAAACAACTCTTATTTTCTTTTGGCTGGTCAATTAAATGCCATGACATTGCAGGACTAGTTATGGGAAATATTTTTCTGCAGATTTTTTTCTCTCCATCCCAAGTCTGTTCTGTGCTGAGACATGGAGATTAAGAAAACAAACACCACAAGTTCTGAGAAAATTGGGGGAGGATGTGCTCTCAGAATCTCCCTGGGTGGCTATTACCAAGGAGAGCATGACAAGACACTCAAAGAGTCCAAAGTGACAGCAGCAACCAAATCTGCAAGATTTGGGCCTCTGTGTACTATTGTGGGGTACTTTAAAATAATTAACTAAACTAAAAGGCTTAAACTAAAAGGCTGCTTTTTACTTACCTAGATTACCTGATGAATAAACAGTTGGCAATTTTGCCTCTCGGGACATCACACACATATTTTTACTGTTAAATGTGACAATGCATTGAGCTAACTGTGTATTTTCATTTCATTAAAGCCGAAAACACACATTGGAATTTATTATAGTTTGACCACATTTTGCAAAATTGCTTCTAATTATTACTCTTATTTGCATAAGAATAAAATAGTTGACAATTGGGACAACAGAGCTTTCATAACCACACTGTTCCTATTTTTTTTCCCAGTTGAAAAACGTGGGAGAGATTTAAGTTGAAAAATACCAGTGGGCTTTGGCGCACATGTTTTGGTTGGCAAAGCAATCGCCCAGTTGGCTGTCATTGTCCAAGCATCTCTTGACATTGCACTGAGAGAGTTTCGTTCAGTACCACAGCCCTTCTTAACTTTCATGGCATCTCCGAGAAGCCACGACAGGCTGAGGATGTGGCTCCTGCACCTGCTGAGCCTCCCTGTTGGATCACTACATGGCCAACCTCACCCTGAGGGCAAAGGCAGTTGTGAGAACTTTCACAGGGACCTGAGATTTTTTTTGTTGAGGGGCGTCGAGTTGAAAACCAGTGTGGAGAAAAGAAAGCTTCTCCCCTATCAGCCTGTAGCTCCTAGCTAGACCTCCTCAGCACACAGGGCTAAGGGGAAATTCAGAAGAGAATACATAACTTGAATTTGAAAGTGTGTGTGTGTGTGTGTGCATGCGCTTGTGTGTTTACCAGAAAGGACTATAATTGTTGATCATGGCCACCTGGAAGGGGTAAAGTACAAATGAATTACAGGAAATATGTTGGTCTGCCTTAGCTATCTATTGCTACATAGCAGATCACACCAAAACCTGGTGTCTGAAAACAACGATGTTTATTATCTCAGAGTATCTGTATGTCAGGAACCTGGGAGTGGCTTAGTTGGGTGCCTCTGGCTTAGTGTCTCCCCTAAGGCTGTGATCAGGTGTCAGCTGCCATCAGTCGTCTGAAGGCCCAGCTCGGGACAAATCTACTGACAAACTCGCTCACGTGGTTGGTGGCAGGATGGCAGCAGATCTTAAAATGTTCGAAGGACCAGACAGATCTTATTGATTGAGGGAGAGTCCATTGAACAAATTTCTGAGTCACATGAGGCAGTGGTACAGATGAGGAGGATTTCAAGGTGATGGCTAATGGCTCATCTCCAATATCTCCAATTCAACTGTCTATAACTACTTATGAACGGTGTCTTATTAGAGATTTGTGGCATTAAACCAACAAGTACACAATCCTAATCATTTGTAGAGTCAGAAATCTTAAGGTAGACATGTTATAGAAATGACCGACGTACTTGAGAGACTTAAAACTGTAGGTACCTGGAGTACAGGGACCAGAGCTATGTACGTCTGATAATAGTTGACATTTGTTATTAAAACAAGCATCTTTTGAGCATCTAATATGTGCCAGGCTCCGTGCAAAGAACTTGACATACATCTGCTCATCAAACCTGCATGGTAAACTCAAGAGGGAAGTATTATTATCAGGATTATTGTTTGAATTTTACACAGAAGAGGACTCCAAGGTTCAGAGGAGTCAGAAACCTGTTCGAGGTCATTGTATTAACTTCCTGGGGCTGCCATACCATGGCACAAGCTGGGTGTCACGATACCACAAACCGGGGAACTTAAACAACAGCAATTTATTCTCCGACAGTTCTGGAAGCCATGTGTCTGAAATCAAGGTGTCATCAGGGTCCGGCTCCCTCTGAGATGATTGGTAGAAGCTTCTTTACCTGGTCCTGGCTTCTGGGAGTGACTGTCTATCCCCCATATTCCACAGTTTGCTATTACATCGCTCTGATTTCTACCTCTGTGGTCACATGGCCTCCTCTACCTGTTCCTTTGGTCATGTACAGGCGGTGTCCCCTCTGTGTGCCTGTGTCCAGATTTTCTTCTTTCTATAATGACACCCATTACACTGGATGGGGGCCCACCCTAGTGATCTCATCTTGACGTAATTACCTCTGCAAAGATCTCATCTGCAAACAAGGACCCATCCACAGGCATTGGAGCTGGGACTTCACCATGTCTATGGTGGTTCATTTTATGCGAGCTCTGTCTCTGGCTGTATCTGTGAGAGTGCTTCCCGATGAGATGAGCATTCGGATCAGTGGACTCAGCAGAGTAGATGGCCTTTCCCAGTGTGTCTGGGCCTCGTCCAATCCATTGAGAGCTTCAGTAGAAGAATGAAAGATGAAGGAAGAAGGAATTTGCCCTTTTTTTCCCCCACCTCGCTGTTTGAGCTGAGATGTCTCACACATCTTCTTCTACCCTCAGGCTGGATTTACACCATCAGCTTCCCTAATTCTCAGGCCTTCAGACTCAAACTGAATTATGCCATCAGCTTTCCCGGTCTCCAGCTTGCAGATGGCAGATTGTGAAACTTCCTAGACCCCGTATCATGTGAGCCAATTCCTCATAATACATCTCCTTGTTTACATATCCTTTTGTTTCTATTTCTCTGGAGAACTCTTGAGTGATACAGTATATTTTGGGCGACACAGTTCAACTCAGCAATAACAAATGGCCAAGCCAGGATGCACACTTATATTGGCTCAACTTGATGGCACAGCCTGCATTGTAACCAGCATGCTATATTTTCATAACTTGTCTTAGATACCACTTGCCACTGTGTGATTTGCTCTATTGATACATCCTCTTCCATAAAGCAGTCTTAGATGAAATTGAGAGTAAAATCACTTGACTTAATTGCCAAATGATGAAAAGTGAAATAATAATTTTAAAGAGTTTATAACTTTTTAGAAGTCACTGACAAGATTATCTTTTAATTTATTTAGGGCTCATGTTGGCAGTAAGAGCATCCTAGAGATTGGCCTGACTAGCTCAGGCCAAGTTATGAGATTATCGAAGATTCTTCGACATGATAACCACTTTTTTAAAAGAATAATTGAAAACCTTGAATTATTAATTAATTAACGCTAATTACCAAGAGTAGAGAAGAATTATTTGATATTGCAGTACTAAGTATCATAATTATACAGTCTTTTTTTTTTTTGAAATGTGAAAATAAATAAAACATCTTAAAGCTACCAGGAATAACAGGGGAGATCCTGGAAGCAGAAGACGAAGGAGCAAAGAGATGGTAAAACTGCTTTTTCCTGGGTATGAATGGGAATTCAGGATTGTGAAGGAAAATGAAGAAGAGAGGAAAGCAGAAAGAAAGGGAGAGAGCATGGTGGAGAACACCCCAAAAATACCTGAGACTTTTATGAATAACAACTTTTTATTCAATTTTAGTTATTAAAAGTGTGATATAAAACACCCTTAAACTTCCCTTAAAGCATGTTGTATACAGGATGTTGTATGAAGGTTTTGTTTGTGTGGGTGTTTGAAGGGTGTGTGTGTATGTGAGAGAGAGAGATAGGGAGAGGCTGCCTGCATGTGTGGTTGAAATAGGTGTGAGCATGTGTGTCTGTATGTGACCCTGTGTGTGTGCGTGCGAGAAAGTGAATATTTGTTAGAAAGGGGGATGTGGTGAGTGTGTGTGTTCATCTGAATGTGTGTTAGTATGTGGTTGTATGTGAGAAAGAGAGACTGTGTCTGAGAGAGAGGTAAGCGCTGTGTGTGTGTATGTGTGTGTGTGTGTGTGAGTGTGTGGGTGTGTCAGTGAGAAAAGGGATAATAAGGGTTAAGTCCTCTGTCTGGGTCCAAGGAGCAAGGAGGGAACAGCATGCATGCAGTGGCTTTGCCGGGGGTGGGGGTGGGGCTGAGACATGTGATTTATAACAATTTTAGCAGAAACACATTAGAAGCCAAAGTCAACCTTATGCCTTGGTCACCTGCTCATGGGGCCGCTCCATCCCACCTCATCTCTGCCCTTCTCAAATTGTAGGAGTTGGAAAAATTCTTGCATATGAGTCTATCGTCCTTTCCACAAGCCGAGGAAGGAACATTTGAGCTAAACTCTGGGTCTTAAACGGGGCACTCCAGTTGTTACCAGAGCAGAACAGAAAAATGCAGACACTTAGCTGTCAGCAAGACACAATGATCGTCTGTGCCTGGGGAAGGTCCTACATAACAAGCAAAGATGGGGGTAACACCCCCTGTCCGTCAACAACAAAAGGCAAGTGATCCTAAATGCCAGACCCCAGGAACCCGCTCAAAGAACTGAGTCAGCTAGTGACCCTGTCTAGCAGCCTGCAAGCGGACACTACCAGCTAGCAAGGTTCTCTCATTGCCTGAAACACCTCGTAAAATGGTGGTGATTCCAACAGCTCAGGTCATTCCTGCTCAACCAGACAAGTGAAGCAATCACGTGTGTGCAGTGTAGACGCAGCAGAGTTCCTGGATCCTAATGGACGTACATTCTATTCTGAGCGTTTTTGTTGCTGCTGGGGGCACTGGTTCTGCTTAAACCACCCAGAGGAGGTGAGAGGTCCCGTTATAGCAGAGAGGTTGAGAGTTTGAGCTTTGGTCTAAAACAGATCTCTCTGCCGCAACTTCTTGGCTCTGGAACACTGTGGTGTTCACCTCGCCAAGTTCCCAGATCTTCTACAAGATGGACTTCACAGTGTCAATCTTGTTAAGGTTGTCACAGGGAACTCACGAGGTAGTGTATGTAGTGTTTTTATGTATGAATGACAGTGTCTGACACACAGAAGGTATTTTTCAAATATCGATTATCATTATGAACATCAACTACAAAAAGAAATTGGGATTGGGGTTATTGTCCTGTATAAATAGGCATTTCCCAGCAGACACCTGTTCTCCAGGCAGGAAGTACCACTCTGTAGCCAGGACTTTAGTGCCGTTCACTCGCGATTTATTTGTTTGTTTCTTCATCCCTGGTAAGTCTTGGTTGAGCCTGTGGGAAGGGCCAGTGGAGAGTTTTTGGATGTGTCACTCAAAGGTAAATGGCCCCGTCAGTGTCCTCACTCCCTTCTTGTGATCACCTCAACCTTACCCGAGCCAATCAGGGATGATAACAAGTTGGGTCTGGTTGGGGATATGAAATCTTTGAGGTCTCAACTCACCATTTACTGCCACTGATTTGCCTTTGCTCATTAGCACTAATACGGAGGTAGACATATTATCAGACACTAGGGTGAGAGGGAGTAAAAGACAACGGAACCCAAGTTCAAAACAAAGCTAGATGCCCTGTGCCGACACTGGGGCTCAGGGCCAGCGTTTGGCAGTGTGACAGCAAAGGCTTAACAAAAGAAAAAAGGAAAGAACAGAAAAACAGAGCCTTGACCACACCGTAATTGGACACAAGGAAAGCTACCCCTGGCACCTGGCCCCATAGGTAATTACCCTCCATCTCCCCAGGAGCATAAGAGCCCCATTGTTGGAAGAGTGAGCAGTGCGAGACTGCCATCAGAGAGGGAGAGAGGTCAGCAAAGAGCACAAGAGGATGTGCTGGGGACCTGGGCTGTGACAAATGAGCGTGTCAGAGATCTTTGTCTTCTCACCTGCGAAGACGCTTCTACCGTTACAAATTCTCGCCTTGATCTGCACAGAGCCTGTTAAATCCACTCAGCACAGCTGTTGTCAGCTGGGGCTCAGAACTAGAGCACACACTCAAGGTGGACTTTATTGACACACCTCGCTGGCGAAAGTAAGCTCGGATGACTCGAAGCTGAGATCATTCAGGTAGGTCGGTGGCAGTGCAATATTTCTGGCTTCATAGATGTTTTCTAGACACGTCCTGTTGGCCCAAGCAAAACCAGACTGAAGTTCAAGAGCACTGTTGGATGGAGAGGAGGCCAAGGCCCTGTGCTCAAAGGCTTGACCCACAAACCTAACGGCGAGCCTGTCGGGGAAATGAGTTCTTAAGATGCCTGAAAGTGAACTTGGGGGGATGTTAAGAAATGTCAAGTTCAGAACTGGAGCCATGTATAGACAACGGTATGACCATGGTGGGAATAGTGCCTGCCATAAAAATAAATAAAGGTTAGGTGTGACAAAACTACCAGGGAGATTTGGTTTTCTCCTGGGATGGAGATGGGGAAAGATGAGAAGATAAGACGATTCAAGACGAACAAGGTACCGTTAGAAAGAGACCTTAATGAATGAGATGAGGTTGGAAATCCTGATTGACAGGTAAATGTTGTTAAGGTAAAGGTGTACAACTTTTAATTTCTCTCTTCATTTGCATTACGATTCAAGTTTATTATTTGCATTGTAATGGTACATTCTAAATTTTGAGTGTAGAATGCAGAAATCTTTCCTATTTAAAGGGCAAGGAAAATTCTTTTTCATTTACCCATTGTATGCAGTAATGTTCAGAGATTTAAAAAATAATTCTGATTTAATGTCATTTTTAAGTTTTAAGATGATTATTTATTAACTACATTAAGTATTGAAAGATGGATAGAATCATAGGTAAATATGACAGAAAAAATTAGGGAATTAGTCGGTATCTAAAAAAAAGTAGGTGTTAATTTGGATGCTCTTTAGAATTGGCTGAAAGAAAGGAAGTTATAATTTGCTATTGAAATTTTCAAGGCCACATGTTTTCTTCATTTCTGAGTTACTTTTCAGTTCTTTATATAGTCTCTATTCCTTGCTTTACACAATATTTCAAACTCATTTTCTCACTGAATCGAGTCTACTTATTAGGCAGGTAACTTGGCCTTTAATAAAACAAACAAACAAACAAACAAACAAAAAACCTAGAGTATCTTGTCCAGGCCACAGAAAAACATATCGCTTTTGTCTTGATTGTTTTGTGTTCACAGTCAGTTAAGTCCAATAGACATCAGTGTACTGATTAAAGGTCTTCTTTAAAGTCATTATAATATAGCTTTACAATGGATTCCATAATCTGAATGCAAGCTTTTATGCTGTATTCAATAAAGCACTCTGGTTTCTTCACTTTCAACTACTTTCCCTGAACAGGTGGCAGGAAGCAAAGGGCAAATGCTGCCATTTTGGTGACGAACCGGTTACACAAACAAATGAACAATACCTGGTGAATATAATAGTACAATAAATATGGAAGTTGAATGAGTCCATTTAACAGAACTTGTTATATGGAAAATTTGGAATAATTGTAGATTTCATAAAAGTTTTAAAGCTAGGTGAGAGAGTTCTTGTCACAACAAAGAAACCAACATTGACATATTACTATCAGCTAAACTCCAGATCTTGCTTGGATCTCACCAGTGTTTTCGTTTATGTCTTCTATTCTGTTCTAAGATCCCTTCCAAGGCACCAAGTTGCTTTTAGTTGTCATGTCTCCACATTCTCCTCTCGTCTGTGACAGTTTCTCAGTCTTTGTTTGTTTTTCGTAACCCTGGGAGTCTTAAAGAGCACAGTCCATGTGTCCTGTAGAATTACCTCCAAACCAGAAGGTAATTCTGTCTATTGTTCTCTTCATGAGCTTATAGGACTTTTTGAAAGAAAAGGACAGAGGTTAAGTGCACTTCTCATCACGTTCTGTGAGGAGGTACATGAGAGCCACATGGCATCAGGGATGATTTTAACCTTCATCACTCGGTTACAGTAGTGTTTTTTTTGGTTTCTCTATTGCAAAATTAATGTTTCCATCTTCTACTCTTTGGAAATGAGTGACAGAGTGTGGCCTACACTCTGTCATTAAGGTTGGAGGGAGGTGAGGGCAATTGGACCCCACATCCTGGAAAAGGAAGTATTTCTATATATTACTCGAAATTATCCTATACAGATTTGTTCCTTCTCTCCTATTTACTTATTTATTAAATTATGTGTTTCTATCAGTGGATAACTCACGGATAATGTTGGATTAAAATCTATAATATATTTGTGGCCCAAACTATTTCAGATGTGGCCATTGGGAACTCTTGCTGCTTGTCTCTTTGATATGTTCCTATCCCTTTTGTCTGTCTGTATGTATGTATAGACGTTCTTGCCTTTTGGTATCCCGAGATGCTCCAGGCACTCTTTGTACTTTCCCTGCCTCAGCCCTAAATCAGGGATTTCCCTGAAGAGATCTGACTGATACCTTTAACATACTAATAAAAAGAGAAACAAATTCTCTTCTACGTAAATATGGTATAATCACTTGATAGGCACATTATTTTAAAACTTTCTAACAGTTAAAGAACTTTCAAAAATTTGTAAAGATTAATATACATTTGCCAATATAATGTAAAATGTAAAACGTTACGAATGCCCATTTTATTAGGTCACAGTGATTCAAACTAAAAAGTTTCTGAAACTATTAAAAGCATTTTTAATAATAAATTTTTCTTTAAGAATTCTAAAGGAGTGCATATAAAACATTTGATTCACCACACATCAGTTTCTATACAATTTCTCTTTACCACATTTACCACGAGAGGTCAACGTGCCAGGTTATGCTTCAATAACAGAAAACCCCAAATCTCAGCAGCTTAAGATGGCAACAGTTTACTCTCACTCAGGGTCATGCGTACCTTGGGTGAGTGTGAAGCTCTGCTCCACGTTGTCCCTACTCAGCACCAGGCTGTGAACTGGCCTCCACTGTGTGGACTGAGACTTATCATCTCGGCAAGTAGAAGAAAACACACCATGAGTAGATGTGAGACAAGTTATTTCTCACACGTCATTAGTCAAAGCGAGTCACATGGCCATGCAAACGTCAAGGGTCCCAATCCCGCCAAGTGTCCTGAAAAAAAGAACTAGAAATACAAATGAATGGCTCTACTGATTACCACACCTGGGCATGTGTTGCTCGCTAGGGGACCCAACTGTCCCCACAGGGGTAACTTTCCTTTTAATTCACAAACAAGATTCATTACAGCTCCCATAGTGCAAGATGGAAATGGGTCTTGTATCTTCTTCCAGTATTTCTAAAGATTCCCAAGGGATTTATATTTTCTTGGCTGTCACTTGTGATTGTGCATTGTAAGCTCCTTCTTCAACTTCAAAACCACTCTCTGCTTTTGAAATTATTCAACCACCAGTACAATGGTCTCTGAGAACACTGGCTGTAACCTAAGGCATCAGAGTAAATTTATAGCTGGCCATAGGTGATTATCAAGGTTTACTATATGACTATGGTGCTAACTTGATAAAAAGTAATATTACATATCTATCTTTTTATATTGAGATATAATTGACACACATAACACTCTATTAGTTTTAGGTGATTTGGTATAGATATATATTATGAAATGATCACCACAGTAAGTTTAGTTAACATCTATCACCTAGCAATTGCATTTACATTTTTTTCTTATGATGAGAACTTCGTGATCTAGTCTCTTAGCAGCTTTCAAATATACAATACAGTACATTTACTAACATAGTCACTCTGCTGTATATTACATCCTCAAGGCTTATTTGACAACTGGAAGTCTGTACCTGTTGATCACCTTTGGCCATTTTGCTTATCCCCCAAACCTCTGCCACTGGTAACCACTAATTTCTGTTCTCTGTTATGTGTGAGCTCAGTTTTTTTTCTTTTTAGATTCCACGTATGAGTAAGATTACATAGCATTTGTCTTTCTCTGTCTGACTTATTTCACTTAGCTTAAAGCACTCAAGGTTCATTCATGTTGTAGCCATTAGAAGGATTTTTTTAATTGCTGAATAATATTTTATTGTTTATACATATTTTCTTTATCCATTCTTCCATCAGTAGGCCCTTAGGTTGCTTTCATGTCTTGGCTATTATAAACTACAGAACAATGAATATGGAGGTGCAGATATCTTTTTGAATTAGTGTTTTTGTTTTCTTTGGATGAATACCCAGAAGTAGAATTTCTAGATCATATGGTAGTTCTATTTTAAATTTGTCGACAAACTTCCACACTGTTTTTCATAGTGGCTACGCTAATATACATTCCCACCAACAGAGCGTAAGGATTCCCTTTTCTCCACATCTTCTCCAACACTTGTTATTTCTTGTCTTTTTGGTAATGCCATTCTAACTGGGGGGACGTGATATCTCATTGTGGTTTGATTTGCACCTCCTTGATTATTAGTGATGTTGAGCATCTTTTAATGTACCCGTTGGCCATCTGTATGTCTTTGGAAAAATGTCTATTCAGATCTTCTGCCAATTTTTAAATTTTTGTTGTTGTTGTTGAGTTGTATAAATTCCTTATATATTTTGGATATTAACCCCTTATCAAATATATGATTTGCAAATATTTTCTTTCATGATTTTTTCAATAAGACAAACATAAGTAACAGGCCACTGTATTTTCTTCCATATTTCTTTCATAGATATCTATATCAATATAATTTAGATTATGCTTTTCCTCTTGACATTACAATGTTTTGTCATTGCCTAGTTTTTACAAATCATGTTTTAATGATCACATAGTCTTCTCTCATAGAGAGATACTATAAGTTATTTAAGTATTTTCTATAATGGACATAATTTCTCTGCAGTCAACTAGGCTGAGTACTTTATACTATAAGAAAGCACTCTGTGATGAACAATTTTAGACATACATCTTATGCATGTCTCTGATAATCCCATATCATAAATTCTCAGAAGAGAAACTATTGGGTCAATGAAGATCAACTGTTTTATGGTCTTAATACTTACTGTTAGTTGTTTATCAAAGAGGTTGATTCTAGTTTATGCTCTCACCGGCAGAGTATGTGACTGATTCTTCATTAATATTAAGTCATCTTGATGAAATAATTTGTAGTTGTCTTTGAACAATGAACTAGTTTACTTTACTTAGAGAAATGAAACTATGGACAGGTTTTGAATGAACATGCTATCATCTTATATTTTAATTGGAGAGTAGTAGAGCATCTATTTGGCTGATAAATAGATATGATTAAAGATTAAACAGTATTTTGGTTAGAATAGACCCAATATTAGAATAGCAGCTTTTGCTTATTAAGTTTTTGTGAGTTCATTATTTATCCACTAACTTCCTAGTTTTAGTAACTTGCTTTCTTATGCACAAAAAAAATGCCTTATTTGTATGGTTTTATTTAATTTTAGGGGAAACTGCACTTTTACGTAATTAAAAACAGAAACATAACAAAATAACATAAGAACAACCAAACAATTAGTTTAAATCTGGTAAAAAATTGAATCTGGAAAAATTAATAAAGTTTGAGATAATGGAAATGTACTTGTTAGTTTCCTAGAAAAAATTGTTCTTATGAATGAACTAAAAATATCAGAATTAATGTAGAGGAGTTAAAGTTTATACTTTCTGCAAAGGAGGGGATTTGCATTCTATAATTGCTATCATAAAAATTATCTCTAAAAATTAATAATAGGGAATTAATTACTCTCTGTTTATAAAACTTGGAAATAATTTCAAGTTCCCACTAATGGATATGATTCAAACAAGAGATTTAAACCAGAAATGGAAGTGACTCATGAGGAATTCCCACCCACAGACAGGTTAGTTTCATAGATTTCTGTGGCTTAGTTACAGTGACCTATAGCTTGTGTGAAAATCACCTACAAACACACATACATATACGCACATGCATAGCTGTTAAAACAAAACCAGACAACATAATTTAACCACAAAATCCACAGTTGCTAAAAACCAAGACAGCTCCAATTATTTTACCACAGAAATATAGAATTATTTAACCACAGTATACAATGCATAGAACTGGAAATTTTAATTTAGCATTCATATCCAGAATAGTTTATATCATAAAAGATGGCGATGTTTCTTAACTCCCCAACCCAGCCATGTGAAAAATTGCCTACTATGCAGCCCCCAGACTTGAATGGACAACATAATTTATTATAGCGATATAAGTTTAGCCAGCCCCTTTTGTCCCTATGTCTGTCCTGTGGTGTGACATTTTTCAAATGTTTTTCAGAAACCTAGGGACAACAATAATTTTATTAAAATATGATAATTCAGTTAAATGCAATTGTGGTACTAAGTGAGTTTGTTTTGTCATGAACGTTTAGCCTCATCTAAAGGGAATAGTTTATAGGGAGAATGTTCTGGAAGGCCGATGGCACCAGTGCCATGCTATCTCAGATGGTCTCTGACTCAGCGACGTGGTGTCTTTGAAAGAACTGAACACAGAATGGAGGATGGCTTCTGAGCTGCTCATACTTGGTTTGAATAACTAACGTTCTGCAGCCAGTGCCCAGTATCATGTTTGGAGGTATGTTCTTAATAGATCTAGTTACATGAATAACACAATAAATGATATATTAGCAACCTATTGCTGTGGAATACTATTACACTTGTAATGCTTGAAACAACACACGTTTATCATTACAGTTTCTGTGAGTCAGAAGCCTGGGCATGACTTTGCTGGGTCATCTGCTTCAGGGTCTCGTAAGGCCGCCATGAAGATGGTGGCTGGGGCTGTGGTCTCATCCGAGGTTCAAGTGGGGAAGGACCTGCTGCCAAGCTCACACAGTTGTTGGCAGAATTTAGTTCCTTGTGATTGGAGGACTTGATCCCTGCGGCTGGAGATTGCCCTCGGTTCCTAGATTTCCCTGCCATATGGGGTCCTCAACATGGTTATTTACATCTTCAAAGCCAGCAAGGGGAGAGAGAGAAACTCCAGCCAGAAGAATGGTATGGTTTTATGTAATATAATCACGCAGTCACATGCATGTAATGCCATCTTTAACTTATTCTATGGGTTAGCAGCAAGTTGTAGGTCCTGTCCACACTCGGGAAGAGGGTGTGACTAACAGGGGACCAGAACTATGAGGGCCAACCTAAGAGTCTGCTCATGACAGATGCTATTCAGGTATAAAATGGTGACTTTTAGCATAATTGACTTTACCCTTTCCTAAAAGAAGTTAAATATATGTATATTTTGAATGCCACATTCTTGTTTACAGCAAACAGTGGCTAACAGTGTCCTTCTAAGAAGAATTCTGTATTTTATAATCCACTCATTCCACACAGTATTGGGCATGTAGAAATTAGAGACTGGTGATCCCAAATCATGGTTATTTCTTTGAGGACTTTTGACGGTGTCACATGGCGAGTGTCAGTTGTGAACTATGCTATCAATAGTAGGCATAGCAGTAATGACCTTGATGTGTCGTAGTTGTGCTGAGTATCAGCTGGGCCAAGTACAGACATGTACTGATCAGGACAAGTTTTAAAATTACTGGCAGGGTTCCATGCAGAGGTGAGCGCAGGCTGACCACATGACTGTGAATGTCAGCCACAGTCAACTGGCCAGGGTGGTGACAAACCCAGGGGGCCGGTGTGTGTCCTCTCACGACACTCTGAGGCTGACTAGGAGCATGAGCAATTCCTCAGATTCCCTCTGGAATTTTCGGTACCACAATGTGAGCTGGTGCTTAAAAGATACCAGGAAGAGACTTGCCAAGCTGGGGATGCAAGGGAGCAAAACTTGTAAGTAAAATGAGGAAACAGAAATGGAAGAGCAGAATCTAAACCTTGTGAGTTCCACAAATATTAACCAAATGCTTGAAATGTGCTAGGCTCACGCACCAGATGTTAGGAGTTTAAAGATAGACGGGTCCTAGTCCTCACGGAGCTTCATTCTACTGGGAGAGACAAAAATCAATGTGAAGAATAAAAATAAAATCAGTGATATCATCTGTGAAAGTGAAACATGCCTCCCCAACCGTTTTATTCATAATAGCCACAAATCGTTGACAGTACAAATGTCCACCCAAAACAGAATGAATACATAAGCCGTGTTATCATCACACAATGGACTATCACACTGTTCACATGAAAAGAAGAACAAATTATTCTGCACAGCTAAGTGATGAATCTTTCAAAGTTCTATTGAGTGGAAGAAGCCAGCACGTAGAGTAGGTGCCATGTGGTGACATTTCCGTGATGTCAAAGAACAAGCAAAACGAATCTATGGATGAGAGAAGTCAGCACAGTGGCCACTTCTGGGGACAGGCGAGGAAGGGCCTGCGGAGGCTGCCTTGGTGAGGATACAGGAAATCTGGAATTGTAGTGATCTGCTATGTCTCTATCTGGGTAAAAGTGATACAGATATAGCTACATAAAAATTCATCCAGCCAGACACTTAAAATTCGTGCATTTTACTATATGTGATATTGCATTAAAAGTGAAATAGGTAAAAAATAATTATAAACTGGGCTTTCTGATGGAAACAGAAGCTGGGCTGAAATGGAGGAACACTGCAGAGCGACCACCCGATTTTAGCAGAGTGTTTCTGCATGGGTCTCTGTGGAGGGGCCTTTTCCGCTGAGACCTATGGGATTTAAAGGAACTTGCCCTGGGAAGATCAGATGGGAGAACAATCCAGGCAGAGGACACAGTACGTGCAAAGGCCCTGAGGTGGGAATGAGCTAAGCTTGAAGTGCTATTCAAAATGAATGCATAGAAGTGGCCTAAAGTGAGGTGAAGAAGTCATCTAGGACAGGCCCGTCAGGGCCTCGGGAGCTGCTGTGAGGTGTCTAGGTTTTATTTACCCTAAGTGCACTGGGAAACCATGGGGGGTGTTTAAGCAGGCATGTGACATGAGCTGCTTGCAGTGTGAGCAGTAGTCACTCCCGCTCCAGCAAGGATGGAGGGCAAAGACCAGAGGTGGGGGAGAGAAAGTGACCGATTTGGGATGGATTCTTGACATGGCATCAACACAACGTGCTGGTAAAGTGCGTGAGGGGTGGCAGTCCTGTCTGGGTTGGATGGTGGCCCATGGCACCTCGGACAGGTGGAAGACCAAGGAGGGGTGGCTGGGATGGGGGGGCGCAGGAAGCAGTGCAGCCGATTTGGACATTTGGATTGTGAGACATCCGGTGCCTCAAGCAAGGAGCATCTGGAGGCATGAGCCTGGAGTTGGGCAGAGAGGGTCACCATCGGGGTTGCGTGCGTCCTCAGGAACGGCTGTGTGTGGAGAGAACGTGGGGACCGCAGACCGCAAGGGGGTGCGGGGAGAGGCTGGGGGTGGGCATCCCGCTGTGACATCTCAGGGCAAGCCTCTCACTGCTCCCTCTGGGAAGCGCTAGACCCTGGGACCCAACCCCCAGTCCAGACGCCACCTCGGGCTCTGGGTGCAGTAGCACCCCCACCCATGTCCTACTGTGAATAAGACTCAAAACATCGCCTTATGTGATGATGCCTGCCGAAGCTCTGACATAGTAACATGCCCATCTGACGGGTGGGGACACTCCGTTTAGAGGTTCAGACATGAATCCCGTTCCAAACAGCCATGAAATGGCACGGCTAGGACGTGACAGTGGGGTACTTCCGGAGGCGTTGCACCAAACCACAGAACGAAGGCGGCATCTGGCTACACTTTAGAACCTAAGTAAAAACATAAAATAATAAAATTAAAATAATAAAATAAAATAAAATATAAAATAAATAAATAAAATAAAAATAAATAAATAAATAAATAAATAAATAAAATAAAATGAATAAAATAAATAAAATAAATAAAATAAAATGAATAAATAAATAAATAAAACAAAATAAATAAAATAAATAAAATATAAAATAAATAAATCATAAATAAATAAAATATAAATAAATAAATTAATTAAATAAATTAAATAAATAAAATAAAATAAATAAAATATAAAATAAAATAATAAATAAATAAATAAATAAATAAGATAAAATAAATAAAAGAAACAAAAAAAAACAAAACAAAGCAAAACAAAACAAAACAAAAAACGACTGTCTCTCCAAGATGGAAATTCGAAAATGGCACTGACCTCCCAGGGTGAGCGGGGTCCCCTTTGCTCCAGTTAGAGCCATCTGGTCACTCCCGTATGAAAAGGAAAGGACGGGGTGTCGTTGGGCTTGGGCAGAGGCCAAGGCAAGGCCTCCTGCCCGTTTGCTTCCAGAGAGGAGTGCAGACCCACTGTTTGGACCAAGGACAAAATGCAGTGGACAGCAGAGCCCCAGACCAGCTGTCCACCAGCATGTTTTTGTGGGTCACCTTGGAAGGGCGTCTGCCCCGTTCCTTCCTGGAGACAAAATGGTAACTCCTGTCAAAACCCGCCCCACGTCATGTGTGGATCATGTTATATAAATGCATCTGGTGGATAAAACACACTTTCTCCGATGGTATATTTATTAATAACCATCCAGTTCTTCTGTCAGCCTCGTAAATCCTTGAGTTAAAGAACTCTGAGGGCTGTTTCATCAACACCTGACCTGAGAGCAGCCTTGTCAGTGTGCGAGACCCAGAGTGGGGAAAAAATCCAATAAGATATTCCCTAAATCACGTTCTTTCTCAGTGAGGCTTAATGTGTCAAGTGCACCCCATCACACACACACACACACACACACACACACACACACACACACACTCACTCACACTCACACACTCGCACTCACACGTGATATACCATTCATTTTGGTGAAACCTCATACAACTGTATAGTAAAATTTGTGGGTGATTTTCTTTGATGATGTTTGTGATGCCCGATTCACACCAACTTGTCTCCTGAGCGTTTTGAATTCTAAGAAAATCAAAACAAGAAAGCAGTTGCGTTAAAACTTCCTCTTTTCCCAGAACACATCACCTCGTTCCCATGGTGCTGTTATTTCTCTTCCCCTTTCTTCCAGTGCATGATGGACATTCCCTTCCCACAGCGCCCTCCCTTTCCTGCCAGAATCCAGAATCCTTGTGTGTTAGTTTCCTGGGGTTGTCATCACAAAATGCCACAAACCAAGGGGCTTAAAACAATAGGAATGTATTCTCTCACGGTTCTAGAGACCCAAAGTCCAAAATCCAGGTGTCAGCAGGGTCACACTCTCTCTGAGACTCTGGGTAGAATCCCTTCTTGCATCTTCCAGCTTCTGGCTGCTGATGGAAAGTCCTTGGTGTGCCTCGTCTTGCAGCTGCATCACTGTCACATGGAGTCCTCCCTGTGTGTTTGCGTCCAAATCTTCTTCCTCCTCTCCCCACTCCTTCCTCCTTCCTCCTCCTTCTCCTTCTTCTTCTTCTTAGGACAGCAGACATCCTGTGGGATAAAGACCCACCCTAATGATCTCATCTTAACTTGATGACATCTGTGAGGAGCCAGTGTCCAAATAAGGTTACTTTCACAGGTACCAGGCAGGGGTCAGGACTTCAACATATCTTTTTTGGGGGAAACAATTCAACCCATGACACTCTGTGTCACTTATGGTTAGTTAGCATGAGTTCAAATTTCAAAAGAAGTATGGCTTAAATTTTTCTTCCTAATCCATGTCTTGAAGGTTTAATGACTAAAATTTGCCCCCAAGAACAACTAATCACAAACATTATCTTTTCATAATAAAATGTCAGTACTTTGAGGATAGCTTGGCATCAACATGCATGCTTATATGAGAACATACACATGGTTCTCTCTCTCTCTCTCTCTCTCTCTCTCTCTCTCTCTCTCTCTCTCTCTCTGTCTCTCTCTCTCTCTCTCTCTCTCTCTCTCTCTCTCTCTCTCCCCCCCCTCCCTCCCTCCCTCCCTCCTCATTTACTTCATGTTTAGGGATTTAACAATAGATTATAATATGCATCTTGAATTATCATGCATATGCATTCAAGAATAACTTATATTCTGGTTTTGCTCTTTTCCATTTACTTTAAACAAAGAGAGAAACGAAAATGTCTGAGCAATGAGATCAGCCATCTTTACCATTCTGGACCTCCATTTCATTCCTAACACTCTTAAGGCCTGACCTTTGTAGGGGTCGATATTTTGTTGGCAGAACAGTCTTCAGAGGCCAGAGGAGGTGAGGCTGGGCTGTCGCTGACTTCACGGTATGTTTGGGGATCTCTTAGCCACCAAGGGATCGTTGTGAGGATGCAATGAGATGCTGATATGTGGAAAGGGCTTAACAGAGAGCCTAGCACCTTACGTGTGCTCTATTAATACGAGCTGATTATTAAGCGACTCGTATGTAACGTGCTAATATGATTACTGGTGGTAACTTTTAAAATAATATCTTATACGTATTACAGAAGGAAATCTGCAATTATGTTTAAAATCTTTTTCTTTTTAAAATAATATGTGTTTTAAATTTTGAGTAGGAAAAAGTTTTGGGAGCTTGTATATAAAGAGTTTCTGAAAATGAGAACGTTTTATTTTATTTTGTCTTGATTTATAAGTCTTCAAAAATCGTACTCCGTGATGTGGGTGAGACGAGCCAGTATAGGACCCTTCCTACTTAGAATTTGTGAAAAGCATCTAACTTTGTTATTAATCTTCCTAGCAAAAGACTGCCGTTTGCTCAGAAAGAGTACAGGATACGGAGCCAAACAGGCTTGAATTTGCATGTGACACTGGACAATCACAGAAGAATTCTGAGCCTCAGTTTCTTTATCTTGAAACTGGAATTGTGAAAAGCTGAGAAATTGGAGCTTCAATGCTATGAGTCAGATTTTCAGAAAAATAGAATGTTCCTTGTTTCTTCTCATAACTGATCTCATTCTGTTTTGGAGCTTCCCTATTCCCCGAGAAAGGGGAAGAAGGAAACTCAGACCAGTCAGTATGAGTGTCTTAGTCTCTTCTAGTTTAAAACGTTTTCTTTCAGATTAACTCAGTCATGTCTGAATAATAAATAATCAGTCCTTTGAGGATTTCAGTTTGGTCAATTTGGGATTTCTCCCCAGGCCCATCCAAATCCTTGGTGGATGTACACGCCATGCAGACATCAGGGTGAAAGAGGTGGATGCTGGAACCACTTTGGGTTCTTGAGCTGCCTCCTGGTCCTTTCTAGACTATGCAAGAAATCTGCCACAAATGGGATTGTATGATCCCATTTACATGAAATGCTCAGGATAGGAAAATCTATAGAGAGAAAGTAAGTGAGTGGTTAGTAGGAGTTAGGAGAAAGAAAATTAAAGAGTGACTTTTAATGGATAAGGGATTTCTTTTGAGGAGATGGAAATGTAGGAAGATGAGTTGGTGGAGACAGTTGCACAACTTTGTGAATATTGTAAACACCACGGAATTATATCCTTTAAAAGAGTGACTGTTTTGGTATGTAAATGAGACCTCAATTCTTAAAAATCACTCCGGGTCAGAATTACGCTTGCTGTATTTTACTATGTTATTAGTTCTTGTGTGCAGATTTTATTACAATTGGAATTCACTTTCCAAGGGGGAAAAAAATCAGTTGTGCATAATTGTGAGGGTCTATTTCTGGGTTTTCTATTTTGTTACATTGTTCTTTATGTCTGTCCCTCACCATCTGGATTTCACACTGTTTTCATTACTGCACTATATAGTAAGGCTTACGCTATTGGGGGCCTTATGCATTTCCATATAAATTTTAGAAAAAGCTTGTTTATGTTTCCAAAAAGCTAGATTTTTGATTGAAATTACATCTACAGATCAACTCGAGAAGAATTGACTTCTTTTCTCTGTTTCATATTCGAATCCATAGACAAGGTATGTCTCTCTACTGATTTTGGTATTTGATTTCTTTTATCAGTATTTTGTAACTTTCAGCATTATCAGAGCCTATGCATGTTTGTCAAGTTTACACCTAAGTATTTAATTTTCTTTGACATAATTGTAGATGGCGCTGTGTTTTTAATTTCAGCTTCCATATGTCCAATTTTAGTACATAAAATAGGCAGTTAATTATGATCCGCCAACCTTGTTTAATTCATTTATTAATTCTAAGAAGGTTTTCTTTCCTAATGTTTATAGCTTCCTTGAATGTTTCTGTGTAGACATTTATGTTGTTTGCAAATAAGTTCCTTTTTATTTCTTTATTTCCAATCTGTGTGCCTTTATTTTCTTGCTTTATTGCAGTGGCTAAGACTTTCAATACTATGTTGAATAAGAGTGGTGAGAACAGACATCCTTGCCTTATGCTCAGTCTTAGAAAGAAAGCAGTCAGTCTTTCACCATTAAATATGACGTGATGCACGAGCCGCTTTTAATTGCATCTTGGGCAGCATCATGTTGGTCCCATGCCATGCTGAATATCAGGCTTTTCTCAGGCGGTTGATGTTTTTCCGGCATATGCCTTGGGAAGTAGGAACAATTCTTCCTCCTTTAGTGAATTCCCTCAAATGTTTCTGTTTGCTTCAGACATTGTGCCCCTGTCCTACGTCTCCATCCTTAGAAGTAGGAGGGGATGAACCACCTGTCAGTTATTTTCTCTTTCCTCTTTGTTCCTCAAAGAGGGACCAGAAGAACCGTCCTTCCTTCCTGAAAGCTATAAGGAATGGGGCTTGCTTTATACCACACCTCTCTGCTCACACTTGGGTATCAGTATTCTAAGTGTGGTATGTAGATCTCTGAGGGCTCTGAGACCCTTACAGGGGGGCCGTAAAGCATAAAACTATTTTAATAAATATGAAGACATTATTTACCTTTTAAAGAATGTACTGACATTTCTACTAATATTGCAAAAATAGTTGTGGGTAAAATTGCTCTCACTTCAGCAACAACCAAGCCAGTGGCACCAAACACTGCCGGTCTTCACCATGTTCTTCACAGGGAGAAAAAAAAAAGTCAATTTAGTAAAAGAATGTCCTTGATGAAGAAATAAAAATGATTAATGCTATTCAATCGCAACCCTTGAGACACATGTTTTTAACCTTTTTATCTAACAAGACAGAAAGCATGCAGAAAGCACTTATGCTACGTACTAGACCACACTGGTTTTCTCAAGGAATACTGTGAACTAGTCTCCATTTTCATTGCATGTCACTTTTACTTGAAAAGAATGATTAACATGTAAAGTATGGCTACTCAGACTTGGGTATTTGGAAGACATTTTCTCGAAAATGAACAAAGTAAGTGTGTCACTTAAAAAAAAAAAACATTGAGAGCATTGGGTGCCAATGATAAAATTTGAAAGTCAAGTGAAAACTAGAATTGTAGACATCCTGTATCCACCACCGTGAATTTACTTCCCAGAATTTAAAGATATTTTTGATGAGATGGGTGGTGATGTTAACAAATGTCATTTTTTAAATATTGAGTAATGAAATGTGTCAACATTTGGAAAAGTTGAAGAACTTAGTGAACTAATATTTTCCAAATGACCAATACATGATGTTACAAATTCATACATGAGAAAAATCTATTCAAAGTGCAAGATGGATTAATTAATTTTTATGTATCAGAGAAGGAAATTCATTGATATGGTTCCAGATTTCATAGTACAACTAAACTTTAGAGAAATTGTGGTATGGTATTAAAGAATAATTTCACATTAATTGAGATGGTTATTAATACACTCTTGCCTTTTTGAACTATATATGTGTGCAAAGCTAGATTTTCTTCATATAAATCACCAAAACATTGGATTGAAGCAGACTGAATGCAGAAGCAGATATGAAAATCCAACTGTCTTTTATTAAATTAGACACACAAAATTTTTTTTTTAAAAAAGGAGTAAACTCTTGTGTTTTGGACATCATAATTATTTTCATAAAAATATATTATTTATGTCAACATTTAATGAATAGGTTTAACATTGTTATTTTTAAATGAATTCATAATTATTTTTAAAACCTTTAAATTTTAATTTATAAATATGGTAATTATTGATAGATTTGTTTATTTGACATAAACAAATAAAAACTCCTTAGGGTTTGCACTAATTTCTAATAGTGCAAAAAGACCTTGAGACCAAAATGTCTGAGAACCCACTGGTCATTGTGGCAAGCTTTCTCAATTCTATGAAAGGGAAGCTTTGGGTATTTGTCAAATTCTTTTCTTGTTCCACAAGCCCAGCTTTCAAGACTGTTGTCTCATCCGAGCTTAACAAATCTAGTTTGCTCCACAAAGCTGAAAAAAATTGCCTTTGTTGTAGGCAGTATCTGCCTTTGCTGAAAGCAATAAATATCTCTGACTTAATCTGTGATGAGCCACAGGGCAAAATGATTTTCAAAGAATAAAAAAAATACATTAGTTTACCATATTAAAAATATTATTCTTGTTACATGGGTATTAAACAAGATTTGTATCTTCAGTAACCTTGTCAGAGTACCTTGTCACTCTTTGTGGTTCCATAATCCAGCCACCTTTCCCCAAACAAGATATAGACCTAAATCCAACCAAGCAAAATAGTGCTGAAGACTTCCCAGCGCACAAACCATCCTACACACTAAAAGTGATTTCCTAAATCACTACTGAAGAACGCTTTATTAAGTAATTGACGTGTACAGGGTGCTTAGCTAGTGAGGGGCCAGCGAGGAACATAAACACCGTTAGAACACAAACGCTGTTTTATATGCCCCAGAACTATGGTTCCCAACCTTGGTTCTCCACCAGAAACATCCGGGGAGCTTTTAAAGAGTACCAACACCTGGCCTCTGCTCCAAGCAGTTTTAATTGACATGGTCTAAGGTGTGGTCTGAACATCAGTACTCTCTAACATCCCTCAACGGGTTTTAATGGGCAGCCAAAGTGGAGGACCGTGGACTCAAACATTAAAGTTTCAGATAGACTCCCCAATGTTTATTCGGTGAATAGTTATTGAGCAGCTACTATGTTCCAGGTGCTGGGGATACAGTGGTGAACTATGAGGAGAGGACAGACAGAGCCTACATACATAAACACATCAATCCATATTACGTCACTGGTGATGAGAGCTCCGAAGAGAGGGCAAGCGTGGTGAGGAAATGCAGAAAGAGTGTGCAGATGAGGGTGCTTTTAAAAAGACAAAGTGGTCTGGAGACACAGAGGGAATCTGAGGAAGTGAGGAAGGCATCCACACAGCTACCTGAGGCAGGCCATGCCAGGTAGAGGAACAGTAAGCGGACAGCCCTGAGATGGAAACTGCTTGGGATGTTCCAGGTGAAAGAAGGGAGTGATGGCTGAAGCCAGCAGGGGAGGCGGGCACTGGGGAGTTCTCAGCGGAGCAGTGACACTCTCTGCCTTGAAAAGGTCACTTAAAGAGAGATTGTAGGAAGCATTGGGCGAGGGTGGAAGCAGGGAAATGAGCAGGAGACTGTTGCAGGAATACAGCTGAGATGTTAGGGGCTGAGCTCCGGGCAGGGGTGTTGAGTAGGAAGTGGGCTCATCCAAGTTGCATCGTAGAGGGGGAGCCAGCAACACTCCCTGCCCAGTTGGGTTTGGGCATGAGAGACAAGAGAGTCTAGGATAGCCCAAGGCTCTCTGCCAAAGCCACACACCTGCTCTTCATGACAATATTGTAGGTAGTTGGAAAAAGAGTCCCTCTGATTTATGAATGAGAAACTGAGGCCAAAAAGGAGGATAAATGAACAATGCAGAAGCATGGAGCCGATAAAGGATCACTGCCACTACTTCCCGCCCACCAACTCTTAAGACTCTTGATCCAGTGCTCCGACTTTGTCCAATTGTGAGGCCACCGTGAAATCTAAGCGAATCCCACCTTTTTGAAGTTTATTATCTAGCTGTGGGGTCGGGACTTAGAGATAAACACTAAATCTCAACTGACTCAGTGCCATGTGCTAAGTGCTGTGCGTGGGCGAGGACGCAGTGCTTTTTTGGCATCTGAGGACAGGATGGACATGGTGAGCTTGGCAGAGCTGGGGTAGGAAGAGTAGAGTAGTGAAAAGAAGATTTCAATGAAATGATTTGGTGAAAACGATCACCGCTTCCACAGTAAAGGCAGGTACACGTCGTGAACAGACATCAAAGTTCAAAGGTATTTAGTTGAATCGGAGGCTTCGACCGGAAGTGGTGGGGGTGGGGGAAGAGGCTGGGAAATCAAGTTGTTGAACCCGAGGCTGAAAAGGGAATTTGGGTCCAAATTACGGAGACATTAAATGCCCATCTAACAGAGAGCGAGCCCACAGCCTCTTAATAGAGATAATAGGGATTAGCAAAATATTAATGTGATTTCAGGGTGATAATTAAGCTTATTAGGAAAGCAATAATAAAATCTTCATTAAAACAGGTCAAGAATATAGTCCTCCTGTAATAACAGCCTAGCTAAAGCGGCTCGTCCTTAGATGCGGTTTCACCATCGAGGAGAGCCTTTGAACTCGGTGGGTAATTATTGTCAATAAGAACAGAGATCCCTTTGAAATAATAAGACAATAAAAATAAGGTGTAAAAGCGGTCGGGCGGCTTCCATTTGCACAAAACAGCAAAAACAGTTTCAGGCCCAGTGTGCGCCCGACCCGTCTCGTCTCGGGAGAGGCTAAGACAAGCCAGCTAAGCTGCTGCGTTTGCCCACCGCCTGGCTGCGGGGCATCTGCGTTTGTTTCGTGGGTGTGGCCAGGACAGAAAGGGCAGGGAAAATAGGCGAATGGCAAAACGCTCTCAATAACGCCTAACTGGTTTGGGGACTTTGGAGGGTGTGCACTCAGTGTAAGCTGGGGGGACTTGGTTAGGTCTTCAAACCTTCTTTGCATTAGGCAGAGAGGATGAACCAGGGAAACGGTCCAGATAGTTCTGAACGATCTGGGTTTTGGTCCTCAAAAGGGAAACATGTTTTTAAATCAAAATCGTGGACTAGCTGAGAGAACCATGGCCATACTGAGTATGTTTAAAAGAGAAAAAATACTAAAGCCACCTTCGTGGGCCTTTTAAGATCCAGGACTTTGCTTAGACTTTTTCTGCTGCTGTCAGTGGGTCAGCCAATGTGAGTAACAGGGTTTAGAACCGGAAGCACCCTTAGCAGTTTAGAAGCGCTGAGAGACCAAGATGAAGTTCAATGCAGCAAAGAGTCAGTGCAGAGGGAAAAGGAGGAACTGGTCCACCAATGTGACACTCGCTATCATCCAAGATGCTTGGCTAATATTATGTCGTGTTCAATGTGGGTGAATCTTCAGTTATCACAGAGGGTCTTGGAATTTTGAATAAAACAAGCTGAAATCGTATAGGTAAGGGGTGTGTAAACACTGGGAAAACAAAGCTAAGCGAGACAGAGAGACGGAGACAGAGAGAGAGAGATAGAGAGAGAGAGAGAGAGAGAGAGAGAGAGAGAGAGAGAGAAGCTTATTGAACTAAATAAACGTGAGATGCCACAGAAACATCTGGATGTTGGTGTGAGATTAAGGGTGGGACTAAAGTGGCTTGATTACACGCTTTTTGCAAATCTAAGCTCTATAGATGAGAGGAAGGCACAAGAGTGCTCGGACCCGTGTACGATGTACGGGGATAGGAATGCATTACTTTGCTCTTCGCCTCAGTGTATGTGGCACAGCCTTCGCAGATGGGTTTGAGAAAGAGCAACCGATCAGATGATGTGTTTCTCCTCTGCAAACTCCATCTGGGGGTGGTCAGGTGAAAATGGACTACATTACAGCCTTGATGGAGGAGGAAGTGAAGGCAGGAAGGGAGTGACTGAGGTAAGACCCACCCCGTTCATCTCTTGGCTGATGTGGAACCTGGGAAGATTGTTAGATATGGAAGAGGATCTTATTTCAAATCCAGCTCTGCCACTTACCTGTGATGTGATTGTGGGCAGATGACTAAAGCCTTTTTCTCCTTTTGTTGCACTCTGCCTTATTTCTAAAATGTGAACGGTGGCCACCTCACACTTGTGTGTGTGTGTTGCTTTGTTTTATTTCATTGGCATAGAAGTGTGTGGTGAGAGCTTGAAGCAAGGAGCATGAGTTAACCCTATTGAAAAATCAAAGCGCTACCCATGTGGGCGGTACTGTTATTATTTTCATGGTCGTGGTTTTGGTGGGTGGAAGTGAGGGGTGACCTTGGGAGCCCCAGGACTGGTTTGTCACTGGCTGGCAGAGCTCTCTCCTTTCCTCACACCCACACCCTCACGACGGTTGTGAGAAAGTGAATAGGTTTTGTCCTCTGGTATTTATTGTGAAGGATGCCGGGAAAAGGAATGTTTTTAGGTGAGTTTCGAGTTGTCTGGTTTTTCGATCTAACTTGCCAGGACTTAAAAATCACATTTGTTTCTGTCCAGTAGAGAAAAAGGTCTACTCCGAAGTCGCAACCAGAAATCACTGTTAGAGTCATAGTCTTAAAACTCATCGTGTTTAATAGCATGAGAAAATGCATGTGGTTTCCTTGCATGCATAACAGAATAAAATGAGGTAAATTATTTATTTGATGGAACAAATGTAAATAAATTAATTTACTTAACTTCCCTATAAGGGAATTTGCTTTGACCCAAGGAATAACTTCTTGGTGTTTTGGTTGAAGACCCTACAATGGGTTCCTGAGGAAGGTGGCTTATCAGTTCAGAGTGTATTTAAAAAAAAAAAAAAAAGCAATTACGTCCTAACATTAAGAAGACGGATTCCATTTTGTTTATGCCGGTTTGTTGCGTTTGGCTTGTTGATCAGTACAATCACCTCTTTTTTCTGGATGTCAGTGGTGCATCATTAAATTGCTTTCTGGTAGAACATCACTGGCTTCAGACTATAATGCAGGCTAAGGTCGTGGTTCATATACGTGGCGTAACGGAATACCCAGGCCACACAAAATGGTTTTGAGATCACCAGACCTCCATGTAGCATGGCTGAAGGATAAAACCCAGCCTGCTCTCCATCTGCCAACCTTTTCCTAGAGAAGAATTCACACAAAGGCATCAAGCAGGTTCATAACTTCTCGAGGCTTCCACAGATCGCCCCAACTAAGTCATAGTTTATATCATAATTCTCATTTGTTATCATAAGCCATAGTAGTAACACAAATGATAATTTTGGTCAAAATCCATCTTTCTCTCTACGAAAAGGTATTACCTGATTTATGTTCTGAAGAAGTAATTGTATATGAGTAATATCAACTTATTGAAAAATTGAATTATTCTCTAGGCTTCACTTACCTCCAAGCATTTTGTGAGAGAAATTCCGATGGGTAATTTTATAGGTCCATTTGAAATGCGTTTTTGGATGAGATTAGCATTTAAATGGATGAACTTCAGAGTAAAGCAAATTGCTCTCCATAATGTGGGTGGGCCTTGTTCAACAGTTGAAGGCGTGACTAGAACCAAAGGACCAGGCTCTCTGAGCAAGAGAAGATTCTTTAGCAGACTGTCTTCAGATTTCATCTGCATTATCTACTGTCTTGGATATCCAGCCTGTTGGCCTTCAGACAAGAACCTGGGGCGTTAGCTAGTTTCTGAAGACAGGACAGTGTCTCTCTGGTCACAGTGAGGATACCTGGACTCCCAATATTGTGTCAGTTCTGATACCCACTTCATCCTGGGGTGGCTCGCTCACCTCTCTTGAGGTTATCATCCGTGGAATGGGATAAATAACATCGCCTTTCGTCTCAGTGATGACTCGTGAGCATTTACTAGGCAAAGCTTGTAAATACTTCGCAGGTGAGGAATGTTGCACCCATGCTGTTTTATAGCATGTGTTACACTTGATCATATAAATGGTTGGGGATGATTTTCCTAGACATCAAAGACATGATTTCTAAGACCTCTAAACCAGTTTCCTTTGGTTTCTCTTATGACATGTTAATGTGAATAGTCAGGGTCAAAGCTATAAGAAAGGAACGAGCAACAGCAGACCATTTAAAGTATTTTTTATATAAGCCAGGATACCACAAAGGAATAGTTCAGAGATGCTATGCCCTGACCCACTACAGAGCTTCCTGGACCAACTGAAGGTCAAGGATGGCTGGCTCTTCTCTCTATTGCAGGAGATAATTTCTGCCTCAAGGCAATAGGTTTGTTATTGGCTACCCTTGGCTCTTCAATAGTTTTCTAAGTTATGATAAACTGTTTTCCTTGTTCCAGAAAGTGAGGCATAGCAAAAACGTAGATCCAAGACCTATAAACAAATATACCAAAATGATTTTCCAGATATAGTTTAATAATTTAAAAATGAAATATTTCACAATGTTTGCATCCAAGATACATATTAATTCTGTGTTTTCTTTCAAAGGATGCCAGTAAAATGAAAAGGGAGGGAGGTAAATGAATACTTCTCTTTATCATGATGGACATCTGCCAAACTATTCCCAGATTCCCACACTTCCAGGGGCAAGAATCTATGCAATTTTGGATCAGAGAGTCTCAATGGAGTTCCCTTAATCTTGAGCATTAGCCCAAACTGCTCTCTCATGATCTACCTACTGGTTTTTTTCCCCCCTGATACTATGAATTCAAATTCGTTGAGTTCCTGACATTGGAAAATTTGTAAAAGAAAAGACTTACTAGGGTCAACAAGCAAACATTAATAAAAATATTAACCCTAAAATTATGCCTCTGCACATTGATTTGGCTTCAGGCAAAGATACAATGTCATCTGAAAAGGATTTATTTATAAGCTGAATTATTTCAAAATGACACTAGTTACACATCACCTTATTTGTCACCAAAGACTGGTTTCATTAAAAAGAAAAAAGACATAATGTTAAATGTCTCAATGACAGAGTTAAGAAGATAAGTCGCTCTGGTAGGGATTCTGGAATATCTCAACTGGCCATGATAATGGGCTAAACCCAATGAGATCAAATGTACCAGGGATAACTAAGAAAGTCTTGCATTAAGGTTCAGAAAATCAACCACACAGGCTTAAAATGGAATGACCTATTTAAATTGAAATTACTTAGGTGAAAAAATCTGGTTGACTTGAAACTCAGTTCAGGTCAGTGTGACTGGACTGACAAAAAAGCCAGTGTTTTACAGATTGTATTACAAGGTTTATAGTGTTTGTATTAAAAGATGTAATGATACGATTCTCTCACCTGTTTTTTCATTCATCAGTCAGTAGTGTATAGGGGGTGGTGGAGATTAGAGAATCAGTAAGCACCTCGTCTAGACAGCAAGTCTTTACTTAGTTTAAGCCAATAGTGCTGTTGTAGGAATTCAGGATCCATATTACAGATCTTTAAAGAGAATCTAGAAGTTTGAATTTTAATAGGAAAAAATCCAATTTTCTAAACACCCTGAAATAAAAATAATGTAGGCTGTATCCAGCCAACAGGCCACCCACCGGCACCTGTGTGTTAGACATATTGTCTGGATCTTAGGAGAGAGATGTGAACTGGAGAGAGAGATTTAGGCTTTGTCATTTTATAAGTCATCTTATATGGCAGTTTAATCAATGAATGTAAATAAAATCATCGGGGATTGTATTTAGAGGAATAAGTTACGGTCTAATGCCTGCTTTATTTTGGGCTATGTATTTTTGAAAATTGACTTTATCTATTGACTTTTTAGCTACACTTCTTTGCATTACTTTTTTACTTGTTGCTCTAAGGACTACTATTCACATTCTTAAATGTTCACAGTCCACTTAGAGTTAATATTGTACTACTTCATGTAAAATATACAAACTTTACTATTATATAGGTCCATTTATTCATTCTCCTGTTCATTGTGCTATAGTTTTCATACATTATCTACATGCTTTATGCATCTCATAATACAAAGACATAAATTTTTTTGTTTTAAATTGTCTTTATCCACATATGTACTATTTCAAGTGTTCTTCATTCTTTTCTGAAGATTCAATTTTGCATCTAATATTTATTCCCATCATTCTGAAGAACTCTTAAAGTATATCTAGCAGTGTAGATATGCTGGCAATAAATTATCTTAGTTTTTATTTACCCGAAAATTTTTTATTTTGCCTTTATTCTCGAAGATTATTTTTATCAGATATAAAATTCTAATTTGAAAGGTTTTATTCTTCTATCCTTCAATGATATTAAACCATTGCCTTTTGGCTTTCATGGTTTCTGATGACAAGTTAGCAGTTATTTATATTGTTGTTTCTTCACATATAATGCGTCATTTTTCTCTGGCTGATTTAACAATATTTTGTTGTTATCTTTGGTTTTCTTTAAATTAGCCATGATGGCCTTCACTGTGGTTTTCTTTGAATCTTGATTGAATTTGCTGAGCTTCTTTAATCTGCAAGCATCTTTCATCAAATTTAGGGGAATTTTCAAGTATTACTATCTATGTATTTTTTTATTCCTTATTCTCCCTCTCTTCTCTTTGTAGGGCTCAGATTACATGTATTTTAGGACTTTTGATTTTGTCCCATAGGGCAATCTCCTTTCTCCCTACTCTTCAGATTTATCACTGTTTTGGTCTATATTAAACTTTACTGACTTTTCTTGTGTCATCTCCTAGTTGTTAAGTCTATACAGTTAATTTTTTTAATTTTATGCATTGTATTTTTTAGTTACAGATTTTCTGTTTTGTTATTGTTTATAGTTTCTATTTAGGACTCTTTCATTTATTACACACATATTTTCTTTATATTTTTGGATAATTTTGAAAATATTTTTTTAAAAATCCTTGTCTAATAATTCCATTCTCTGGGGTCATTTGGGGGTCAGATTTTATTAAGTCTTGTCTTTTCCATTTGTGTCATAGTTTCTTGATTCTTTGTATGTTTAGTAAGTTTGCCTTGTATGTCTAGTAATCTTGGACATTGCTGATGACACAGTTTAGAGACACTGGATTCTGTTATATTTCTCCAAAGAGTATAGAATCTTTTGGTTTAAGTAGGCTGTTAACAAGGTTAGAATTGAATTCCAGTTTTGTCATCTCTGTGATGGACAGCAGTTATAACATATGTACACTTTGTTTAGCCCCAGCTGAACTAGTTGGAGTCTTCCCTTTGCATGCACAGCTCAAAAGTTATTCAGAGATCTGGACAGAATTTATAGACAAAATTTTGCATATAGTTCTTTGGCTGTCCTTTATGTTGTCTGGTCTCCTTAAATGTGTCTTCTCATCCTTCAAGACTGTAGATTCTTATCCAAGTTTTGATTGTATAGTGTGTCCTGGACTGGGACCCGGCAAAACCAAGAAACTTATAGTGCTATTTCCTTCTTCCGAGTACCCACTGCCTCCTCATCCTTGCTTGCCTTTGGTTTCTCTCCAGTGCCTTCAGTTATTGATATTTATGTTTTATCCAAAGTTCATAGTTGTTACCCGTGATACAGTGAAGGCAAGCAGAATGTGAAGCTGTGAGCAACCCCTCAATCCAAACCACAAGGCAAGTTACCCACAACCGGACTAGCTATTCACAATGGCTCATCTGGGTCTGTGATTCCTTCTCCCTAAAGTTCAGACTACAAGAGACACTAGAGACTGTGCATAGTCTTCTCAGCTAAACTGGTGGCAGCACACAAGCAACGAGCTTCCTAACCAAGACCCCCGACCTCCATAATGTTCACCCAAAATCCAATTTCTATTCTGCCATGAGAGTCAGAATATATAAAAACAGATCGTAGTATGTCACTTCCCTGAGTAAGGATTCTTCCATGGCTCTTGATTTACCTACAGAAGATCAGCCACATTACTAAGCAGGGCTTATAAGATCATTTGAGACTTGAAATGTGAGTATTCTGCCTCCTCTATAGTCATTTCCCACCACTTTCCTACTCACACTCCCACTAAGTACACTGTGATTTAAGGATAATCGACTCTTGCTGATCCACAAAAGTCACCTGCATTTTTTCATCTCTGTGTACTTAGCATCATCTTACCCTGCATTATTTTTCTCGTTAGCTGCTTGACACTGTATTTTATAATTATATGATAGACTTATAGACATTAGATTATGTCTACTTGACTTTACAATAGAGATCTATATTTTATTTGTTATTCTTGTTAATTATTATTATTAATATTACTAGATGTCTTTCACAGTGAAAGGTTGGCATCATAGGGCCAGAGGCTTGTTTTAGTTCATAGTGGCATCTCCACAGTTTAGAATAGTGCCTGGTCCATCATAGCCACTTCAGTGAACACTTGTTGGGTGACTGTGGTTGTTATTAGCCATAATTTCTACTTACTTCCTGCCTGAGTCAGCCTGGCAAAGGCACTCTGAGAACCCAGCTCAGGTGTTACCTTCTCTTCGGAACTTCTTTCAACATCCCTTCACGTCTGCTGAATGAATATTTAAGTCTTCATCCCTTTTTCCATAGAATCTATCTTCCTTTATTATTTCTCTTCCTGTTCCTGTGTTTTTCCACTGCACCATGGTATTAAAACAATATTACTCATGAACTGAATTGTAATCTCATCCATTGTTCATACTCGCCACACAAATCTTAGTTCTCTTCAGAGTGGCTGTCTTTCTGTCTTGCCTCCCCATTTGGAGAAAAGCCCTTTTGTTTCATTTGAATCCATAGATAAGGTCTAAGGCAGATTTGATTATACCAAATTCTGGATATATTATATTCATAATTAAGTCTGATTTTTTCTAGCATCTTGGGAAAACTGATCATAGTTCATTAATTATTCTAACAATCTTAGATATGAATTGGGAAATTACAGGAAAAACTTACAGTTAGTTTTAGAGACCCCAATCAAAGTATTCTTTTGGATTTATTATTTTCTGAAGTTTGCAAACCTCTTTAGGATTAAAACTTCAGGCTTTTTTTCTTTTTAAATATTAAATTTGTGGTAAAATCTCAATCAATGACTTTAATATTAATTAGGTGTTCTCACTAATTCAGTAAGCAAATATTATCATAGCATTTGGAAAACAATCTTTTTAACTCAAATATACAAAGAGTTAGAGTTATAACATAGTGAGATATAAATTAATTCAAAGCACAAATGGTCATGGAATAACACTCCTACGCTTATCATTTAGGGAAAATATTTATAAGGACTGAAATTGTGCTGAAAATCTATCTCTATAGTTACATTATTATCATGGAAAAAAGAGAATAAGATTTAACCTGTTATCTCTTCTAAAGTCTCTTTTTAAGAAGTAAAAATTGAAGGGTAGGGGGAACTTTAATAATTAAAGTATATTTTTTACTTTATTAATCTATTTTCTGCCTCTTGGTAGACCCAGAAACATGGATTGCTGTTTGCTCACTGCTCACAAGATGGTTGATAATTGTTCCCAAGAGAACAAATGCATGGTCACCTCCTTCATCTCTCTGGCAATATAAGAGTTTAAAAATACATGTTTATATACATGGGCTTGTGCACACGATAATGCACATAGAAATTCTGAAGCTCTCTGAAAGGAAACACTGAGGTCATGTGAGCATATTTCAGCCTTTAACTTAGACTGTTAGGCTGCCTGCCGAGCTGTGACATGCAACCCTTGTTTATAAAGTCAATTTGACTTTGGTTGTTAGTATCAGTTACCATCGTTCCAGATTTAAAACCACCAGCCCAGAACCCCCCTCTGAGTTCTCAGCCCCTGATAGCTGCAGCAGGCTCTTGGCACTTTCATGCACACTCTCTCATAATGTTCCTGGACCATTGATTGAAACAGGCCTTTTCTCTTCACTTTATTACAAATTCTTGAAGCCAGGGATCACGTCTGATATTTCTCAGAATCCTCATTAATGTCTAGTCCAGAAGCCTGTGCTAGAAAACGCTCCAAAAAAGTTGTTGATTGATTCAAAAAGGATTTTCAGTGTTATGGAAAAGATTTTTAGAGTAAAGGAAATGTTCACTTTTGCGTTTGGAAAATAAGATGGATATCTTTTTTGAAAAAAGTGGGAATAGGGTGACATCCTAAGGATTGCAAGTTTCCACATCAACACACATCATTTCAATCTAAAATCCCAACCCAACCGCATGAGAAAAATAAGGGACAAAACAGAGAGAATATGAAACACTGACAAATTTCCACTTCTTCAAAATTAGTTTCCACCATAATCAATGGAAAAAAACAGTTGTTAGTCTTCTTTGAGAGGAGGCATGTCTGTTTTTTCTCTCTCCCTCTCCTTCCCTTTCCCTCCCCCCTTCCCCCTCTGAAACAGAGTCAGACCAAGCCATATTTCCAGTTAGAAGCTGGCATGGGAGCCAAGCAGCTGTTCAGAAATTTCCAAGTGGACAGCAACTGGCGCTGATGGAGTTAACGGCAGTGACTCACTGGAGACATTCACAGTGGGTCAGCTGAAACCATTTCTTGCTGTAAAGAGAATTGAGTCCCTTTGGGCAGGCGCCCAAGAATATGAGCCGAGGTCGATAACAGCATACTGCCTCCTTGGTTGCCACTGGTTGCTTCGCCGTTCTCAGTTTTCAACATTTTTTTAAAGGTGGATTTTTTTCTAACGCAATCACGAACAGTGATGGGAAGAACAGGCTGAGCAGCTGTTGACTGTTTGAAATAACAGAGGGGAGGCTTGGTTTCTGGAAATTCTCAACACAAGTTGCCTTGCAAGATGTGATGATGACTTTCACATATAAAATTATGGGTCAGAAGCAGGAAGCTGAGTACTCTTCGTGCCAGTAAGTTTAGCTTGGCAAATATCATAGTGAGGGGGGTTTTAGAAAGATTTCATTCATCTAGGAACAGTTTTCTACAGAATTTTCTATTTGAAAATTAACTGGGCAGCAATAAAAACAAAGCAAAGTCATTCAAATTAAACATATGAGAAATAGAGCATACTCATGTTTTGTGAGCTTATACATTTTTCTTAATACATAAGGGAATGTATAAAAATATGATAAAAACTATTATGTGGTTTGCATATGGAAGACTAATAAAGACATTTTTCTGAGAAAAAAACGTAATTACCTGAAATGACACAAATCTGACACAAGACCTGTTTTTATTTTTGTTTTTCTCTCTAGATTATTTTTTAAAAACCCTTTAAAGCAAACATCTTAGATTTGTTACTTACAGGTAAAAATTTTAACAAATGAGGAATAATAACTGTAATTATCGGTCGTTAGACTTACATTTTACTTCCCTAATATTCTGGCATGAGATCATGGTTTCCACATTTAGATGAGATCCTGTTTTCACTGAACTTATTTGGTAGAAAAATCTGATTTGGAAATCTATGTTCACCAGAATCAAGTTCTTTTGTGTGATTGGACCAAAAAGCTAATTCTGAGAATTTCAGACCAGGCTGAAGACAGATAAAAAAAATAATAATTATTTTTTCTTTCTCATAAATAAAACCTTTGCATTAGATAGAGTTTGGTAAATTAAATGACTAACAACCAGTGTAGTTTTCTACATACTTTAATGCATTAAATAATTTTAAAGTGCATAGTTTTCAATGTGTTAAACAATTTTATTTTCAGCTTGGCTCCTTTGAGAAAATATATTATAAGTTCAAAAAAGAATGGTTATGCTTTCTGGGTTTTTATAGAGGACTGTGGGGATGTCATAAGGGCAGAGATGGTATTGATGTTGCTTGCCTTCTGTCTATTTCATGGTAGATGCTTAATGAATGTTGGTTGAATTAATTAATTTTGATCACAGGAAATGGAAAGATGACAAGGAGTGTCATCTTTTCTTTTTATTTCTTTTTTTTTTTTTGTGAAGCCACCCTTGGTTGACCTCACAGATTGCAAGGACCTTGTCAGCTTAGAATCCCTTATTTTTTAGTTTTTTATGCCTACAGCACCTGATCTTTCTAGGTGGTCTCCCATCCAAGTACTAACCAGGCCCGACCCTGCTTAACTTCCGAGATCAGTCGGGATCTGGCTTGTTGAGGGTAGCATGGCCATAGATGAGTGTCATCTTTTCTTAGCAGAAGAATAGATTCATCATTAGGATCAAGTAAAAGAGAAGATGGGATTTAGCATAATTTACATCGAAATTTCCACAGCCACAGAAGGTAAGGCTTGCGGGGAGTTGGGAAAGTGAGAGGCAATTGTGTGAATAAGTTTGTATTGGCCTGGGCTGAACGTATTTCTTCCTATGACATAGAAGGCCAACCAGAAATTCCACGACTGAAAAAACGAAACGAAACAAGGCATCAGAACATCAGCAAGGAAAAGAGAGAGGGAGGAAAACAGCCACAGGGGTAGATACAGAGGGGCTGTGAGAATGTCCCACTTTGTTTCTGTTGCTTCTGCCCTGTGATTATGCCCTGTCATTGTTTCTCATTGTTCCTCACGTTGATCTAAAATGGGATTGTGGAAGAAAAAAATGGCTGGTTAAATGTTAGAAACTCATGGGCATTCTCAGGAGGGTACATATTTCCTCTCCTTTGATCCTGTTGATCTTTTAGACCCATTTCTGACTATTAACTTAATCAGCTTATGATTATGATTGTTAAATGGAGGATATTGCTTTTTTTGAGTGAGAAAAATTGCTTCATACACATTTGGAGATAGATTTCTTATCTCAAAAAATCAGTTCTATTTTTCTCTTTACATATTATATATGTGTTATATATATTAGATATTTAATATATATATATATATTAGATGAGAGGATCTCTGTATATATTATCTAGCATCTATCTGTCTAGAAATAGAACTGATTTTTTAAAAAAGATAAAATAAGCTGGTGAAGTTTTAACCTTATAAATATTCTGTGCATAATTTCATTTCTTATTCAAGTGTATTTTAATTGCTACTATTTGATATTTGACTTTTAAGATATTCTAATATCTTAATAATTTAATACCAAGTGAGGTTAGTTTTAATTCTGCTAAGTACAAATCACACTCTACTGTTTCTTATGATGGAGTAGGCACTGACTAGGTCTTCTTGGTATTAACAGAGGGCTGAGAAATCTAAATTCTATACTACTGTGTAGAAAGGCATTTTGATAGATAGATGATAGATAGATAGATAGATAGATAGATAGATAGATAGATAGATAGATGATAGGTAGGTAAGTAAGTAGGTAGGTTGGTAGGTAGATAGATATATGATGTACACACATACATGATACACACACAAATAATAAAGCATAAAAAATGATCCCACTGTAAAGGATAATTATTATTGGTTATCAGTATGTTTATGTTGTTTAAAAAGCTGAAATTAAGAGTCCTATAGCTTCTTTTGTCTTGTTTTGTTATCTTATTTCTATAGAAAATGAGAACAGAATCTCCTACAGGAAAAATCAGCTTGGTATCTGTCACGTCTATATCAAGTGTCTGAACTCATTTTTATTATCGGCCCATTTCCCCATGGCACTTCCTGTATTTGGTAACGCAAACAAGCAGAGCATTGTGTCATTGTGCTGGTGACACTCCTTATGAAAGCCAGGGAGTATCGAAAGCTGTAACTGGAGTTAATGGGACTTATTAATAATAATAATAAAAGAATGTGTTAGTACCACTCCCTCATCTGGAGGGCCTGCTAATCTCGAGGTGTGAGATCATTCAGACTCCGTGGCACACCACGCCCCCCCCCACTGGCACCTGCCATTTCAAGAATGCCCTGCACTTGGTGTCCCATCTTGTCTAATATGCAATCAGAGTATTATGCTATTTGTGAACTGATTTTTGAGATAGTTGGAATATGCTGACGAGTTCTTTTTTTTCCAATTTAAATCCAATGAAATTACGGAATTTGTAGACTGAAGAGGGGGATAATGTCATCTGATTTCAAGTCATTATTGTTGAAACTGTGCTTATTCCTAAAATGTGGCCTTGTAGCTATAATGTATAAGGACCTCAAAAAAAAAAAAAAGAAAAAGAAAAAACCTCAGGAGGGAAGAGGTCAAAGAGGTTAAACCAGCGTTTATGGCAAACAGAGTGTCACTTGTGAGTGTTCACAGTATAGTTTACATTCTGAGTTCGGACAAGGTCTTTCCAGCTATTGAGGTTAGCGTCAGAATCTAAAGTTGCCAGCTTCATCTTTCATCGCTGTGTCTCAACTGTACCAGGAGAGAATTTAAAATGAGCTTCTCACAGCCTTTGGGAGATACTCCTACAAATTTCTCTGCTAAGGAAAAAGTTCATTTTTTATAAAGATGAACTCGATCTATCAATTATTGTTATTATTTTTTTTAAATAAAAATAATAGCACTTAGAGCCTTTCTAAATGCCTGTCCTTAATGCTGGTAAATAATGTAAAGTCACACAGCTCAAATTTAGAAATCCTCAGGGTTTGGAATCCCACACTGAGAATTCTACTATGCGGGACAGACCAGTGGGCACAGACGGACAGAGGTTGTTGCCCCAAAGTCAACTAGAGTCGTAAGATGAAATCTCAACGGAGGGGAGGGCTTAAATAACCTTGTTAAAACTATTTACATAGACACTGCTTAAACCAGAAAAAGTAAACGTAGCAACTGATGCTCTGGCTTGAGTCTCAGCTCTGTCATTTATCAGCTGTGATTTGGGGTATCACCCACTGTCTCTATCTCAATGCTGGCTTTATTTTCCAGGATGACGGGGGACATCAGAATTATCTGAGGGTCCTACCAAAACAAGGGTTGTCAGGCCACATCAACAGTTTCTGATTCTGTCGATCTGGGGTGAGACGTAGTGGTTGGCATTTCTAGCAAGTTCTTAGTTAGCGCTGACACTGCCACGCTAGCTGCCACATTTTGAGACCCACCAACCTTGAGCAACTAACTTAATATTTTTGTTTTTGATTTTTTTTTTCCTTCATAACATGGGAATGATAATAACACCTACTTCACAGAGCAGTTTTGAGATTAAATATAGTAATATAGGGGAAAGTCTTAGAATCCTACACAGCATATTGTGCTAATTAAGCCATAGCCATTGCCACTGATGATAACGATGATTGAAAATTCTGTCCCTCAGACTGTTTTGTGCTTATAGATATAAGCTAGCTTTACATTGGGAAAACTCATATTAAATATACTAATAACACCATCCCAAAATACCGAATATGTAGGTTTAGGAAAAAACATCGTGCCCTTGGGTTTTTAATAAAAGCACTTTGTTATTGTAAAATCCCTGTGGAAACCAATGACCCTTTGAAAGCTATGGAAATGATACCCTTGGGACTGTGATACCCTTGGGATCTGTTTCTCCCACAAACTGATTCACACATGTATGTATGTGCACTTGTGTTTATACCATGGCTGCTTTGGATACCCAGTGAAGGACGCTGATGTAGGAGCTGCCTGGGTCAGAGGAGCTGCGGGCCTTGCGAGAAGCAGTCAGCTGTGCCTTGTTTCCACGTTTATCATTTAAATTATGCAAAACGACTTCTATCCTCTCTGATGACTTACCTTGAACTGGGGCAGAATATAAAAGAATCCTGTTCTGGAGCCAACCACGCTGTGTCTCAGAGCCAGCTCAGGGCCATCTGGACAGCCGCTGGGACCTCGGACAAGCCGCTGACTATCTTGGAGGCTTAGATCCTTTCACTAAATGAAAGGACTACAATAGACGATGTCTAAACTGCTTCTAGAACGAATGGTGCCAATGATCTTAGAAGATACACACATTGTGCCGTCTTAATAACAGTGTCTTCTCACCCACTAAGTGTCATAAGCATCTCTCACATCACTGCTGACGTATCACGTGCCCTTTCCCTATTACTAAACAAACGTGCATCCAGATTCTATAAACGTGACATGCTCTCTTTTCCGTAGATCTCTGTGTTAATCTTGACACTTTGCCATTTCTACCAGAGCCAGTTGGGGACATCTCTTGGTCATTCTCGCCCGGATCACCAGCATGTTCTGTTTCATCTCCAGGTCTTTGCACAGATACTCCCCTTTCTGGGAACCTTCTCTTTCCTTCCAACTTTGCTCCCTTTCTAGCAGCCCTCCCCCACCCTCAACACCCCTCTCTGGCTTCCCAATCTGGCGACCTATTATCCTCCAGGTTACAGTTTAGATGCATTTCCGCTGAGAAGTCCGGATTGAGCTAGTACTAGCTCCCCGTGCCATGCAACCCCACGACACTCTGTCCCCTTACTGCATCCTGCTGACACACGGACTTCGGAATCTGACGCACACGCACCTGCGTCTTAGTTCCCCTACTTACTGACTATGGCCTTGAGCGAGTTTCTTTGCTGAACCCGAAATGCTTAATTCATAGAATAAAGATGGTAAATAGCTAGCTAGCTACCTGTTGGGCTGCTATGAGAATTCAATAAGGAAGTACACAATACTTAGTTCAGATTTGTAAATGGTGGCTTCCATCAAGACCAATTCATTGTCATTAGACAGTCTTTCTAGAAGGTAAGCTATCTAAAATAAGGTTTTGGAAAGTCATAGACCACGGTCAAACTATGACTGATGCCTTGAATATGTTGGCAAGACTTCCATTTATCCATGTTTCAATTTTCTCAACAGTAAGATGAGGATAACAATACTATTACCACTTCTTAGAATTGATGAAGAATCGATGAAATTCATGTCTAGAAACTTCCAAGTGGAAAAAGGGGAGGAGGAGAAGGAATTTGTTTCTCCCATACAGACAATTGACTTCTCGGGAGAAGGCTTCCCGTTCCTCTCTGCATTGCTAAATTTAACACAGTATCTAGCATCCAGTAGGTTCTGAAAAAAAAAAAAAAAAAAACAACAGTAAACATCCATCTTGAATGAATGACTACATACATTTAAGCCAGGTCCAGTTTGTAAAGAAGGATGTAAGATTTTCTGTTTGTCTCATTTTATTTATTTATTTATTTATTTATTTATTTATTTATTTATTTATTTATTTTACACTTAAAAGAGACACTCACTGAAGAGTGGTTACTCTATTGCTAAAAATTCTTGTTAAAGGTGAAGTATTAGTTTGCTGTTGCTGCTGTAACAAACAAACATGAGCGCTCAGATATGTTATTTATTTAGTTTTGATAGACTGTTATTAATTTACTCTTTGACGTTTGTGGGTTTGAGGCCGACCCAGATGGAAGTGTCTCCATCTTGGTTTAATGGGATACGGTCCTTATACCACAAAGCAGATTGTTTTTTAAAGAGAAAAAGGTTGGAGAGAGATAGATGGATAGATAGATAGATAGATAGATAGATAGATAGATAGATAGATAGATAGATAGATAGAAGATAGATAGATGGGGTAGAAAGATAGATAGATGATAGATGACATATAGATGGATACATAGATAGGTAGAGAGATAGATAAATATATAGATGATAGATAGATGATAGATGAATGGGTAGATAGATAGTTGATAGATAGATGATAGAGAGAAACAATATTTTATAGCTTTTATAGCTTTACATGTATTACATGCCAAGCACAGTTGTAAACTTAATCATGCACAAATATCAATTTGTGTAAAGTTCTCAATAATCTTATGAGAACTGAGGCATGGGGAGATGAAGTGGTTTTCCTGAAGTCAAACAGCTGATAATGGCAATAACTATGAGGTTTTAGTCTCTGTTTTTAACCAGGACACTGCCAACATTTAGTTATAATTCTGATTTATCAGGACAGCCTACATTGTTCTCACAAACTGACCTCGTAGTAAGTAAATATTATTGTTTAGGATTAGAGGAGAGTGAGAAAGGATTCTTGTTTTCCCTGCCCTATTAAGCAAGAGGTAAGAATAGGAGATGAAAGTGTAGCATCATTTATTATTGATGGACAAAAGGAGGAGGCTGAAAGTTATTGCTGTGACAAACAGCTTAATGCTGTCCCCCAGAATTGGGTTTACCCACCCATCAGGGAGGACGTGGGGTGGCCAGGCATGGGCTTTCCCTGTCGGGCTATATTGATGACAAGGCAGTGAACAGGCAGACCCAAGAGGACAAAGACAGGAAGAAGTTTATCAGGCCTGCCCAGCTCTCTCTCCTCCATCTCCCAGCCCCGCCCACTGTACTTCTGAGCTATTAGAAGACATATTTAGGATGGAGCCATAGAGACATCTGTCTATGTTAAAACAGTGAAAGGAGGAGAAGTGTCCCCCAAACAAGTACAAACTAAAACTTACTAAACACAGTTTTAATAAAAATGGATCAGAGTTCTAGGTGACATTTTTGCTTGAAAGAAAAATATGATTCTTCTCCTTAAAGCATTTGTAAGTCATTCTTCCAAGAAGATGCAAACTATGTTGTATTCTATTTCGAAACATCTAATGTTACCTTTTCCAAAGGATCATTTAGAGATTTTAAGAAAACCTTGTTCTTTTCAGTAACCATAACTGCGTTGGTTGGGGCAAGGCATCATTCCTAAAGTGTGACTGTCTCCCCGATTTCTTCTCAGCCCTTTTTTATAGATGGTAACTTCTATGTTCCCAGGGCTGAGCAGAAACTGATGCATATGTATGTACTTAGTAAATATTGAATTATAAGTGGCTGATGAGGACGATTGCCTGGTGCCAGAAAGTTACGTGAGTCGGACGACGTTTTCCCACTCTTTGAGGCAGAAGAACTTGCTCAGTGGTTGGGAAATGCATCTGCCTCTGAGAATCGCTCGGGTTCATTTATCACCAGCAAGGGAGGCAGCAAGGGAGGCTGGGACCCAGCCTAGTCTCACCTAAGAATCGGAAGCTCTGGACTCATAGTTTTAAACATGCCTACAAATAAAAGAAAATAAAGTCAATTAGAGTAAAAGACATCAGGATAGAATTAAACACTTTTTTTGGGGAAAAGAAGTTGTAGATTTCAAAGACAAAGAACTAAGATTAAAATAGCCTAAAGCAGTTTATTGAAACTGCTGTGTTCTGGAGACAATAGAAGCAACAAAGGGAAATGACATATAAGCTCTAGGGGCTGTGCCAGAGGCAGAGTCCCCTGTGGAGGTGACAGACGTGAATGACAGACGTGAGTTTTTACCTAGGTCCACCCACACTGGAAGTTACCTGCCTAGGGGAGGAAGCCCACGTCAAATGCCAGGTTGGCAAAGAGCATCGGCAGCAGATTCTCCTGCCAGGCCACTGCCAGGCAAAGTCCTGGGTCAAGAAGCCACCCATGTTCCTTTTTGAAATGCCCATCACCCTCAAGCACCTATTACCTGCTCCTGAATGTCCGGCCTTGTCCTTGGAACAGTGTGGACATACAGGAGATCCGTCATCCATATTTACACTCTCAGTGGAGGGTTCCGGGGTGCAGGACATGGACTAAGCAATGGGGATCCCCAGCTAGAGTCCCAGTTCTTCTTGAACTCAGAATACAGTGAATAATGTTATCGACCTGGAGAGGAAAAAGATATGTACTTGAAAATCTATATGCTTATAAAGTCACCTGTAAACATATGGGTGACAACAGGCAGTGAAGTTTTTATTTGACACCAAGAGGAAAAGGGATATTTCATTAATCAGGGTGTTTCACAACTCCCCAGTATGAGTTACCAATTAGCAGAGAATTAGAATACAATGCAGTCATTTAAGGAGCATAATTTAGTCTTTTGATGAATCAGAAGGCCTGGTACATGTGCTTCTGAGCCATCAGTAAGACAATCATCAGTGTTACAACAGTGAGGCTCTGATAAACTTATTAATTATTTAACGTATCGACCTAATTAATTAATATAGTACTCTAATTAATAGAGTGTCAAAACATACTTTATCAGCATCTGATCTATAGGCTGCATATTCTCACCATGTGCTGTTAGATATATTGCATAAAACATTTTAAAGCAATGCATTCATAAATCAATTGAATCATGTCTCCAATGGAGTATGATAAAGTAAAGAATGAACCTCAAATGAACCTAAGGAACACTGGGAAAGGATTAAGAAGGAAGAAGGATGTTTGGAGAATCACAAAGGACCAGTCCTTTGATACTGATTTTATTTTCTGTGTCCCAAATGCCAGTCTTCCAATGCAAAGAACTCACTCATCCTCCGAGCAAACCAAGATCAAGTTTTTGGATTGGATGGTCGTTATGTTGGGGACACTAAGTGAGCCCTTTGAAAACACGCAGAAAGACTGACAGTAGCCTCAGATTTTGGGTAAATTATTTATCGCTCAGATGAATCTAGTTTGGCCACACCTTCCTCAGTTCAACCCAAGGTAAAACACCCAGAAGCTAATGTGTCAATACAGTAGAAATACACCCTGAGTCAGCTAATTATTGCATGTTGTTGCAGCAAATAGCACACCCAGACTAAATTTGGTAAATTTGGAACTACCCACATGTTTTTGCCCAAACTGGGAACCAGAATCTATTTTCATAAAAAAAAAAAAATTACTGTTTTTTTCAGATTGCAAAAAGTGATAGTGTGACTTATAAAATCCCAAATGATACATAGAATATACAAAAAGAAAATAATCTCTGGAAACATCGCTCCTTAGATATGAGCACAGGCAAAAATTTGGTATCTGTCTAGACACATCTCTATGCATATGTAATTTTATGCAGATGGATTATATAGTTCATTATCTTGCCTTGTTACTTAACAGTATTGTCATCGCCTTTCTATGTTAATATGTACACATTTACATCATAGTTTCTGATAGTTTCTTGGCATTCTGTTTTATGGCTGTACCAAAATTTAATTAACTATTTTCCAATTAATGAATATAAAAGTTATCTTCAATGTTATTAACAATGTTTTAATAGCCATCCTTAATCATACATATTTGTGAGTGTATCTGCTTTTCTCCTTAGAATCAGTTCTTGAAAGTGGGCCTGCTGGGTCAAAGGGCACAGATGTTATTAAGGCTTTGGTTCCTCTCACTACCCTACTCTCCTCCAGAAAGGTCATCTCGATGTCCGCCTCCATTAGCAGTGATTGAAAAACACAACAACACTATTTCTAATAACTAGGCATAGTCCACCTAAATCAAGTGTTATTTTAACACACCAACAATTAATGCCAGCCTTCATGAAACTAACAGTCTTCTGTTGGAGATGACTGAACTTGAATTTGGGAATGAAATTTCCCTAACCTCCACCACCTATAAGGAGCCTAGAGACCCAAGAATGGGTATCCAACTTGTCCTCACTGGGAACATGATCTTCTCCTTATCCAATCTGGCCAAGAGAAGAGAAGAGCACGTCTGTGGTCCCACCTGGATCTTGCCTTCTCCATGCGGGGTACTCGATTTTTGATCTCAGCTCCAATTTCTGGTTACAGGTGGTTGTCCATCTTTTCATGTCGACCTCAGATGGCTCTTTAGTACAGGAGCTCTGTCTCCCCAAGCTGAGCTCTGCTTGTCAGTGGCCTGAGGCCCCTTTCCTGTTCATGATCTCTCTACCGATCTGACATCTACTATCTTTGTGGTCAGGAAAATATGAGAGTTTCTAAAGCCGTGATGATCAAAAATGATTTCTTCTTGTTTGAAGGTCCATGGAGGCATCTGCCTCGTGCTTGGAACTATTCATCCTTTGCAGTCCTTTAAGTGTTCATCGTGTGTATAACCTTGGCTCCTCTTTCTGGGCACCTCTTACACCTACATTTTACTCCAGCCACTGACTACAGTAACCATCAGCACGCAGCTATGACCTGATAGCATCTCGCCTCAGCTGGACTGATTGATTATCTCTTGCTTTCTGGGTGTGGTTCAAAGGTACCTTTGGATGGGCATTTTCTCCTCCCATTTTCCTCTGTCCACTCTCCCATTCCTGTTCCTTGGTATCACAATAAGCCTACATGCAAGCCCCTGATTCAGGCTCTGTTTTGTGGAAGAACCAAAGCTAAGCTATTGCCCAACAAACTGCCATAAAGCGAAGCAGCTTCAATTAGCAGCAAACATTTTCCTCTCAACGAACCGTTGATGTAAGAAACATCGAGCAGCTATTCTTAAAGCAAAAAGTTGACCTTGACTTGTCATCAGGGCAACAGGTGTTCTAGAGGCAAACAGCCCAAGGGTCTACTGAGAAAGCCAGTGGCAAAAGGGGACCAACAGTTTTAATTCAATTTTGAGAAAAGAGAGATGAAATGATATATCCAAAAATGATTTCAATGGCCCTATTCCAAAGACGTTTAATCCTAGAATATATAATAGAGGGCCTCATTATCTATACATACACAATAGCTAATTTCCAATGGTTGCCTTGGCTAGGTAAATTAGAATTCTTTATGCTTTTTAAGGAAATAAAATATTATTGAAAGATTTTTGTTTATATTCTTCTTTACAAAGCACTAGCCAAAACAAACAAACAAAACAAAAGGCTTTTTTTATAGACAAAGATATACCATCTTGAATTAAAAGGCTCCAAAATAGACACCCAAAATACTAATGAAAATATTTATTTTCTCAATGTCACTGTGCTAGTAAAATAATTAAAAAACTACAAAAAAAAACACCTTTCTACTGACTAAACATAATCTAAGTCTCTAAGACAAATGTTACTGACTCTGTTATTCAAAGACTAGAAGAGGACATAGGTGGATGTATTCATGATCATCTTTGTTTTGCTCTGTGATCATTTTTGAAGTCCTAGTTATAGGCTCCAGACAATTCTTTTTCCCTCGAGTTTTCGTGTCACTCTTTTAATAATTGCCGACTCTAATCCATACTTGATATCTATAAACTCTTTAATCAAAATACTTCCTAAAAAATGTCTTTAATAGGCAAATCATAGAGTCAGAAGCTAAATTCGAGGTTGTCGGCAACCGAGGGCAGGTAGGAATTGGGAATTTTTGCTCATGGGGAAGGGGTTTCCTTCTGGGATGATGAAAATATTCTAAAATTAGACAGCAATGATGGTGACACAACTGTGTGAATATACTGAAACCTCTGACTTGTACACTCTGAGAAAGTGAACGTATTATATGTGAATCATATCTCAATAAAAAATTGAAAATAACAAAAAAAAAATTTCTGGAAGTACTTGATATTTTTCCCTGGGAAACTGTTTTCGAGCCCTTGTGTTTATTCTTCTTTCTTCTGCTCCTTCTGGCTGGGGAAATGAGGAGCAGCGGGAGGCTCCCTCCCGACTCCTCCGATGGTCACGGTCAGCTCTGGCCCTTTGCTACGTGACCTTACGGGAGGGCAAAGCATCCTTTTGACCCTAAGTCTGAAGTTTGACCCCTGTGGTCCGCCCAGTTGGATACCTCTATGGTACACTGCACATTTTATCAGTCTGACTATCAGGAGGCTTGACTGCATTATTTCCTTCATCCGGACTGTCGATTTTGTCCTGTCATAAGTGGCAGGGCTGTAAAGAGGACAAGCAGTAACAATCGCTTGGACCTAATCCCTCCCGTGAGCGGCTGAGCCCCAGAGCTACAAGTTAACAGTCAGCAGAGGAGTCACAGTGCCTTGGCGTTTTATTCACAAGGAAAAAAACAATCCCTATTGGCAGCTGAAGAGACAGCCCCTCCAGGGACCAATTATCCTATAATACAGCAGCATGCTGCTGCCAGCCCCCCTGGGAACCGCTCCACTGGGCTTCCCTCACAGAGGCCGGGCTGGTGCTCCAGACACAAGTTGTTCTTCATGTCAAAACTGCCATTAATGACACAATTAAGTAACTGGGGACCACAGAGAAGCTCTTAATTAGGTAAACACAGCTCTCTGAGAAGTGATTGCCCAGTTTTAGGCTAGCCATTGCTGTCACATCGCTGGAAGATGCACGCTCCGTGGATAAACGAAGAAGCATTTTAAGGACCCAATTTCTGTCTGTTATTTCTCCTTATTTAGTGGCAGAGCATACATATCATTTTATCAGGAATGGTGTGGGTTGCTCCATTTTGAGAATGTACATCTTTTAGTTTTGCAAAGGGAAAAGGATTACATAGGGAGGAAAGAATTGCTAAACGCTCTCCCAGATACTAAACGATCCGACTGTATCTGATCATCTTCTGGAATCTCTAAATAACTGGTGTGATCTTGCATCAGCTAAATGAAATTCACACACATTTAGATGATTTCTTGTTCGAACCTCCCTCCTCCTTTGCCCTACCATGAATCACATGCTCGAATATTTTTTTCTCATCATACTTATATTGTTCTTAATATCGGATTCTATTTTTTTTTTTTTTTTTTTTTTTTTTTTTTTTTTTTTTTTTTTTTTTTTTTTTTTTTTTTTTTTTTTTTTTTTTTTTTTAGCCAGGAAGCTGGAAGGGTCACATCCCACTGACAGGTCAGAACAGGAAGATCATACGTGATTTTGCAAAGCAGTTCTCCCTTACACGGCCTCTCTGTCACATTGCTTGGATTTTGGTGTTCTTTTACATATTTTTGATACGGAAACCACTGGTCTCACTTAGGAAACTGAATCAACGCTTCTGAAGGGTTGTCACTGGTTGTCAATGATGTTTTCTTCCTTTGATAAACAAACCTGGACATTCAGTTAATTTATCTTTTCATATCACAAAATGACAAACTCAAGCAGTTTTCTCCCATTTATTTATTGACGCAATTATTTACTACTCCCAAGTATTTATGAGAACAATATGCATGCGCATTTTCATCTTTTTTGCCATCCTGGTTCATTCTTACATTATACTACCTGGGTCTCTCCCAAAATTGAAGTTCAGATGGTCATGTTGTACACACATAAAAGTCAGCACAATCAGATTGCTCATGGAGAGGAAAGGTAGGTGACAAAGACCACGTTAAGTGGTCAAGACATCAAGTGTCCATTTCTCATGGTTCTTATTATATAAACTGCATGCAGCTACTTATTCTTTGTGCTAGTGTCTTGTACATCTATTAACCCGTTCTTCTATCTATAAACCTAAGGTGATCAGTGGATGAGAGAAAGAGTAACCTGCCTTCTATTTGCTTCCCGCTGGTCTGTGAACCTCATTCCATTTTCCTCTAATGCTCTTGCCATCTGGCCAGCTCCAACAGACCCCGTCCCCAACCACCACTCCGTTCCATGACACCCTTTGTGGCTGACACAACCCAGCTGACTCAACTGATAACATCTTAATTCACAGTCACCTTCCAGCTCAGCTACTGCTCCTCTGGTTCATGTCCTTTGTCCCCACTGTGGCCTTCAATATTGTCCCTCTTTCTGCTTCTCTTCATTTTCCCCACTAGTGCTCATGAGGCCCGTGCAGCTGACGCACTGTGGTCAGACGCTTCAACTTGCTCTCGTGCTCAATGCACAGCCTCACAGGCCTCTTTTAACCAGGCTTGGGCCTGCTGAGCTGACCACAATCCCAGGTCACTCCCAAAGCTGGCTTTTCAGCTCTCGATTTTGGGCTTCAGAGCGTCACCGAAGAAAATCATAGACATTTGCAGACCTGACCCATGCATGGTGTGATTTTGGTTCTATTCCATAAAGCTTTCATTCCTTCAGGCTGAACAGCTTAGATGCGTTCCCCAAAGAAGCCGTAGAATGCTTTTTCCCAGTCTTAATATTGTGACTTGCCTTTTGCTCATGTAGCAAATGTTTTTAACTATCTCTGAATGAGTAGGTAGATGATGAAGATGCTAGAGAAAAGAAACCAGGCATGCACCTTCCTTCAGAGGGTCCAATGGTGATGGCGGCAAGGCTGGGGAGAGGACAGCTAAGCAAGGGTCATCGCGAGACAGCATAAAGTAGGGGAACAGCACAGACCCAGGGCCAGGAGAGGATTCGGAAGGCCATTCTGCCTTCTTTATTCGATGAGATCAACATGAGCATCCAACATGAGCTTCTTCAGCTAATTTCCTCCGAACATCAAAGAACTTCACTCTCTCTAATTCCATCTTTAATCCCATTTCAGCCTCAGAGGAAATACTGCTCATTCTTCATTATAAATCAGCCCTTCCATCTGCTGTCTTAATGCCATTCTCTCCAGCCTGCTCAGGGACCCTGCCATGGAAATCATCACTCTTTATAGAATATTACATCTCTCTTAACTCATTGGCTTTTATCCCTTCGCCTTTAAAACTGCACGGGTCTCTTCAATATGGGTTAAACTCTGCTGCTTGCCTTGACAACAGGCAGCCTTTTCTACCAAGTACCTGGAATCTGTCTCCAGTTCTTTGTCCCATTTACTTCCTTTTCTGTATTTTAAACGAATATTAAATATTTCATACATGCAAAAGGGTTAAGAATGGTATAAATGGTATAAATAAAATATAGTTTATTGATTAATAAAAGTAATTCATAAAATAGTATAATAAGGACTTTGATGCTTGCTATCTAATAAAATATTAGAAATTAGACATTTACCCAGTTAATTATGTCTCTTGATATCATTCTCCTTCCAGCTTCCTGGAAAGAACCGTTCTCTGCTTTTGGCGTTTCTCATCTCTATGCATTTATTTATATCTTCACTACATACTTATTCTAAAATACAACAAGCATGAATTTGCATACACATTCCAAATAAATGGTACCACACTGATGTATCCTTCTTGAAATTGTTGCTTTCATTTAATACTTTGGGTTTTGAGATCCATCCACGTTGATATATACATTTGGCTCCTGAATTATATTCCATTATTTTCATGTGTGTGTCCTCACACACAGAAACATATATACATATACACACCCTGTTTGTAATCTAGTCTCCTGAGTGATAGAAATTTAGGTATTTTAAAAAAATGTTTGCAGTTTTTGACCATGAATATTCTTGTGTATGTGTCTCCTTGTGCACTAGCACAGGAGTCACTTTAGAGACTTAGAAAGGATTTTCTGGGTCATCTAAATGAATGGATGAATGAATGAATGAAACCAACACTTATGGCCACCTTCATTACACATTGCCTTGGAAACATGGAGCCCACTGTATGGATATAAAAAAAAAATGAGACCAAAAGAGGTAATGTCACAATGGCATAATTATGGAGGGACACAAAACACAAACTTTGACATCAAGCTTATGTATGATAATCACTGTACCTAGCTTCCATAGATAGGTTGAAAGACGTTGAAACTCACAAGCTAGACTTTAAAATTTGGGTTTCCAGCTAAGGAAGTTTCCATTTGAAAATATTGCTCGTTCATTAGCTTTTACAATGCCCTTTCTCATCTCTCTGTCTTTTTTTTTTTTTTTAATTTTAAAAACCAGAGCAGTCTCTTCTTGTTGACCTAACCAAGACAAGCTCGGCGAAATAATTCCAGAAGGCATGTGTGACTCTCATGCCTGGGGTCCAAGTTAGTCTAAATTAACCTGCTGTGGCAGTTTGCACATTCCTTTCCCTACCCTGAGCAGTTTTTTCCTTTGCTCAACTATGGTAACTAACAACTGTGCGATGGTTCTGAAACCAAAAACCACAATTGCAGTGCTTAAATTTAGGCCATTGCCTTGTGGTGCCAGTTTAGCGAAGATGTGGTTAAACCAACAGTCGCTTCGACTGCTGACATTTCTGATTCCGTGAATTAAAAACAAAAGCCTTTTTTCCTTCTATAACCAAATGAATTTGCTATTGACCGATGAATTAAATAACACATTCGTCAAGATATTTCTCACCCGCTGAAAAAACTGAACATCTCGACCTTAAAAACCTCATGAGATAGTAATTTGCCAATGTTCAGCACTTATTCTATTTCAGGGCTTCCAGTAAATATAAAGAAATCTTTCCTTTCTTTCTTTTTTTTTTAAATTTGATGTTTGTGACATTACTAGTATAACCAGGATTAAGATATGACAGTTTCTGTCCATATCGATAAGAGAGAAGTCAAAGCACTTTGAGATGACTGGGCAGGAGAAAGATTTCCCGTGGAGAATAAGCAACATTAATTTCTTCTCTTCTTATCTATAGATATACACTGATGGGCACAGGAAGGGAGTGGCAGAAATGCTGGCAACCATAGTCAAAGACACAGAGGCTTTCGCTCTAGAGCAGAATGGATAGGCGTTCTTCTTCCCACCAGAGCACGTAGAAACGCTGGAAATGTACCAGAGCCATTTCTGATCAGCTTTTCAGAAGAAGACTCCCACCTGCGTCTGGAGACACACAATCCTCGTATGACCTAAGCCATCTGGGGAGTTTAGTGTACTCTGGATTTGGGACCATAAAGTGACGATATACATATTAGATAATCGACGGTGGAAAATAATAGCAATTGATTGGCAAGGAGAAAAAGGAGGTATTTTTAGAAGAAGTTCTTGTTTTGTGTTAAGGAGTATAGTCAAGCCGTTGAGACAATGTTTTTTAATACAGATCTGTAGGGGTCACTTTGCACGTGAGTGGTTTCACAATCCTGATTGGATTATTAGGGATAAATGTGTAATTCCTCATGTCAGTAGGAGTAATTGTGAAACCAACCCAAAACTTGATTGACCAACATTAGGTTCTGTCCTCAAACTCCCTTATTATGACCTAAAAGTCATGGATTAATATTAAGTCCTTTTTATCCTGTCTTTATTTTTTCCACAGTGGCAGATAGTACAAATTGTCATACCTCTTGAATATAACAAAATCTATTCAAGACCTTCTCCATCCCCCACATTATCAATAACATATAGTTAAATTGGACCTACAACTGAGAGGGTAACTGTTTACATTATTTTGGTTTTCTCTTTGCTCATTTTATTTTTCTTTAAAAAGGTGGATGACAGAGAAGCCTCATATTTATGTATACTCTCAGCAGCACATTTTTCCTTAAAAGCTTTAGACAATACGAGTATATTTTTCAAAGTCCTGGAATTAAAGAGAGAAATGAATTGAACAAAAAACCAAATCTAGGTAAGTAATATTTTCAGTTTCAGATGAATACAGAGGAATAACAGATTTAGTTAAAAGGATATAAACTAATTAGGAGAGGTTTTGCTGTTGACTTATTGAGAAGGAGTTAGTTCCCTTTCATGAAGAGCATCACTGTCATTTCTAAAGAGCTGGCAGGCTAAGAAAGGGTTAACAAGTTAAAAAAAAGAGATATAAATGGGAATAAATGGGTTACTTTCTGACCATCACTGAACCACTTTGAGCAGCAATGCTGTATAATCCTAAACAGACCCGTCTTAGTAAGGAGAGTATTTGGGTAGGAGAATAATCAGTGACAAGGGGTTCATGATTCAATATTCAGTACACATCATTTCCTTCACCATTGAGAGAGAAGAGTGTCGGCTAAATCTTAGGCAATAGTGGCTCTTTGAAGTGGTCTTTTTGTCCCAGACTTAAAATCATCACCTTGACTTGGTTGAGTCGTTTCAGAAAATGCCTTGAAAACCTTGGTTGTACAGGAGCCCCGACACCGACGTCCTGACCACTTCCTAACTCAGAAAATGACAACCCGATGATCGACGCTCTCTTCTTGTGGCTCGATTTTTAAAAAGATGAATGAGTCCCGTTGGAATCTAATTTCCTCTTAAAATTAATGCTGCAAAATTAATGGGCCAGCTGGTCACGTTTCAAAGGGTAAATAAATGGCTATCCTTGTTGCGGTCAGCATCACCGCTATGATTTTTCAGTGACTCACAAGCTCCGGGGTGTACACAAATGGTTGGACTTGAGGACCAAGATGCCACCAACAGTAAATGAGGGTGCCCGGCAGAAGCAGCTGGTGAACACGCTCGTCATCTTTCCTCCAATCTATTCAGTAGTCTGATTTTTCTGGGAATCTTTAATGTTAAAATTGCTATAGGATGGAAGAGCATATGACTCCACCAGCCTCTCTGCTAACTCAGGATGCACATGTGCACATGTACACACACAACCCCCTGTAATGCATTAGGGTAGGAGCTGCATTTCCCAAACCTAGCACAATACCTGCCACATAGGATGTGCTCAATACATGTCTAGGGAAGGGAGGAAGGAAGATGGAGTGAGGAAGAGAGGAAGGAGGGAGGGAGGAAGAGAGTGAAGGAAGAAGTAAGGAAGGAAGGAAGGAAAAAAGGAAGGAAGGAAGGGAGGGAGGGAGGGAGGGAGGGAGGGAGGGAGGGAGGAAGGAAGGAAAGAAAGAAGGAGGGAGGGAGAGAGGGAGGAAGGAATCAAAAGTAAATGTAGCAGCATAAACTGGAAAGCCTTTCCTTCTGCCTTTCATCTTCCTTTTTACCGGTGCAATTCTAAGGATTATCTTGAGTCTCACGTACACACCTGGCGTTGAATAACCCATCACTCAGTTTTACAGGTATCTATTGCGGAAGCAGTCAGGTACTCTGTGTGCATGCGCATGCTTGCTGGTGCCCAAGCACACACACACACACACTCACATCCTTACAGGCACAACAGTGGCTATTGGAAACATTTTCTACAAGCAGGACAAACACTGATTTCTTCCATTTGAAGGGATGTCCTCATCAGAAACCTCCATGACACTCTAATGAGGCACATTTCTCATGACCCTTAGCCTTTCTTCATGACGTAGTTGCTATTTAAGGGTCTTATACGTTTGGAAGTGTAGTGTACTTGAAACTCCCTCTTCTATGTGACAAAATTTTCATATATAATATATAATATAATCTATAATAATCATTATTTTCTTGATTTATTCTTTAGTTTTAAACCAAATAATTAACATTTATAAATAAATTAATTTCAATTTTAAAGACACTAATTAAATTCTGTAAAATAATTCTTGTAGGAGCTAAAATTTGCACTTACCAAGCAAAATCATGCCTCAAAGTTTGCCGTTTGTTTCACTATTTTAAGTTTTTTAAATGGGAATAAAAATTCTAAATGGACACGTGGAAGAAAAAAATGGAGTTCTGTATAGTCTACTCTACAAGCAGAGTGCTATATCATCGTTTATTTTGAACCTACTCTTTAAGGCAAGAATATTATAAGAGTTGGAGAGAGGAACAGAGCCCAACCAGTGACAAATTTACCATCAAAACAAATTCATATAGCTTAGTACTCAGGCTAGAATATATACCTGAAATTGTAGGGTTAACTTCCCTGTAGAATGCATGTTTATAAAAGGACAAGTAATAAAAATGCACTAGTTGAAGTCGAGATATACATAGATATACATATATATATACATATATATATATATATTGACTTCAACTAGTGCATTTTTATTATTTGTCTATATATTATATATATATACACACACACATACATATGTGTATGTGTTTATATATATATATATTATATATATATATATATATATATATATATATATATATATAAAATCAATATTCAATAGTAATTTTAGCAATTATGTATAACAGACCAGAGGGCAGAAAACTTTCTCTGTAAAGACCAGAGAGTAAATATTTTATTATTTGCAGTCATCTGGTCTCTGTCGCAACTACTCAATTTGGCCATTGTGATATGAAAGAAAGCAGCCATAGATAAGACCTGAATGAACAAAGCCTGGCTATGTTTCAATAAAACTTTATTTATAAAAAAAATGATAGCTGGCTGAATGGAATCCACCGGCTCTAATTTACAAAACTCTGTCTTATACCAATAAGAGAGGAGTATTTTATCACTGACTTCGTTTAGAGTGACTGGCTTTTAGTTTCATTATTGTTTTTAAATTCTCTGCAGGAAATGCACCCCCTTATTGCCACAGCTGGGTTGTACCACACTGCCTGCCCTTGGCACTCCGCTGTCTACTTCTGACTATGGTGTAGGTTCTTGAAGGCAAACTTGATGTCCAGTTCTTCTTGGTGGCCCCGGGATCTACCACAGGGCTTTGTACATTGACAGTGCTTAATAATTGTTTGCGAAACACATTAACTCAGCTGTACCTTAGATTTAAATCAAGCCTTACATACTAATTACCCTCATATAACTTATTCAATGTACTTCTAGCAGACTTAAAAAAATAAAGTATTATATATACATATTCATACATTTCTTGCTCCCACTAAACAAGTTTCTCCCAATATTCATCAAAAACAGGTCTGTATTTCTCATAAATACTATTTATTTATATACTTATGGGTCACTTTATCTCAACAAATGGATTTAAAATATTCGTTCTTTTATCTTGTTTTGTTTCCAATTCATCATTTACGAGACTCATAGTCTCCCAACCTATTCCTCTCTTGTTTCATTCGCAAACTTAATGGTTTCCGCATTTCGGATGCTGCTGCTGCAACTGTTTTATGTCCAATTAGAAGTCTTTGTTCTTCTTTATCTGCCCCATAGACTCATCCTCTGAGACCAGAGCTTGTTCATCCTTTTCTCTTGTAATCTTTGCCAACTGTCTCAAAGGCTTTGGCCATGGCACATTAAGGGAACAGGTGTTGCTGCGTCACCCGCTCCTCACCCTTCATGTCTCCATCACCCAGCAGGTGCTGCTTCTCTGAAAATAGACACCTGTTGGCTTTCGCCATCATTTTGTTTCGTAAAGTGTCCAGATGACATCTCCCTTTGCTGTTAAATCTCTCATTTTCTGAAGCTTATTACTTTTTTTGGCTGTGTTTCATCTCGTCCATCAGTTTCTTTCGCAGTGTGTATGTAGATGTCTTTTTGCATTTGCTTTTCTGAGCTTTGTAGAGCTCAGGTAAATAGCAGCCCCCTTCCCCCAACCCATAGCTCGCACAATGGGACCAAAGGCTGAAGTCTCCTTATTAACCAGATCCTGTTGAGGAAATGTTCTCACTGAGCCTTCGTTTGCCTTGTCTTTAAAATGAGGACTGTAACCCTGTTTCATGGAGTCAATATGGAGATTCAATGACATAATACATATGAAAGGCCCAGTCCAGCACCTGGCCTCTGCACGAGGTCTGCATGCAACATTTTCATGCTATTTTTAGGATCGCCATGTCCTATTGTGCAGTTTATAGACTGCATAAAAGTGTCCAATCAGCTTGGAGGGAAGTGGCCAGGAGCTAAAATGGCTATTTTGTGTTGTCTTCCTAGATGATTCTTCTTTTTTGCATTTGTCTTCCTAGACGTCCGTGTCTTGGTCAGTTAATCCACCGGGAGGGCGCCCTTGGTGACTGGCGCTCCGGACTTCCTTGTAGGTCCTTCGCTTCTGACGTCACTCATAGCCTGCTTTCTTACCTTCTCTCCAGGATCCTTTTTTAGTTTTTTTTCCTCACCAGCAAGACACAAACCCTACACCAGCCTCCCTTCCCCCTCCCCAACATGGTGGCACACACCTGTTCTTTTTGGGACACAGTTCCAGCTCAGGGAGGTTAGAGCTAGTGTCTGTGCCCACTCTCTGCTGGGGAGGGGACACTGACGCCTCTCTGTGGCGCATGGCTGAGTAGATGGGAGGAGATGGGAAAAGGGCTAGCGTCCACACGGTGGGGAGCGCGGTGGCGATGGGGTGTCGCATTCTCAGTAAAGCAGGAGGGACCCCGCGAGGCTGGGACATGGATGACCCTGCCTGGAAGAAGCCACGCTTGTGTTTACAGACGACAAAGAATTGCCCAGGTACTGTCAGGTAGACAAACGCGTTCCAGGATGAAGAAAGTTTGAATAAGAAGTAAAGTTGGTGTTAGCACAGTGTGCACCTTGCCAGGAAACAGGCCCCAGAAACGACTTTACAAGAACTTTCGAACATCCCACGATAACCTTCTCAAGCGTCTTTAGTCTGCCACATTCTTCAGAATGGGTGCCGTCAGTCAAAGCCCTCCGAGGGGTGAGGAAAGGGGACCCGAGCCCTGTCCCACTTGGCTGAGGCTTCGGGGTGAGTTGGTTCCCGGATGTCGCAGGCCTTGCGAGACCCCAGCCTGCCCTTTCCTCCAGCTAGGCGAGGCTGTAACCAGATCTCCCCCAGTTGGCCACTAGCAGAGGAGCCAAAACCCTGTTCCCAGAAGAGGAGATGCCAGGACCCACTGGGCAGCCTCTCCCCTCGGCACCTTTGACCCAGTCCACCCAGGAGGCCAAGCCGTTCTCGGCTCCCGGCGGGCCGGGGAGGCCATTGTGTTTTAGCTTAAAGCTTTGTTTTTCCACGAAGACGCAGCCCAGAGAAAGCCTGCGGGCATCACTGCACTGCAAGCCCGTTCACAGAAACAGCGCCAGAGCAGAGCTGGGGACAAAAACACGAGCCCTGGGGGAGACTGCTTGCTCTGAAAAGGCTCCAGCCTCCTCTCGCTGGGACTAACTGAATCTGCTGGTCCCGCACTCAGGCCCTTAAACGGCTCTCCGTGGACCTCCAGACGTAGGCCAAGCGTGGAAGAGAAGGTCACAGCGAAGGGGAAGAGCGTGGATTCCTGGCCTGGAGCCTGGGAGTCAGGTCTTCATTCTGCCCTCACTGCCCACAGAACCCTGGCCAAGTTGGCTAGTCCTGGTTCTCACGTTTCTCGTTTGTGACACGACATGGTGTCTTACCTGTCCCACAAAACCGTCGCCAGTAGCCCACAAGATTACGCACGTGAGATATTCAGTATCCTGCTGAGCACAGAGCAAGCCCCTGGGCATGTGGGCCATTTTTTCTGCCTTACATTTTTATTGACACTTCAAGTTATACAAGTAGGATAGGCTCAATGCAAAACCCTTAAAAATACTGGACTGCGTACATAAAGAAAGAAGAAAGAAAGAAGGAGAGGGAGTGAGAAAGGGAGGGAGGAGAGGAGGAGAAATAAAAAGAGATAGAGAGGGAAGGAGGAAGAAAGAAATCCCCTCCCATTCCTTCTTCCAACAGGCGAAAACCATCAGACTTAGTGCATCTCTTTCTAGGTTGTTATCCATACACATACAATCTTTGAAATGCATGTTATGTATTTACACCCTTTCATTTTTATTTTTTACAAACATTGGAAACTCAAAATACAAGCTGCCCTGTAGATTGCTTTTTCTGCTTTATAAGCAGCAGAGAGAATGTCATAGGAGAACAGGGCACAACTAGGCCACCATTTATCCAGCCCGTTGCCCTTTGATGGACATTCAAGTGGTTGCAGTTGTTTACTTTTATAAACAATGCTGAGATGAGCATCCCTGAGTGGACTTCTCTGTGCTCATTGGTGGGATCTCATTATGATAAATTCCTAGAAGGGGAATTTCTGGGCCAAACGATAGGTATTTTTAATTTTTAGACAAATTGCTAAATTTTGTTTTCAAATTATTGAGTTGTTTTCACACCAAACCTCAGTGTGGGAGAGGACATGTCCCCTACACCTGCATGAAATGGGGCATTGATATTTTGTTTCTTTAGAATCATTACAGATAGATTACCATGAACAAATGTTTGCTTATGGACCCTCGCCAAATAATATTCCATGTGTAAACTTCTATGACTATAGCCCATCCAGGTGTGCCTACCCTTTTTTCTCTCTCTTAGCTCACAACAAGCCACCTTAATCAGGCAAACTCATTTTTATGGAATGTAATAAAGGAGAAAAGATGTGACTTACTGGGCTTGTAAATTAGGTGTTTCTCTTGTGAAGAGGTCACACCTGATCCCCAACACCGAAAGTTCTCTTATAACTTAAGTGACCCAATTCTTGAAAGCACCAAGCTTCCAGAAGGACCCAGTAATACTTCACAGTGGCAAGAAGAGGCCGCAGGATTTAGAGTTTTGGGGTCATGGTTTCATGCCAACTTTTCCAGACTAACCCTGGACAATGTACCTACCTCTCCAGAACCTGATTTGCTTCTCTAACAGGTGGATTGACCTCGTGGAAAGTAGAGACTTGAATAGACGGCCCAAGATACTATGACAAAACCAATATCTGTCTATTGCGTTTCTTCACAGTTTAGAAATAGTCAGAAGGCACTTTTTTTTCTTTACATTACAATCCAGAATTTCTCATATTCTCTACTTTCAGGGATGTGAGCCCATCCAAATAAGGACCAACTCTCCTGAGAAAGGGAGAGAGCACTTGGGAGAAAATAGTCAATGTGAAAATGATGTGTACCCTCATAGCAGAAGGACAGTCAAGAGGCTCCATCAACAGCAGGCGGGACAGAGAGATGTGCCAGAACCAAGCTGCTAGTGTGAGAACAAGCCCCAAATTCGAGTCCTGATTCCTCCACCTAATAGCCGTGTGACCTGGGGCAAATGATCTCTGCATAATTCATACGGTGGTGGCGAGGCAAAATCCAGGAATGGGGGTAAATACTGGGAAACACATAAACATGAAAGGTATGGTTAATGTTTGGTCTTAAAATCTCGCCTTCATTTTATGGTGTCTGATTTTCTTGGCACTCAGAACACTCAGAAACCAACAAGAAAGCCAGGCTGTCACGAGTACAATTAAGGACAAGTTGGACAACTGCCCAGTTCCTGTGCATTTGATCTCGGTGAAGCACAGCACGTCTGAAAGGGCCGTTGATGCAGGAGCCAAATTTCCGGGGAAGTCCCTCCATGTGGTCCTGTCCATCCCACCCATGCCACCTCCCATCCGTCTCTCATTCCTCAGCGATTTGCTCTGCTCCGTCCCCTCTGGCTTTAAGGGTCTATATCCCAACGTCAAGGTCTCCAGTCTTTATTTTTCCCCTTTCCCATTCACCTGGCTTCATTTATGCAAATAAGTGCTCCAAAAAGTCATGGATGAGGTGTGAGGAGGATGAGAGGGTCTCTGGTTTGGGCAGATGCGTAATCAGGGGAGGGCTTATGGGAAGGTTGGGTCTTTCATGGCTCTGATTAGGGGTCTGACTTGTGTCATTCCCCATCTTTCTGGAAGCTGGCGGGAGAGGGGCTGGTGCTCTCCTGGACTCACTCAGAGTCTGTCTCAGCAGACACAGTGCTCACCCACTACCTTGCTTCTGGACTTGCCATGCACAGCATGTGTTTTCATCCACTGATTCAACTCCAAGCAATTTCCACGGATGGAGATACAGCTTTGCAGGTAACTCAGCAGCTTTCTGAGTCCTGCCCACCTGGAGGGCTGACCCATCCCCCCAGACGGCTGAAATCTATCCCCACATCTCTCATGTCCCAGCTTTAGATACACTCCCCTGGCGATGGTGACTCAGGAAAGGGTCACCTGACAGGCTCCGTGAGTGAGAAGGACCCCTCTCACCCATCTCACTTTGCTGGGGCCAAATTACAGGCTTGCTGTCACCGAAGGTCATGACAGCACCCCATCCTCAGGTCTCCGACTGTGGGAGTCTCGGGTGCCTCCTCCCTACTCCCGAGACCCTGAAATAAATCCACTGCAACCAGTAGTTCTGAAATGAAGGAACTCAGGTCGAGGTTCTCAGCTGACACAAGGAACATAGCCAGGGAGGACAGGGACAGGGAGCAGAGACAGTACGGGTAAACAAAAGGACCTTTTCAGAAATGCTCTCTGACCCTCGGAGGGCACCCTCCACCTTCCTGGTGACAGCCATGTGGGCCGGTCCTTACATTGCCCTCACTCAGTGCCCGAGTCCTGCCTGGTGCGAGCATTGCTTTTTCATCCGGCGACCTCGGCTCTCCGATGCTAATTCAGCCTCAGTGTCTTACTTTATAGTGAAATAAATGCTCATGACCTAGTAGCAGGCGCAAAATAATTTACATTTCATTTTACATGCTCTTCAGAATTCTCAGGCAGTGGCGGGAAAGCGTTGTGAAATTTCTGCTTGTAAATGACCACGTGTGTGGTGTGTCATGTGTAGTACATGCGGTGTGTGTGGTGACGTGTGTGGGTATGTGTGCCGTGTGCACATAGGCGTGGGTGCACATGTGCTCATGTGCACGTGCATGCTCGTGGGCAGACGCAGGACAGCAACAGAGCAAAGAAAACACGTGGACCTCACAAACTCAATGCAAAACAATGGATGCGCTCACAGATGGATTCGTTCCTCTGAGAACCACTTGTGAAAGGTTCGAAGACTCCAGATACATCTTGTCCCAGCACAGACATAGGAGGAGATCTGTGAGGGAAAACCAGGATTGTCTGTCCCACGGCACACCACTTATTCATCCACGTGACACGCAGTCCAGGGGGAGAGAGAAGTCATGGCAGGGCCACCTGGGAAGTGTTTTGATGGAGCAAGGGCAGGGGGAGTTCTTTAAACCTCTTCCTGGTTTACCCTTGACCTGACCACAAGATGATGAAGGGTTCATCATCCCTTTGCTACCCCAAGCCACCAGGCTCGAATCTCGCCCCGCTTTGGGATGCCACGCTAGGCCCCCACTGCGAGAAAAGCCAGAGAAGCTGAACGCAAAGTGGGATTTGAGCTTCCTTTAGGCCACTGCAAAAAAAGGAAACATGAAAACTACATGACCAAATGCCTCGTGATATAATCTGAACGATTAATAATAAAATGGTAAAATTTCTCCTATATCACCTATTACCTAATTATTGATTTCAAGAGAAGGTAGATAGGACAGTTCTCTCTTTTTACATTTCTTTGTCTTCCCAACTTTTGCAGGAACTAATGCATATTAGAATAAGGCAAATTTTAATTTTTCTTGTTCAAAATGTATTATTATTTGGAATATTCAGGGTGGATTTTGAGAGAATATTTAAATATTTTTATGTTAAGAAATGTTTCAAACATACCAAAGAATAGGTGTGCATATAATTTACAGTCAAGTGTACAGAATATACAATAAGCATCCACATACTCACCACTTAGCTCCAGAAGTAAAACCTAGAAGTATGTAGAAACTCTCTTTGCTCCCTCCCTTTGGCAGGTAAACACTCACTGTCTGAACTTAGTGCTGATTGCTGCCTGATTTTCTTCATGGATTTACTTTTGTGGTTGTGCTAAGGCGAGATATATTCTAAGTATCCGAACCTTTCGTAGATGGCTCTCTGATGAGTGAATTCATCTGTGAGTGCATCTTCTGCTTTGCATTGCATTCGTGGGTCCTGTGTGTTTTCTTTGCTCATCCCTTTTTTATTTGTATCAAACATTTCTGGGGTCATTTTCTTCCTTCTGGAGAGTACTTTTCTAGAGGAGTTTCATCAGGGAGGACCTCTCATTGTTCATCTGAAAACATCTTTATCTGACTGAAAGATTTCCACCGGGCTCATAGTTCTAGGCTGACAGTTGTTGTCTCCCAGCCCTCTAAAGCTATGATATCATTTCCGCTCCCACTGACCCGACAAAGGAATTGTCTGCTTTTCACATCATTAGTCTTTTCTGGCTGCTTCTCAGATAGCTTCCTTTATCTTTGGTGCTCAGTCATTTTAATACAGTAATTCTAGACTGGATTTCTTTTATCCTGCCTGTGATGCATGGAAGTTCCTAACTCTGAGGATTCACAGATTTCATGAATTCAAGAGAATTTACCACCATCTCTTCCAGAATGTGGCCCCTATTTATTCTCTTTATTACCTTTTTCCACAACATTAACTGAATGTGTGTTATACCTTTTTAATCTACATATGTGTTTTCAACCTGCCTTTCTCGTATTCACCTCCTTGTCCTTCTGTACCTCATTCAGAATAATTTTATAAGATTAACTTGCATTTCACCATTTCTCTCCTCAGTTCTATCTCATATATCTATTCTGGAAGGTATATCTGTTGCTTTTGCAAACTCAACTCATCATTTTTTATACTCTTTTTCCTTTCTCATGTTTTCAAGTTACCCATTTCTTTTTAAAAACATATTAAATATACTTGCTTTATATTTTGACCCAGTAATGTCAATATCTGATGCTCTCTGGTTTTGTTCTGCTGTATATTGTTTCTGTAGACTCTGACCCCTGGTCCTTGTTTGCTTATGTATTCCATGATTATTTTCAACTCATAAATTTTAGAGCTTGCTTTGAAGCCTGCCTTGAAGGTGCTTCACTCTTGAGAAGATCAGCATTTACTCTTGCCGATTGCCTGGGGACACTACCGAGCTGGCCCAAATATCACTTTCTCTCAGCCTGGTGTTGCACAGACCACGTGCATCTGTGCACTGGACCTCAGTCCCATGTGACGGGTGGTCACCAAGTCTCAAAGAACACTTACTTCTACCTCTCTTCCCAGAATCAAGGCTGATATTGGAAACAGTCCCTGGCCCTTTGCCTGTGTGAGAGAATCTATTTTGGTTCAATCCGTTAGCTCAGAGCACGGGCCTTCGGAGACCCTAGTTTTATGTGGGTCACCTACCCCATGAGGTCACAGCTAAGTTGAAGCCAATGCTCTATTTTAGCAGAATCTCCAGGTCCCCTTGGGTTGCTGACAGCTTTAGCCCTCGCCTTTCTGGATTTGTGCTCCTGCTTAGCGTCTTTGGCCTCTGATCATTTCCCCAAGCCACACACTTAAAAAGCATTTAATGGTTGAATCAGCACTATTCCATGTTTTGAAGACGATGAGTTTTAGGACCCCTTGGGTACCATATTGCCAGAGATGTCTTCCTGCCCTCTCACGGGCCTTCGCCCCTGGCAGTCACATCTCCAGTGCGGATCTGGTGTGCTGAAGTACCACAGAAAGGGAGAGAGCCTGGAGGAAGGCATTTCCAGGGTTGCCCGTGGGCCAGCCATTGGGTAAAGTAATCCTCACCCAGCCCTTTGAAACGGATATCTTTGTCCTCAGAAACTGAACCTTTAATAGTTAAGAAACCCATGCCCAGGTACATAGGGGCAACGCTGGATTTCAGAACCTGATTGTGCTCCTTCGTAGGCCGAGTTCTTCCTTCATGGCCCTTTTCACCCATGGAAGAGGTTTTCTCTGATACTTTGTGTCTTCTACCAGCAGAAGACTAAGACTTCTCTCTCACTGGTGGGCGCCAGACAACCATATGCAAATTCTATAATTCTAGCCAATTTTTAAAACATCAATATCCTTATATCTTAGATATATATTATATATAAGAGAATATATATGTGTGTATGTATAAAGACACACATATGTATATATGTCTATATATATGTGTGTGTATTTGTGTGTGTATATATATTCTCTTTGAAAAAATATATATTCTCTTTGAAAATAGTGAATAAACCCTTTAAGTATTAGGGACAGAGACGGTCCTTATATATCTTTGTAGCCTTCTCAAGCCCCAGCACAATTCCTGAAAATAATAAATATTCATTAAACAGTTATTGAATGAGCCATTGCTATTACTCACAGAACCAAAATGTGTCCACGACATCAGTGCCATCGCTAATTCAAACAATGAGGCAAAGTCCCCCAGTCCAACCAAGGCACCAGTCTACAGAATTGGGCTCTGGACATTCCCAAGGCACCCGTGCCACTCGTGAACACATTTTCTCTCCCTGAGTCAGTGTGCATCCTCATCTCATGCTTTGTCATTTATTTAGCATCTCTCACCCTTCTCTGGCACGTGGGAGGGTTTGAGTCACAGATTTCAGTGAATTTGAAACCAGTCCACTCACATTCTCTCTCTCTCTCTCTCTCTCAGGTGCCATCATTGGTCTAAGGGAGTAGGTGTGTGCCCTGGAGTACCTCATCCTGGCACATGTGACTGTCCCCGAGAGTATCGATCGCCCCAGATACCCCTGTACTGGGGCTGTTGTCACGTGAGTCACAGCTTTCTTGCAGATCTCTGATGCTTCCTGATGCATTATCCTATTTCCTATTAAAGACGCCTTGGGCTCATGGATGGCGCACTTAATGTGCTCGCTTAGGGACGGTGCTTCGCCTCTCTCCAGTCGGTGGAGTCACCTAGTCTCATCCAAGGATTACCGTCCATTAGTGGCTTTGAGAAAGTCAGTCTCTCTCCTCAGCTGGAGCATCTCTGGGAAGAGGTTACTGTTCAAAACGTGAACCCACAGAGGCTCCAGCTTCACCCCTCTACCCTTAAGAGATGAGAAAACCAATAAGTCTCCCCATCTCACTGTGAACAGAAGCCCAGGCTGCCTCTTTGAACTGAGGGATGTTTGCTTGTGATTCTGTAGCTCCTGGCAGATTTGCATCAGAAAGCGCTATGTACCCGAGAAGGAGGTGGAGAAAGGTTAATTGTCTCCAGAGAAACAGCGTGTAGCATCAGCTCTCTCCGTCCACCTTTCCTGGAGCACAACAGAGGAAGACTCGGATCAGAACTGTGAGCATGCGCCTGAACACGGAGAGCATTCATCTGACCATGCCCCCGCGTCCTAAGGAGATGGGTCCTTAAGTGTTTTGAATCCCAAGAAGCAAGTTTTCATAGAGCTTGCCCTAGCTCATTAAAGGATTTTTTAATGCATTTTTATTTTACTTCCTTATCTAGACGTTTACTGCTAATTGCAGTGTCAAAAGCCCAGAGATTTAATATCCAGAACATTATGCCTTCCCCAAAAGGTAGTTTCAGTCAAGTGTTTCTTAATTACAAGAAAAGTTGAGCAACAGGCAATTAAGTAAACTCAGATTAGGAAAGGAAAATATATTTTTCAAGTCGGTAGCTGAGACGATTGAAAAATAATGGCTAAATTAAAAATATTAAATGCAAAAACTATGTCTCTTCCATTACGTGGCTGATACCCATGAATGAGCTCTAAGTAAATTTGAATTTACTGTGAGAAATGAAATCTGACTTTGATTTCGGGAGGAAGAAAGCGTCAACTTTTCCAAATTGCTACGTATGATTTTGGAAGGGTAGCAGAAAAATGACATACTAGGTTGAAAGAATTGCCTCCTTCAATTTTGTGGCCTCTTCTGGATTGAATGGCACCCAAATATTCGCCCCCCCCCCCGCCACCGCCGCTATTCATCAGCCTTAATCTTACCTTTTTCACACTGTCATCCCACTTGGAAGTCTACCCATTCTGTAGGTGAACTGAAGTCCCATTTCCGGTGCTCCTTTTCCTTCCGTCCCCGTCCAGGATGACTTCTCTCTGACCTCTGAAGATACTTCCTGCTCTTGTCATTCATGTTGCTCTAGTTCTCGGACAAATATTTGTCTAGCCCCTGTGTGGTCCCCATTTCTGTACTGGGTTCTGGGGATGCTGTGGGGAGCATGACCTGTGAAGAGATGATAATTAAAATATAAGGCTAATGTCATTGCAGTGGCAAATTCAGAGGGTAGTAGGAACCCAGGACTGAGTGTTGCTGAGGCACCCAGAGGAGCCACTTAGGCCTGTAGGACCCTGTAGCTCAGCTGCTCTAGGCCTCCTTCCTTCACCTGCCAAGAACGATTGTTTCAAAGGTGCTGTCAGGATAGAATGTCCCAGGGGCCAGTCCTTCTGTACACTGCATGCTCCCGTTCTGTGGGGCTCTGTTCCGAGGCACATTTTCATCCAGGAGGAGGAAGAAAGGCCAACAACTCCTCAAACCAAAAGTTTTAGAGTAACAAGATAACATTGTTCACTTTAAGTAACTTCTGCTCCAGATGATATTAAAAAGTCAGCAGAACACCAGAAAAACCTAAATAGGTCTGCTCATAAAATGAAAGGTTGTCATTTTTATTTCCACCAATTCAAGAGCTAACATCTGCCGCCTCTTTCCAGAGGTGCACGTCTTGCTTCAATTCTAGCCATTCAGCTCATTTCGCAAAAAATGTTTGAAACTGAACTGAGACAGAAATAGATTCCTCTGTACCCATCCCACCATTCCAAGGGAAGAAGTTATTTTTACAGAGGAAATTTTTGGTGAAGTGATAATGTGGCACCTGGCAGTGAACTCAACAGACGTTTCTGTTAAACTGGGTATCAAAACGTGATCATTTCAGGAGATTATTTGCTATTTGGAAGTCATCAGCTTATGGTTTGGGAACAATTTAGTCATTTTTTACTTGATGCAAGACTATCGAGGGTGACTTTCAAATCCAATGGTGACATGTGTTTAAGGGGTCACAAAGCTGACCCTCCCTAGACCCTATGGTGGGTGGAAGACGAGCCTGCTGGCAGTGCTGTCACAGCCAAGGTGCTTTCTCGCTCTTGTCTAATTGAATGTGGGGCCCTTCAGATTATAACTTTTTAAACTAAAACAGGTACTATCTTTGATTTATTATCCATCTCTTTTCACCAGACCCTTAGCGATTTTGCGGAATTCTAATCTACCTTGAAAAATCAAAGTTCGGGACACTGAATAGTTTTTGTTAAATTCTAGCACAGCCTCCAAGGCTAATCAAAGTGAAAGTTCACCTCCATGCAAATTAAAACAGGCCACACTGAAAATACAAATCCACTGGATTCAAAAGCAGGTTAAATTTCCCTCCCATGTGAATGTTTTCCTTCTCTTAAATTCGGAAAACCTTTTGCTAAATAATTTCCTCACAGAGCAATTGTAGGAGCTGATCTATTGAATGAAGAACATCAAACAAATATAGAAAAAGAAGCAAATGCTTCAGAATGAGTGAAGAGTTGAAATTAGAGCTCATTGTACATATATATAGACTATCCCAAGAGAATATCAGCCAGCACTCCCTAATGGAATATTTTGATTCCAAAACTTTTCTAGCTCTCTAGAGACAGCAGGAAGGGCATCCTGGGGCTTTGCACATGCTGTTCCCTCAGCCTGGAATGCTCTCTCAGCCCTTGTCTGTCTGTCTGTCTGTCTGTCTTCTTCAAATAGGACCTCATTTTTAAAACCCAGATCTGTCACTCACTCTTTTATAGACACTCCCCTAACCCCTTCTGAAGAATTAATCACTTCCTTTCTGTGCTCTTGGAATCTTTTAGAAGTGTCTCCTGTGGTACATGTCCCGACATTTTCTTATTAACTCTTTTCATACTTGCATCTCACAGTGGACTGAAGCTACTACTATATTTATGTTTATCGCTATGTTTACAATGTCACATATAGTAACTGGGGTATGATCGGTGCCCTCACGGATGTTTCTTTAATTGAATTGTACTGACTTTAAACTTATATAACTATCTAGTTCATTTTCCTTTCATTAACTTTTCCTGATGTTGACCCCAGTGCTCACTCCCCTTCTCTTACGCTCACTGCCTCGATCTTATCTCTTTGAAGTGACATTGACTAAGCTTGTTTCCTCTTCTAGAGCCCTCTGCAAAGTGGACGGCACCAGTCACGACACTCATAACGAAACGCCCTTTGATCTTTCCCGACATGACATGTTTCTAGGAACCCTCCCCTGTCCGTGGATGTGTCACTTCCTCCACAAGTATGGTGGCCGGAACAGGAGCCAGGAGGGCAGATGGAGATGGATGTGTGAGCAGCACGAAGCCTCCCACTTCTACTGGAGCAACCTATGATTACGTCGGGACCTTTGTAGCATATCCTATGACACTACTATTCCCAACTAAGTTCGATGTACTGTAAATCAGAGATAATCTGGCATTTGTGTTACTATAATCTCTCGTATGCACATATTGACGATTTGAGTCTTTTTTTTTTTTTAAATGATCTTAAATGATTCTGCAGATATGGGTGAGGCCATCTGGCTATTGAAAAATAGAGATGTCCCCCTGACTTTGAGAAGTGTCCAGTGGTGGATCAGCATGTAGGCGAGGTTGATAAATGCCACAAAGACAGATAAATGAGACGGATAAATGATGGCTAAGGTTGAAGCTGGGGTCTTTCCACACAAACACACTGGAACAGACATGCCTATTGTTAAGATATGGAGATATGTCCTCTGCCAACTGGCAAACACTTGCTTCCTTGAGCCCCAAGTGAGTCTGTGACAAGGGGACTCTGGGAGGCTGCTCGAGCTCTGCAGCCAGCGTCTGACTGGACAATGCTGGCGTTGACAGTCGTTAACCCTTACCAGTTGTTAACTATTTTGACCATCTCCTTTCCCTGAGCTGACAGGGGATTTCACTAAAGGCCTCTGAGTATACAAATGACTATTTCAGTGAATCATAGCCAGTCAGTCTCCAAATCCACAGGGAAGAAAACAAAAGGAAATGACTATAACTATAGCAAGGGCTTAGTGAGGACTCCAGGGGTGTGGGGGAGTGACACTGAGAGTTCCCATTCTCCCTTTCGGTCAGACTTTGTAAGCCAGATGGGGCCCCAGGGGTCTTGGGGATAAAAGCCCAGGCCTGCCTGCGAATGGTTCTGCATGGTTTCCCAGGGTCTGGGATCCTCTAGGCTAAAAGCCAGAAGAAGAGGAGCTTGTGTGGGAGGAACCATTATCTAATATTAGTCTCCTGACGCTTATAAGAACTGAAACAAATGATCGTTTACTGGTATCTTGCACCAAAGCCGCCTGGAGAAGAGAAACTATCAGATGTTTCAACTCAACAGCTGCACATCAAAAATAGTCATCTTTTAGTCACCAGGAGCTTTGTGACAACGGATGCCAGAAGCATGTCCACAGTGTTGGAGACTCCCATGCTTTTTGCTAGAATGAAAAGAGACAGTATTGCTGCCACAGGTCCAACTCAATGCGCTCATGGTTGGGACCACACTGCGAGTGTGTGTGTGTGTGTGTGTGTGTGTGTGTGTGTGTGTGTGTGTACGTGCTGACACGAACATAAGCACTCATCCAAATATAGGTAAACAATAATTAAGAAAAGCATAGGCTAAAGAACCTTTAAAAAAATCTATCCAAAAGGATTGATGTGTCTCATTTCTTTTTTCCCTAAACCAACTCATTAGGAAACCCACAAAGAAGGGAAAGTTACTTCTATGGAGCGGTACATTTCGAGCATCACTGAGGCCTTTCTCAGCTGTCCATCCATGGAGTAGACAGAGTGCGGTGGTGATTTCCACACGCGGACGGCTGTGGGTCTCGTCGGGCTGCTCTCATGTCAGCGGGCACCAGGATGGACACACGCGTTGTCTGACAGCATCTGTTCTGATTGTCAGCATCCAGGCTGTCGAGATGGATACACGTTCTGAATATTGTTGTTCCCTGTTATCGTGGGCTTATGGTTGAGAAATGGTGCCAAGGATGTATGATGATTTCTGCCTTATAAAACACAGTTGCTTTCTGGAGTGACTGCCAACTCCGTTGACATTATATTTTTGGGTCACCAGTGGCCATTATGAAATGTACAGGACAGGTACCAGTCCTCAGCTTGTAGGAACCAGGCAGCACAGCAGGAGGTGAGTGGAAGCTCAGCCAGCAAAGCTTCATCTGTATTTGCAGCCGCTCCCCAGCGCTAGCATCACCACCTCAGCTCCACCTCAGATCAGCAGGCGTTAGATTCTCATAGGAGCACTGGTCTCCGGTACCAAAATATTGGGGACCACTGTAATAGAGTGCGTACTCTGGGAAGCAGGGAGCAGGGAGACCCATAATAGTGCTGAATTAGGGCATGATACATAGATGAGCAGGAGGTGTTGACAGATGTTCCAAGGCAAGGCTTGAGAGTTAGCAAGAATAGGGAACTTTTGAGGATCTGAATGATTGTCGACATCTCTGCCGTAGAGTTCAGAATGGAGAATGTTGAGAGATCGGGTGGGGGTCCAAATACGGAGGGCCTCTTCTAATTTTTCTTATAGGCAACAGGCAGCTGTTGAGCTGTTGAGAAAAACGCCTATTGTGATTGTTACATAATAATTATATCTAGCATCTGTTGAGTGTTGAATCTGTGCTTGACATCGTGATGCGGGCATTCCATTCAGTCTCATCGAATATTCACGACAAACTCCAAGGAACAGATAATATCTCGTTGTCCCCATTTCATAAAGGAGAAAAATGAAGGCCAGAGCATTTAAGAACCTGGCTCAAGTTCATTTAGTTCACAAGAGGTGGAGCCCATATTAATCCAGAAACAGTTTGATGCCACTGCTCATTTCATAGCCTAGACTCCACGGAGACTGAGCTGGATGGGGTCAAGGCTGGAGGCAAACAGCTAGATGTATAAGCAAATTTTTAAAAATTGTGACCTTCATGCCTACTGCTAATCTTTTAGGAAGTCCTGGCTCTAAACCTGATGTGACAGTTTAACGTCTTTCGTAGACCCCAGTTGTTTGCTTTTAAATGAAGGTTGTTTCCTACACTCTTACCTGTCTAACAGCCCACCTGTCAGGCAATGTAGACCTAAGCTGTCTGGCCCATGGGCCATGGGTACCACTGACTGTGTGTAGGAGCACGCTGGCACTCAACACCAAGCCCAGTTGCTCTGGGCACGTATGACACCTGATAGTCTAGAAAGAAGGGGAGAAGTGGGTAGGAGAGGAAGCAGCCCTAATGCTGGTGCTGTTATAAACTCTCGCTTGCTCTTATTGTAAACATTTGAGCATTCATTTGCTGCCTGCAGCATCATCAGTGTTACTGACTGCCCTGGTTCAAACATGAATGACCTACAGGCCAGGTGGATCCTTGGATCGATGTGCACGAGTTTGCTTTGCTGCTGTGAAAACTGCAACGGGGCTGGCTCTTGATGCGTAGTTTGGGTCAAAACTCCGCCCCCCCCCACCCCATCCTGCGCATGCGTCCAGCTTCCGCTCTGTGGGCTACTGTGCGCGTCGCGTAGCCAGCACTAGACAGCGTTGCGTCCAGATGCCGGATCCTGTCGTTACTATTTTTGACAGCAACAGTAACTTACCACCAAACTTTGGAACTGGAGGGGCAGGAGGGCCCATGTTCTCATTCACATCTGGTGCTGCTGCTAAAACCAGCTCTGTTTTGTCTGCGTTGAGAGCATACTGAAAATATTCGAGCCTCCAAGAAACAAGAAAATCTGACAAGTAAAAATACCTCAGTAATGTACAAGGAGTTGAGGTAATGGGTTTATTCATTGTAAAAGCAGCTGGTTTTCCCTGTCCGTGTTTGTTTGGTATAAAACGAGGGAAGATCCTGGTTGCCAAAGGAACGGATGGTACACGCCTTGTTTCTTCTTTTGAGCTCTCTCGCTTCTCATGGAGTCACACTGTGAGTCTGCCAAAAGCCCTAATCCCCTTTGTCTGGATAGTTTATTAGGTGAAGCTTTAAGTTCTAGGCTATGACTTTTTTCTTTATCACATGCTTCTATTTGTGGGCCAATCATCCTTTCACCTCACAACGTGAGTTCTACAATGGAAAAAACAAAAAAACAAAACAAAACAAGAAAAGCTCAGAGTTTATTCTGATGGAATACTGTATTACGCTTATCTTCTTTTGAGGCGAAATCAGAATATATGTAAAATTCACTTGATAGTCACTGACCCATAAAACATCCTCAGTGAGAGTGTGGTGTTGACACCTTATCTGTGTGATGGTGTGAAATGAAAATCAGTCATGTGGTGGGGACAAGGAAAGAGAACACCAATTTGTTTTTTTACCACAAAACGACTGGGAAATGAGGCATTCAGTGACTTTGCCTTCCACTTTGCAAGTTACGTACGTGCCACAAAACACGACACTGTCACTGCGAAAATGCTTGGCGTGGTTGGCACGCTAACGAAGAAGTAGGTTTTCGTCGGAACTTCCAGACCAACTGCTGTATCATCTCTGGTGTTTTGTGTTTGGCAATGGCTGCTGAGAAAGAAGGGAAAGAAGGAGAGGTAGAATGAATGCAGGAAGAGGAGGACTCTGAAGGTCCCCACAGCGCTAGAGGTGGGCCCACAGGGATGAGACCCGGTGACCTCAGTCCATCTTTCCAAAGACAACACAACTTCATTTTCGATCTCTATTTTCCATCGTTCCCAGAACCGTGGGCTGTTTACAGAGTCAGGAGAATTTCTGCTTTGACATGAAGTAATCCTGTTCCTTTGGGAGCTCCCGAAAGTTAGCCAAAGTTTCAGAGAGTTCCAGAAACCACATTTTCAGTCCATGGCGGGTTTGTTTGCTTTGCTGTTGTGGGTGCTTATGTTGGAGGAGTTAACCAACACTGTTAGCACTTGTAAAGTTTTACTATATGGGAATATTTTTTTTTTCCCTTATAAAATCAGTTTGTGTTGTGAAAATCATGAAACTACTTTAAAATGTTCTTCGTGGTCATCGAAATCAGCTGGACACAACATATTATGACAATTAAAATGAATTCTACATCAGCAGTTTATTACCAGATAGTCTGGAATGAAAAAAAATAATAAAGCCAACAAAAATTAACCGAAACAATTCCATAAAATAGATTGTTTTTTATTAAAGATATCCATTTCTAGTCAAATTATTTATGCCTACAACAATTTCTAATGAGCAGGTGAAGACTGCATGAACTGAGCAAACTTATTACTAAATTCTGTGCCGACAGCTCAACAGCCTGTACAAGGTTCCAGAGAGTTCCAGAAGAATCCAGCTCTCCAGGTGGAGGGATCATGTTAGAAGTGAATGTAGGCTCGGTCCCATGGATGTCCAAGGGGTTTTTCATCCTTTATCTGAAGTGGAAACTAGTGATGATTTTTCTCACATGATCAGTTAAGCAAATGACAGCTGTCTAGGAAATAGGGAAGCCAAAGCTACCTCAGAGACCCCCTCAGGGGTCCTGGAGATGACAAGGACGTTTTGAAGGGCAAAGCAGGTGGGATGTGGAATGTGACCCTCGGGCAGGGACTCCTCTGGCTTTCCAGGCCATGACAGGTGCCGAGTGGGAGAACTGTGGGAAGGAGACTGGCCCGTGGGAGCCCTCAGCAGGGTGTCCTCACAGGTGTCCCTGCAGCGTGCCCATGTGAGGAGGTGCTGGATGCGATGCTCCGTGCTCGTCATGAGGTGACAAACAAGACAGGTGCAGCCCTCCCCTCAGAGGCCACAGGCAGGCACGGAGACAGACACCTAATCATAAAACAGGGCTCCAGGGTGCTCTGAGGGGCCACAGGGAGGGAGACCGAAGGTCCCAGCTGATGCATCTGACTTTATTTCAGAAGATGTTCTATTCCTCAGGGAGCTTTATTTGCTTTTATGTATTTCGGTGCAGAACCACACAGTGGTATGAAGTCGTCTGCTTGTCAAGGGAAGAGAAAGTATTTTCACAAATTTAAGTGCAGTGTGGTGCAGGCACTAACAGTCACATCATTGAGGGACAGAGGTGTCCCTTGTGAATGAGTTTTGTCCCTCGTGAGGTTTCTGAGGGCCAGGATTCCCTGGGTCTCCTTTGTCTTTGAATCACTAGAGCTTAACATTGAGGCTGGAAGGCCAGAGAGTGGGTGTTGATGAGAGAGGAAGGGAGAGAGAGAATATACATGGACGCCAACGCACATAACTTTTCATATCTCCCCAGGCCACTGGTCAGTGTGAGCATTTGTCCACAGTCTCATGACTACCCCGTCCCCACCTTTCCTTTTCCCATTTGTCCGGAATCTCCAAAGTCTCTTAGCGGAGGTAGATAACACAAAGAAGGGTCATCCTTCGTATTTATTTTCCCAACACCTTCTAATTAGTCACGGCTGAGTTTTCTGCACATCTATCTCGTGTGACATATGCTCACGTGGACACTGGTCTCAGCCCGCAGGCGGGCAGCGGAGCCCTCCTGCTCTTGGATGCCACCTCCTCTCTGTCCCCAAGGCGATGCAAAGCCAGGTGTGCGCACGCATTCCAACAAGCAAGAGAGCAACTGAGATGTGGAGATTAAAAATAAGATAAACAAGGAACTGAAAAGTCTGGGTTTCTATTTCTTTTCTGGTTCGCTTTGTTTTTACACTTCCCCGGTAAACCGTTGTGATAGTTTCTTCCCAATGAAGCCGCCGCTGTAGTTTGGGAGGAGAAAATAATCCTTCTTGGATCCCTCCACGTCGAATCGCCCGCACTTCATCCTCAGAACGGGTTAATTCTCGGCGCATCCGAGAATGACCGTCTAGAGGAAAAACAGAATCAGCCGCAAGCTTTGCCCAGAAATGCGAATCCAGTTCCCTCACGGCCTCGACTTGAACATGTCGTAAATGTAAGAATGTCCACACCGCAGACACAGCCAGCGAGCCGCCTTGTTTGAGGTCTCGCTGTTAAGGGTCAGCCCGAGGATGAGGGGCTGGGGAAGGAACGGGGCCCTGCTAGCATCATCGCTGCTCTGGGTTTACACAGCCAGGTACCCACGTCCCCACGTCGCTTGCTGGCCTGGAACCTTCTTTAGGTCAACTTAAGGGGAAAGGTTCGCAGGTCTTGCTGTGTGTGTGTGTGTGTGTGTGTGTGTGTGTGTGTGTGTGTGTGTGGACAACCACGAGGGCGACAGCCAGAGTTTTCTTTCTCATGGCTTTGCTTCCGAGCCCTTCAACTGCAGGCACCGAAAGCTCTTTATAAATCAAAAGGCCCCAGAGCCCCTGTTAGCCTGAAATGGTAGGGACAGTGGGAGCCGCCTGTGCTGTCTGCATGTGACGCCCACTCAGCCAGCTGCAGGCTATCTTAAGCAAATATCCCCACAGCGGCCACTTGCCCAGAAACGGCAGCAGCATTTGCCTCCCTGGGCGGGAAGAAGAACAACCTGGCTCTCAACACAGAGCTGCCTGAGAGATGGGGGTGGGGGCAGCCGGAGCTCTGTCCTGGCCTCATCTCCCAGCGCCTCAAAGCCAAGTGGAGACAGCACAGCGACTGACGTAGCAACACGATCCACCTGACTGCCAGTCGATGTTTATTACATTCTTAGGCACAGTGACTCTTCTCGACTTCCTGTGATCAAAAACGCTTGTTAATCGTCCTTATTAAAAGCCAGATCTCCCCACGTACAACTCGGTTGCACATGGACTGAATTAAAAGCAGAAGATTGCTTTTGTCTCCAGAACTCGGCTAATGCCAAAACAAATGGACATTAAAATGTGGACCTTTCTCTTTTTTTCTTTATTTTTTTTCCCCTTGTATTTCTTCCTTTTTTTCCCCCCTACAGGAGGCAGTGAAGAACAGGAAAGAGAAAGGAGGAAAATGGGACCCGAAGCTCAGGATTGCGGGCAGGGAGTGTGGGTTCTGTCTGGGTGGAAGTGTCAGGTCACAAGAAGAGTCATTAAATCGTCATGCTTTTCCGATTCCCTCACTGGTGTTCTGGGTTTAGCTTTACAGTATGTGTAACAGTCACTCCTGTTTTCTTGCTTTTACAAAATACTTTTGATATTATTTTCTCTAGATCCCCCAGTTCTTGCAGGAAAATAGTCAGAATATGTTTTTTGCTAAAATAGTGCCTCAGTAAACTCGTGCGTCTAGAGTTCAGCTAAACCCCTGATCATCACCTACAGACATAGGTCGTTCAATTAAATTTAAAGTTCAGATAAAACACAAAGACTGTTTGAATGATCAGGTAAACTATGAATAATCAAATAACTGCAGGGGCAAGTGTATACTAACATGCCATTCATGTTTATTTGAAATTCAAGTTTAATTGGGTATCCCGGATTTTTAGTTGTTAAATTTGGCAACTCAGAACAAGTCACCTCATTCAACGAGATGGTTCTCTGAGCATATAGAGGGTCTAGCACGTTCTAAGTAGTAATAATTCACTGAACAGCTGTTTCATTTCTATATTGCTATTCATACCAGGTACCCAGAAATGATTGTGGCAGATAAGCTAGTATTGCCAATTTGTTATCAGGTCACATGAGACCGTCATTGGTAAGCCGCAATGAGAACCTGATGACTGCTCCAACCACAGTCTATAACACGCTGAAGCCCTTTAGACATAACTGCAGAAAAAAAAAATAAATTTTAGCATGGATGGAAAAGGTACTAAATAATTACTCAGAAAGTTTTGAGTGCGCAGGAAGTTGGTTGTTTCTATGTTTGATGCTGAGAGTCAAAGGCCAGGTGTGCCTGCTATGTGCTGGATGATTTCAGTAGATCTTCCTCCAGTTGGTTCCAAATTAGCAATCTTCCGGAGAGTAAGGACCAAGCAGTAGGTAAGTAGTCTAGGAGGTATGACCTACCTTTCAAATTCAAGTGTCAAAGTCAATGGAGCTGGCTCTGAATTTGGAAACATTCCTAGGGTCAGCACACAAGATCTAAAATTAAGCTCAATTATCATCACTTCATGATACTCTATTAGAGGAAAGTCTGTGAGTCAACGGGAGGCGTCCAGCTAAACCCCTGATCGTCACCTATGAAGTGGCCCAGCCAAGAACTGTGAGTGACGCCATCACCCACATTGACTAGGACACTGTGTTTATGATCTGATATTCTTGCTTTGGACACACATTGTCTTAAACATCCAAAGCAACAGAATGATTTTCTTGCCTTACTGTTGCGTGCACGTTTTGTAGTTAAAAATTGTCCCTACCATACCAGTAGGGACCCTGTTGCTTATTCACTCAAAACACCTCATGGGAAACTCTGAGAAATGCTTAATTTAGAAGCAGTTCAGCCTGTGAGTCATGCAACTTTTTGCTTGTGTTTTTCTTCTTCAGTTCTCCCACTACCATAAACATTTATATAAAGACAGGATATTTTACTGCATTTCAAAAGTTCATCTGCTACAGCTGCTTATTCCCCACCTAAAGCCATCAACTTTCATGAAAAGAAAATAGCTGGTTTTTTCTCTTTCAAATGCTGATAAAGCTTTTTTAAAAAAAGAAAAAAGAAAAAGGAAAAGATGACCCTTGAGCAGAATAAACTCTTCCCTGAGTCTTTCTCATGATTCTTCGTAAAGCTTTCATGCTTGTTTAACGCAGGAGTCAGCCCTGTGATCAGAGGTATAGTTTTATAAGATTAATAGTATGCTAAGGCAAAATCACCAAACACTTTGTCTCCTTCATTAGTCAGTGGAAAAATTATTCCTTTTCTTTTCTTTTTTTGAGGGGAGGTGGGGATACGAGGCTGAGAGGCGGTAGGAACGATGCTGCTGCCCAGAGAGGGAGGGACCAACTCACGTCTTTGTCTAAATGTCATTGCCTTAACGAGGCTTTCCTTGATAGGTTCTTTAAAAATAATCCCCTCCCCCTGTATTTCCTAGAATCCTACCCTGCTTTGTTTTTCTCCAAGTCGCCATCTTATTTTTTTCATAAGTCACCTTCTAAATATGCATACCCACATACATTTGTGTGTGTGTCACACACACACACACACACACACACACACACACCACCCACACATGACTTATTTTATTATTTGTCTCTTTTCAATAGAGTGGAAGTTCTATGGGAACACAGACTTTGTTCACTGCTGTATCCCCAGCACCTAGATGGGCAACCAGCACACAGTAGATGCTCAGGAAATATCAATTGACCCGAATGAATGAATGTACAGCCTTTTCTGACAGGCAGCAAGGCGAGCTTATCCTCTGGTCAGAGGAACCTCAAAGAATTCTAAGCGAGGGAAGGTATGGTCATATTTCCCTGCTAGAAAGTGTTCTGGAAGCATCGTTGTGGGTAGACTGTGAGGAGTATTTTGATCACTGGGCTGTGTGAGGGCCCGACCCCTGGAGCAGAGAGAAGTGGGGAACCAGGTGGGAGGCACAGCAGGCAGAACCAGGTGACAGATGGGAAGGGACAAAGGGAGAGTGGACCGTCAGGATTCTCTCAGATGTCTGGCTCAAACAAAGGAGAGTTACTGACTTAGAAGGGAAAAGAATATGAGTCAATGAAGTAAAGAAAAAATAATGCTCATACTCTAAGAAGCGTCAAGGACATCATCATAGATGCTCAGTGATTGATGACATAAGGAGGAAAAATGGGCTGGTCAGATCCGATCAATTGTTACCTCTATAGTTTCCTGAATTATTTGTGGCCTAGGAAAGGTTACAAGTCTTGAAAAGTGTATTACTTAACAGAAATTTAGCAAAACAAAAATATATATATATATACATATGTATGTATGTATATATGTATGTATATATGTATATATACACACACATATATATCTTTTTTCTTCACAGTTATGAACGCTGTATCCAGTCTCTGCTGATTGGCATCCACAAGACAAGCTAAAGAACCAACGAGGCACAGAAATAAAACCCAAAGGGTTTTCATGAGAATTTTTCTTTGAATAACCAGAGGCAGATGTGGCATTTGGGGGTTATCAAACCTGCCTGGTGACGCGACTAAACATACAATTACAGAACAGCTTCCATGTGTAAATCTGTGGAGAAGCTATTGTCACCATCCCCGGTTTATACTAAACTAACCGCCCAGGTTGCTGAGTTACTTCTACTTTCTGAAGGTGGGTAGAGTCCCAGGAGGTCATGCGTTTGGTGTGGCTGGACAAGGAGGCCCTTCAATGGCCTTCCAAACACTGGGAGCCAAGCGATGGTAGGCCCAGTGATGAACCACCCTAAGCTGGCCTGGTAGATATCAATGGGATGGGCCCAAGCATGTAGCATTGTCTACCGGGGACTGGGTCTTCTTAGATTAGGAACCAGCTGGTGTCTAGAACAAAGCAGGTCCTCTTTATTGGTAAGGAGAGTATGGATATTTCTATTTTTACTTTCTTCTTCCACTGAGCAAGGATGAGAACATGCACTGTGCATCATGTTGGGTGAATGAAATGGAATAAGACCATCTAGTATTCAGGGCGGTGCACAATCAATGGTTGTTAGTTCTGTGGTCCTGTTAATGTTCAGCCCTATCTCTACCTCAAGGGAGATATGTAAGAAACAGGCTCATAAATGAAATGGAAAAAATGAAAAATTGCCACACTGAACATGAAGATAATCTGAGTTCAATGAAATGGTCTATTTTCTAAATCACCATCTTTGACTAAAATATATAAATAACTTTAATCCAATTCGACATTCTTATGACTTGGTATGTGCTTTAACATTTTGAAAAATAGTATTTTATTAGAAATATTTTTTCTCTTAGTTATGTTTTTAAAACTTTACTGTATACTTACTTATTTTTTTTTAATATGGGAGAGTTTTATTTCCTAAAAACACACATATTTGATTTTGCATTGGGAATCAATAAAAAATCTGGTTATACTTTTGAGAAATTCCTTTATGTCACAATTTGAGAAGCCCTAAATTTAGTGGGAAATTTTATTAAATAAGAAATGAACACCTAATGTTACCTTGATTTTTCTCGCAAGTTAACTTTACTAAGACTCAATATTTTGAAACAATTCATACATATATATCCATAGTTTTAAAAAGTCTCTCTCATATGTTTGGTTTATTAATTTACCCTTTCAAGGTGTGTCTTTCTTCCCATCTGTTTCTCAGGGTTGTTTTCTTTTATGTCACTCTTCCTTTCCTTTATATTATAATTTACCTTTTATAATTCAATTCAAAATCATGCATCAAACTCTGGCTCCATACTATGTATTGCCATATCATGTAAATCTATAATCTACTGTGGTCAGAACATTTTATTCCTCTCTTTCCCTTCCCTCTCCAATTCTCAAGAGAATCTGGAAGGACGATTGCCAGCAATTTTCATTTGGAGATCAGGCTGTTGGAACGTACTCTTCTCTTATTTCATTCCATCTGAATCTATGACTGCTGAAGTTTTCCCCATTCTTGTCGTGACTCAACAAATGTCCCTGGGGTATTTCCATCCTCTAAGCGTTAGTTCACTTTCTTTGCTTATTCATTTCCAGTTGCTTCGTGGACTGAGCCAAGGTATCAGGGACTAATGACTCAGTGCTATTTCAGGAATCCTCAGCATTTTCCATATGCTGACTCACCTAACAGTTTTCTATGTTCACCTGTTGGGAGCATGGCTGTGGCATAGCACATGTGGCTTGGGATGGCCAGAAAGCTCCTAAAACTTATCTGCAGTTGCAAAACTGTGATCTGAACAGAGTGCTTTTGCTTTTTTTTCTTCCCTTTGGCATTTTTCTGTCCTTGAGAACAAAAGAAAGATTTGTCTTAGTCACCTTTGAATCACCAGTGAATACCATAACACCTCGGGCATAATAAAACTTTTGTGCTCAATATTTATTGAATGATGGACTAATGCAAAACTGTAAGGAATGTTTAAGACTGTTCATTTGTATTTTGTGAATGTTTATGGCTATAAATATAGAAAAGCCAGTTTGGGAAGATAAAAGCTTAGGTCAATATCCAGGGATGTATTTAAGTGCCTAAAATATTGGAGTTACCTGGAAAGAATGGGTATGACAAGAAAGTCATGAGAATACCAGAAAAAAGTTAAAGCCATTGAATGACACCTGATAAAGTAAGGTTTCATTGCTATGGATTCTTCTGGGGGATCGCTCCCTTAAGCCTGTCTTTCAGGCACCCATCCCTCATTTCTAGCAGACAGAACAACACGGAGCACAAGGCAGGTTCTCCATGAATATTTACTGAGTTTAAATGAATGTGCACATACACATGTCTACATTCAGACTGTGCTTCTTCTAAAACACGGTTACTATTCCACGCTCTCTGGTCTGCTTAACCCTGAGAAAGATGGGATCGTATTTTTTTTCCCTGAATTATTTCCTTCAATAAGTATTGCTGGATACAGACTTTTCATTTAGTCCATGGACCATGGTACCAACTAGAGATGCATAGGTGATTTAACAAGTCCATTAGTGAACTTAAGGTATTCACAGTGAGAAGGGTTCGATGGACTCTGAACAAATCTTCGTGAAGCAAGTGTAACAATATGTAACATGTATGTACACATGCATACGTGTGCTTGTATATATACATATACATCACACAAAAATATATATTGTGAAGTAAATAAAACAATAGATGTGAGCATAAGGTTTTATTCACACAGAATGAAGAGGGCTTGGCCCCCTGGCATCATAAGAGGCATCCAAAAAGAAGTAATTAATCTCTGAGCTGAATCAAAGACCTTTCAGGGAGAACTTGAGTAAAGAATAGTTGGGAGGAAGCAGGGCATAATCAGAAACTCCAGAAGTTCCATATTGATGGCCATGTGAGTCAGGAAGAGTGAGAGAACTTCCTAGGGAGGTAGACAAAAGGTCTTGCTAAGAAACTAAGGCTTGACTTCATGGGTGACGATCTCCACTGAAGGGTTCAATCAAGGAACATGCCATATTTAGGTTTGATCTGGGATCAGGTAAACCTGGTGACTCCAGGGAATGGCTTTCAGAGAAACAGTGTCGATGGCAGGAGGAGTGTTGTAGAAGCTCTTGCACTAATCCAAATAGATAGAGTAGGAATGCATGGGGTGGGGGTTAAGAAACGTTGAAAAATAACTAGAAATTAAATCAAAGGAACTGGGAGTCTTGCTGGTTAAGAATGAGGGAAATGACAGGCAAAATGAAGTTTGCAAGATTTACTTCTGTGAGTGAATTAATAAAGAATGCATAAGGAAAAAGAAGCTTGAAGGAAAGAGCATGAGTTCAGTATGGAGCAAATAAAGTATGGAGAACCTGTGGGTTAGAAAAGGGGGGGAAAAGAGAGAGAGAGAGAGAGCCAGGAGAGTGTACAATCATGGAAGCAAAGGGAGTAAAAATCTTCATGAGAGTGAATTTTCAGGACCTCTCCCGAATTTCAATGGATGACTCTGAGCTTCTCCCTTTGCCCCGTGAAGCACTCCGTCTGGCTTGGGGTGGATCTCTCCAGTCTCATCTCTCAACTGCTCCCTGACTAGGAAAGTCAAGAGCTTCAAAGAGCCTGAAAATTAAAAACTGAACGTTTTATTAGAATTTTCAATAAATTTTCAGTAAAAAGATTATTGCTTACTCACCGGGAGAATTATTACAACAGAGTGATGATAGAAGCCAGATTGTGAAGGACCAAGGAAGGAATGAGGAAGGAGGAAAGTAATATAGGAAATATATATTGCTGTTTCGAAGAGGTGTAGACAAGATGGGAATAGATAGAACAAGTTGGTGGCTAGAGGACAGACAAATCCAGGAAGAAATGTTTAAACTGGGAAAATCTTGAACCCATTAGGAGTCTGAAGTTGTGTTAGGAAAAACTCAGTTACACTCCTGTGTTTCTCCTTTATTCTCACACTATTACAACACTCACAACACATCGGACACCAGATGTGTGTGGGGTTTTCCCACACTAAGCAATTCTCTGTGACGCCAGCTGGAAGTCCTTCCATTTTTACTCACTTGTGACATTATCTACCTGGACATAGATAGCATTAGGTCCCCACAGGTTAAATACTCAGTCCCAAAAGGCTGCCCCCGCCACTTTGGATACCAGTCACAAGTAGTAGTTCCTGTTACCCACAACTTCTTTCTGACTTGGCTACAAATCAGGGGTTTCCATAAACTCCTCCCTCTTGGATTCAGTTATTCACCAGGACAGCGTACAAAACTGAGAAGAACACATTTACCAGCTGATTAAAGGATATAATAAAGGATACAGATGAGCAGCCAGATGGAGAAACTCATAGGCTGAGATCTGGAAGAATCACAAGCACAGGAGCCTCCAACGCCATGGAATGGGCATGTGTCACCCTCCTGGTATGTGAATGCACTGGCCAACTGGAAGCTCTCCGAATCTCAAGCTTTCAGGATTTTTACGGAGGCTTTATCACGTAATCATGATTGATCATCAACTCCATTTACAGCCTCTCTCCCTTCTCTGGAGAATGGGGAATGGAATAAGAATTTTAAGCTTCTTATCATAGCTCGGTCTTTCTGGTAACTTGCACCACACAGGAGCCCATCAAGAGTCACCTCATTAGAATAAAAGACATTGCTTTCACCCAGAAAATTTTAAGAGACTTAGGAACTTTGTATCAGGAACTGGGGTTAAAGACCAAATATTAGAGCAAAGGATGCCCTAGTACTCTTATCACCCAGAGAGTTTTAGGAACTCTGTGCTGGAGTTAACAGAAGTACAGGATCCAGCTAAGAAGGAGAGGTTGAAGGTACGAGAGAGAAGAGGGATGATGAATGAAAAGGACTTGAAGAAGGAGGAAAGGGATGCCATCAAAGACACAGCTTGTGCACTTCAACCAGAAAGAGATGCCTCATAGTCTGAAATGGAAATGAGTGATGTCAGGGTTGGGACACATATATACATTTGCAACAAAGTTGTGAAATGAACTGCCTATTTACCTTAATTTTTATTTAAATAACAAGTTTGTCTACCAAGACTGAGATGTCTGTATGAGATAGGGTTCGTAAGAAGAGAGATAAAGGTTTTTGATAGAGATTGAAGGGTACTGGAAAATTTGTTGTCCAAACAATAAGTAAAAGAGTTGATAGATGATGTTGAGTACCTAGTTAAGATAAACTTTCTCTAATAGTCCTCAACTACTTCAGCCACGGGAGCCAAGAAGGTGGCTTAAAGCATCGATCCAATATTGTCGTTTTGTCGAGTGGGTGTCATGGAAGAATAGAGTGTAAGGGAACTGAGGGTCTTAGAGATATTAATGGTAGCATTGAAGGGAGGGAAAGAGAACAGAAGAGGCTGATTCTGAAAGAACACGAGATACCGCCCCCACCCAAATAAAATACATGGTAAGCGTAAAGACCATATGGTGTAGGAGTAGTGATCAAAGCAAATTAATTGACATTTTTTACCAAAGAATAAAATATTTGTGTTTAAGAATTCAAAGATGGAGAAGTTCTAGAATTTAACTTTGAGAGAGAGAGTGTCTGAAAAGGAACAGAGATGAAGGACATGGATGATGTGGAAGTCAAGAGCAGAACGGAAGGAAGCCAGAAGGGCTAACCACCCGAACTCCAAAGTCACTGAAGACAGTAGTAGGATTGGCTTAGAAGATGGCAAGGAACTGAGACAGAAAGAAATTTTAAAAAAAGATAATGTACAGAGAAATTAGCTCAATGGAGCAATGAGATTTAGAGGGTACTGGAGTAATGGTTTGTAAGCTCCAGTAAGAAGTAAAAGAGAGTAAGTTAATCCCACCTCTGACATCTACATTCTGGAAGAATGATCAACATTCTTTCTAGGGGCTGCAGGGAAGTGGTATATTGTTCAAAGGAAAAAAATGAAATAAACCAGACAGACCCAAGTTATATTTAACCATTAAAGGCTTTATTATTGTCTTCGTTATCATTTGAATTACAGATATCTCATTCTCTCTTTGGCAAATTTAATAATTACATCAAAACGTTCAACATTGATCAGTGTATATTTGTATTTAAGCTAACATGAAGTCTATTCATTTTTAAAAGCATTAATTACAAGATTTCTTTCCCTAAATCTGCCAATTATTTTCAAATAAATATTCAAGAATGGTTTTAATAAAAACATATAGTTCATAAAATTTCACATAAAGTTATCTGTAGCTGTCATGGTTTTGAGGCAAAAGCAATTTGGTGTGTAGGTAACTTTGTTATGAGAAAAAATTCAGATACTATAAATAGTATAATGTCTGTTGTCAACAATAGCGCAGTGATAAATATTAAAATCTGGTTGTCACATAAGATTAATGAGTCATTATTCAGGATTGAACACATGTTTAAACCATTTGGTCACAAAGTAGCCCATTAAAAGAGTGATGATATGAAACCAGATATAATCCAGAAGCAGCAAAAGCATGGAAATATTTAATCCGTCCATCATTTCAAAAATTATTATTCAATATTCATCATTCAAAATTCTCATGTTTTATGCAGAACTCTGCAATGTGGCCAATCCTGGGTGAGAGACCTAAACAGTTTCATATGTTATCCAGGTGTCTTGCTGAAAGTTATTCCCAAAAATATTTTTAAATATGTTATTCTAGAAAAGCAATAATTAGTGTAAGAAAGTAGTAACCGACAGGTATTTCCCTCCTGCTGGCATTGTCATTTCTGTTGACTGTATGGAGCCATTTGGGAGCTATTTTAGTGTCTTCAGAAACATAGTATCAGTCGTAACAGATAATAAAAATAATCACAGTCACTAATTATTACTTTTTTTGCATGTATCCTGTTCACAGCATCCTCAGTGATGCTATTTGCATGATTTTACTTAAACACCACCAAAAAAGAGACAAATACTTTTATTCTTTCCATTTTTAAAATGAAGAAGTTGATGCCCAGAGAGCTGAGTCACCCAATTCACAAAGCTGCTGGAGGTCAGGCTGGAGTTTGAACCAGAGTCTGTCTCTTCGCTACGTGCCTTTCCACTTACATGATCTCAGAAGTCTAAACTCCATGGTCAGACCCTCAAACAAAGAGAGTTAACATACCTGCTTACCCTTCCTGGCTTTCAAGTTCATTATCCATAAACTCAAGCTGTAGATCAACCTTTTCTTAAAAATCAGAGAACACGAGGATAATTTTAATTCATTCATGAATTATTATTATTATTATCATTATTATTATTATTGGCATTTTCTTAATAATTAGTCTGTGTTTCTAAGCATCAGAGCAATGTTAAAAGTAGAAGGAAATAAAGTCTAGAGCCCATCTTCCAATTAGTATAGGACTCTTCTCTTCCTGACCCTTCTTAAAAGCCTGGCTTTGGATTAAATATACCTACTGCTAACCTAGAATGCACTAGCTTTTCTTTTTCTTTCTTCTTACTTCTCTTAACATCCTTATCACAATACTGATTCTTGACTTTGCTCTTCTCTTTGAACTTTCCATGTCCCATAGCCAGGTCCTGATGCTCTTAGTCCCTAAAAGCTGTTGTTAAGCTGTTATTAACACTATAGCTTTGGGTCTGTGGCCATAAAAGGATTGTGAAAGGAACCGAACTTTTAAATTCAATCTTGTCTATTTGAGTAAAGCTGGCTCAGGTGCATGCTAAATTTATATTGTAAGATGTTCATTATGTAGGTGGGTAGGGTGTTATTTTGGTGGCTTATTGATGTCATCAAAGACCTAAGCTCTTTCTATCTTTTTGCATGCCATCCTCAGGTCACAAAATAGATGCAGTTATTCCAGAGATTACTCATAGACACAGCAACATCTGGCCAGACATTGCTTTGTAATTAGGAAGTAAAACCTTTCCCATAAGTCTCCTGACTGACTTCCACTTAAGTTCCAGTCTGCAGCCAATGCTCATAACCCAGCTGTAAGCGGGACTGATACATCTAATATTTGATATTTTAAGACACTCTAGCAGAAGTGAGCTCTTGAGCAAAGAAGAATATGGGGGGAGGAAAGAGTTGCAGGCAATCAAGTAAACTTTCAACTCAACCAGTTGCCCCAGAAGCAAAAACTTCATAAATATTTACATTTTTCAAGCCACAATTTTTAAGGCAAATAGAGCTGACTTTGGGTTAGACCTGGACAAAGATATATATATATATAAAATTATATATATATATAATTATAATATATATATATAATTATATATATAATTATATATATATATATAATTCATTTCTAAATAAGCAGTCTCAAAGAATTTTAATTAAGAGATTGATTAAACTAAAAAGTATCCATAGTCAGAGCAAATGGAAAAATGGAAATATTTCTTATATTCGGTAAAATCAATCAGCATTAATAAATTGGCCTTTATTACCAGTTAGGTTCATTTTCATCATTATCTGGTGGGACTGTGTTTTGATTTCAGGAGTGATCCTAAGGTTACAACCTAGGAGCCAACATGTCCACGCTGTCTGGGAAAAATTTAACTTGATATAGATGAATATGTCGGCAATGTTGTTGGGTTTTCCCAAATCAAACAAAAAATTTTACATCGCTGGCAACGCTGAAAATACAGCACAGGACATCTTTATGTGAACTAGAACTTTATTTGACCTTTTACAGGTTGAGATAAGCATCGGCAGCCAGGAGACAATGACTCATTTCTGATAAGCAAGGATAATTTTCACACCTGTCTTTTGAAAAACCTTGCGCTAAGAGTCTAGGGTCCTGGCAAAAAGACACTCTGTCTAATTCTGAAAGCCCTTCAAAGGGCAAGATCACACTTGCAGGCTGAGGGGCTTTAGTTTCATTGAAAGAAGGAGCATTATAACATTGTACCAAAACCCCACACTTACCGTTGCTGGCAAAATATTCAATGGAACCTCAAACCCCTTCCTGATAGTAGATGAAGCTATCTTGAAGCAGAACTTTAAAACTGAAATTTGACCTGAAATATAAATTGTAACAGTAAGTCTTTCTCTCTCTCTCTCTCTCTCTCTCTCTCTCTCTCTCTCTCTCTCTCTCTGTATATACCTATAGATTTAGATATATAGACATATCATGATGGCTATTTAGAAAGAATATTGTTTGTAAAATATTTAACACCCAAAAGTTTATGCTAGGCATAAACATAGGAGTTTTTTTACACATTTGTAATGCCGATTTGTCTTTTAAAGTTGCTTTGGGATTCGGAGACAAACAGCTTAGCTACCTTTTGTTAACTATCAAGCGTCTATCAAACTCAACGATGAAACAGAATTTTTTGTCTGTGTTTCTAAGTAATTTTCTTGAAGCCACTTGATTTTTTTTTAATAGTCCTCAGTCTATTAGCAAACACTTAAATGTATTCTACCTTAGGAAGCTTTCGACTGTGAAATTAACCTATCCCCATCCTTGTTTGAATAAGACCAGGTGTTTCACAATTTCCTTTCTACCCACACACACACAAATCCCTTAGGAAAGAAGGGAGGAAGTGAGACTTTTGACATACGTGCAGTGAAAAAAGAGCGTCAATAAACAATCCAGAAATGACCAGAGCCTTTCTACCAAAAAAAAAACGGTGAAAATGATCTAATAAACCCTAACTTTTTTAATGCAACGCAAGACTCATCTCCCTTTCTTGCTTAAAACATAAAGCACCCCCCCTTTCTCCTATTTAAACAACAGCTATCAAAGATTTAATGATTGCACTATTGGACACAGTTCAAACAATACAGGCAGGAAGGAATGTACAGCTGTCAAGGAATGGACCCAGTCAGAAGTGCCCCAGACAAATCGCTGAATATCATCAGCTGGTTTTAATTAACAGCAGACTCTGAGCTGTTTTTTTTCTTCCCCTTTCTTTCTTCAGTCCTTTAAACAAAGTGATTTGTAGTGTTCTGTCTTATATAGTATCTACCCCAGTGGAAACGAAGGATGTCCATGGAAATAACTTGAGCCAAGGTTCAAAGCAGATTAGAAAATCTAAAGGATACCTTGAGATTTTTATCTTAGCCCTGGACGGAGAATGAGTTAAGCTTATTCATTTGTTCCCTCCTGAGGGGCTGAGTCTCTTGTGAAGTGAGGTTACATGGTTATTATTATACTAGCTTGTTATTAATGCTAATCTACTTTTAAGGACATTTTTATCCTGCAGTTAATGAAAAAAATATTTTATGTTGTAAGCAGCCACAGTCAAGAGAGATTTTTTTTGAGCTTTATTTAATAGAAGACTTCCTCAGCTCGCCCAATGAGCATATGCTGCTGTTGCTACTAAATAATAAAAATATTATTGATAGAAGTTACCTTAGTAGCCATATAGTCTAACCCTTTTATTATATAGATGAGGAGACGTGCCTGCTCTATATTATTAATATTTGCAGAATAAATGAATGAGACGAATGCTTGGGGTACAATTTTCCCTGACGTCATAGGGCATGGTGCTAAGAATGTCACAGACTTCATGTAAATGACACCCATGGAGGAAGGAGCTTAAAGTGATTAGAAAACCTTTTACACATTGATATACAAGATCATGTTAAGACCTAACGAGCCTAGTTCTCAATGCTGTAGTGACAATCGGATGATTGGGGAAATTTAAATTAAAACCCACTACCCCCAAATCACCATGAAGATTTTGAACCACTGAATTTAATGCACTTCATTTGTGAATTAAATACTGTTCATCACAGCACTTTTTTCCCCCTATGAAACTAGCCATTTCTGGCCCATGGAAGGACAGTGTAATGAAGTGGCCAAGGTCATGGGCTATGAATCCAGTCTGCCTGGATCCAAATCCCGAACTTACCATTTGCTTGTTAAGTAAACTCAGATGAATTATTTGGCTCTCAGTGCACTTTCTCCACCTGAAAACTGGGGCAAAACTGTTATCCCCTTCCTAGAGCTGTTTTGAGAATTACATAAGTTATTGTACATAAAGCTTAGACAGTGCCTGGTACACACAGTAAGTTCTATGGAAATGCTGGCTCTGCTGATCTTCACTCTTCCCGATCCGATTCTCCACAGTGTGATGCCAAAGATCCAGCACATCCTCTGTGACACATCACTGATCTGCCAATTATTTTGGCTTTAATACTCACTGTTGTGGTTTTGATGTCTTTTGAGACAGAGGAGCATTGGAAATAGTCTTCACATTTCCATAAAACACATTGGCATTTTTAAATGAGATAGCCAAGATGACATCCACATCTACAAGGGATCACCTCGTGACCTTTTCTGAAGCAGAACTGGGGGGGCGGGGCTGAGAAGGGCACTGCCCTGCTCCAAGGAGGTACTGGGGATACTCACATAAACTTGACGCCACATTGAGGGTGCTCCAGAAAATGAGTTCATGGAGTATAGACAGTATACACCCAAACTCGTCTTCCAGTAATAGAGTCCCACTGCTTCAGGACAGCTGTAAACGGGATAGTCTGGTTAATCGCATAATTTGGCAGAGAGATGACACATATATCGTACTGGGCGTATCAAGCTTCGATTCCCAAACTATGACCCATGGGCCAAATCGGGCCCATGCCTACTTTTGAGCTAGTAAAGTTTTTACATTTTTAAAGCGTTGTAAAAATAACAAAGAATATGCAACAGAGACAGTTTGTAGCCCACAAAATCTAAAATATTTATTTACTGTTTGACTCTTTATAGAAAAAAATGTGTTGACAGCTGAGTTTGGCTATAACAAAATACATTGAACATACCAGCCTCATGGAGCATAATTTAATCTTTTACGATTCAGAAGGCACTTCTGACTCTTGTAACATCCCATTTTCATGGTTATGAACATCAGTTGCAATCGGACTAAAGAGTGGTTTAAAAAGTGTCAATTCCGTGTGAGATCTTTATCAAATTACTTAATCTTCTTCAGCCTTGGTTTCCTCATCTGTAAAAAAAGAGCATTATAATAGCCACTTTATCTGGCTGATATGAGGATCAAAGGAGATAATGCATGCAAAGTTCTTTGCACACAGGGGTGTTCATTAACTGTTAGTTGTTATTTTACCTCCCAGTATAAAGAGTTTGATTTTTTGGGCTTCCCGGTATTTACATGTGCGCGATTGGAAGCTGACAACAATAGTTAACCATGCCAGGCTGATCTATCCAGTCTCCTGACTCTAATTACTGGCGCATTAGATGTGCCATATGTGGCTGTCGCATATGGATTGTGAAAAGATGGAGAGAGGAGGCTAATCCTACAACATTCTACACTCATATTTACACCTCCCTGCCATGCATCCATTCCGGCTCTGGTTAGCTACCATGAGGTGCAAACATTTCTGTACCTTCTAGGATCCATGGAGCCCTCCATGACTTTAAAACTGCTGTCTGGCTCTTAAGAGTTAGCTTGATCGTGGTGATCATTTCACAAGGTCGAGATGCACACTTTAAGTGTACACGATGTTTGTCAAGTATACCTCAATACAGCTGAAAAAATACTATACACGATTAAGAGGGTACTCACAAAGAGGGTTTGAAGTGATGCTTAAATAATAATGTAAAGTCAACAAAGAAAAAAGAATTGTAAGTCCAGCAAAAAGGGAAAACAAATAAATTTTAAAAATTACCTCGCCATTATAGAGGCAGGTTGGTCCATTTTGCATCCACTGCAATTCCTGGCTGGGAGCCAGCAACAAAAAGTCACGTCTTTAATTCAGATCTTGGAATGGAAGAGATGTGGAACACATAACATGAGTGAAGAGTGAACTTTCATTTGTAGAAGCCTCAGATTTGGGGAATCGCGTGTTATGACAATACAACCTTGCAAAGTCTGATTTGGGCAGTGACCTAACAGAAAAGCCTGTTTCTGGATTCTTTGTGTGCCCCATTTTTAAAGGCAAAAAGAAACATTCCTTGAGGTTTGTTATTTGAAAGGCATGAGGTTCATTAAGGAAACATAAAGTCTTGAGTTTTAAATTATGCTGGAAAAGCATTTCTGTATCTGTGTTTGAAGGTTCTTACATGCTGACTTCTATGTTTAAGGGTCAAAAAGTCTAAATTTTCCTTTAGGCTTACATAACAAGTATTTCATTTTAACACTTCAATAAAATATATATATATATATGCTAACATAAAATATATATATGCTAACATAAAATATGTATATAATTATGTATATAATATATATTTATATAGATATATACATATATATCTATATATCTATATACATATATATACATATATATACATATCTATATACATATATATATTTATCTATCTATCTATCTATATCTATCTATCTATATATATGTGTGTATATCTATCTATCTATATCTATCTATCTATCTATCTATATATATATATATATATATATATATATATATATATATATATATATAGAGAGAGAGAGAGAGAGAGAGAGAGAGAGAGAGAGATTTTCCATGGATCTAAAAGGCTGACAAGCAAGACAAAATTTCCACCAAATATCGGAAGTCGGCTTCCCAGATGGAATGGTTGGGTGAGGAAAGCAGCTTTTTTTTTTTACAAGCGTTCAAAGCCCAATAAAATTTCTCCATCCCTAAAAATGGTTTTTGACCAAGGGTAAAGATATTGCTTACTATTAAAATAAAAATAGACTGTGAGTTAGAGCAACGCTGGGATAAACCATCTGAGCCTCAAGTACAACATCAAAGGGCTTTTATATTTGGGGGAAGATAAAGAGAACTTCCCTTCTACTCAGTTTCTCAGAGAAAACATAAGTGCTTTCTATACGATTTCTTCCACGCAATTTTAGTTAACATGCAAAACCTCAGTGGGAAATTGCTTTAAAATTATCTCATTGACCAAGAACTGTCATTTTATTAATGGATTTGAACAACTTTGAGAGCTGAGAGCCAGCCCTAGGCTTGGATGATGAATGCATGTTTCCTTAAAAACATGTTCTTCTGTTTCTTTCTTAGCAGCATTTTCTTCATGCAATCCTAGGGAAATAGTAAGGGGGGATTTTGCCAAACATGGTGACATATGTCCATAAACTTTATCTCTTCTATTTCATCTGCTAGTCAGAAATTACAGCTAGGAGAAGCAATTAATAGTGATGGAAACATGAACTATTTCTTCGATGATCGGTGCCGGCGTAGTGCAAACAGTAGCCTCACTGGGAAGGGCATTTCCTACGGAGGTTCTGGGGTCTCTGCTATCCCATCTGCCTCCTGGGGATTCCTCATTTTGTTCATCTCACTTTTGTCCATCTCCATGTCCCCCAGAACTGGAGAACATCTTCCTCACACACCTCTTCCCATGAGGATAACTCCCAAAATTTCTAGAACCCTGTGGCCAGTTTTCTAGTCCGCCCACATCAAGGCCTGTCCCAACCATGAGGACTCTTCATCATAACAGTAATTGTGATCATTTTCTCCTTTTTGATGATAAGCCAGTCTAACATGTTAAAATCATCAGATGAAGCCTTTCTTGTGCATCTTCTTTTGCCTTTTGGGGGATCTCCTAGAGATGCCTGTGAAGAACTTCACAACTTTTCAAGTATATGTAATTCTCACAATGACTCGGAAGGTAGGTGCCATTACTGTCATTATTTTGAACAAGACAAGTGAGGAGACTGAGGCTCACAGAGATGAAACATTTGCCTGAAGGTCACACAACCAGTCGGCAGAGAGCAGCTGTGGGATTCCAGAGTCATCACAGTTCAACATTTCTCCCCTAGATTCCTTCTGGGTTAATCATTTTATCCATTTTAGTGTCTTCCTTTAAATTATTTTGATCCCTGTCAGATATTCTGTCTGTTTCATTAAATCTCATCTCTTCATTCTCTTTCAAAGGGTCTCATAATTTCAATCCCTTTCCTGCATTGGTTCTTTTATCCAACTGAAATTTACTAAATGCCAACTTTTTATATGGCCCTCTACTCAATGTAGTCATCTGCTATTTATACTGAACACTGACAAGCAGATACATACTGCTGACAACCTCAGTAAAAACAGAGTCAAGTTGTCATACTGGCAAAGGGTCGAATCGAAGACTTTCTACAAAAGATAAAGTGCTGAAGGAGTCAGGTTAGATTTTTAACTATGTGACTAAATAGAAAAAGTATGAATCTGTGTAATTTTCTCCATTCTTCTTTGCGGGATATCCAGCAGTTGCCCTTAGCCCATAAATGGGTCACATCTCTAGACCATCTGTGACCGCGATGAAGTTAGTGGTTTGGGCTGAGGGTGTGCAATGGAAGGTGGGTCTGCCAGGGGTAGTGACTGAATCAATCTATATCCCTTAAGTGTTTTTCTAGAAATAGCCTCTTTAAAACCATGATGTGTACCACAGCTCATGCATCTTCCTATATAAATCCCTGTTTGTCTCCCTGGGGACCAGTTTTTATGCCCACATCTCATTTGGGAAAAATTGATTTTATTGTAGAATATCTGTGTCCTATCTTACAGGGAATACTGCATTTCTGAAGGCAATATTTCAATAATTTGACAGCCTGGTGCCACTTACATTGAAATATCCTCATCTCTAGGAGAAGCCCTAGGATTTTTGTTTTCTGTTTCCAACTTTTTAGTTTTTTTCCCCAAACATTTTAAAATCAAAATACAAAAAGTTGGAAGAATTGTACAGAAAATACACACACTCACTGCCGAGATTCTTTATCCAAGAATTGGCTGTATTTGCTTTATTATATATCCATCAAAGTATTCATCTCTTTATCCCTCAGTCCATATTATTTTTGATGCATCTTGAAGCAAGTTGCAGACATGAGCGCACTTCATCTGTAAACATTTCCACATGTATATCATTACAAAGATATTTATTTATGTATTTCAGGGAAGAAAATGCCTGCAATGAAATGCATAAATCTTGCATGCACTCTTCTAAGATCTTTGATCAATTTATATAGGTATATAATGCAACTCTTTTCAATATATAGAACAAGAGCAGCACACCTCATATTTTTCTCATCCTCCTTCCCAGTTAATCTCCACGTGCTCAGAGCGAACACTTGTTCCTTTTACTTTTACTTGTACATGAAATAATTTCCAAAAGGAAAGTAATTCGGAGTTTACGTCTCCTACTGTTGGAATTTGGAGATGAGTCATGTGTGACTACCTGGAGTACAGATTTCTCATAAAAAGAAGCTCACGCTTGCCTCATCTCAAGGCTAATTCCATTTGTTCTTTCTTTAACTGGATGTTGTTTTTCCACCACTGGCCAATGGTTCATCCATCTCTCTGTGATTTCTAAAGCTCCTTCAACAAATCTCAAGGAAGTTAAGACCGGCACTCCGGGCTCCTCTTGCTTGTCTTTTACAGCTTCTATTTTGCAATCAAAGTTCCATTTAGCTTTGGACATGGTCTTGTTGTTGGGCACTGAGTGTTTGCCGTGTGCAGAGATCACTCGTAACAGGCTGACACTGGAGATTTTTCTGCACTCACTCATCAGGTTTCTTGGCACCACTGAGCATTGCTCATTTGACACGGGGTGCTACAGCATGATAGGCGCACCTGCTTATACTATACTGCACAATGCTTAATTCACATCCAGTCGTTAGTCATGTGGCACATGCTTCTGACTAAGCTGATTTTGTGTGTGTGTGTGTCACAGGATGCCATGCAGTGGAATGACCTTTTGCAACATGAGCTGGTGCATTCCACTGTAATCAGTGAATTTTTGTTGGATTTTTTTTTTCCCCTTCAGGAATCTGCCAAAGAAAAGTAGGAGTGAGAAAAGGAAATTTGTAGTGGAGTGCTCCCAGCTCGAGGAAAAAGAGAGCTGACCAGGACATGGTGACCATGGGTGCAAGTTGCACAGTTATCATTGAGATGTCCTTGGGGAAAAGTATGAGAAGGGGGAGGGATGCTAAGAACATCTCTGTGACTTCCTCCAAAGGCCTTACAAGTCTTCCATTAGCAGACACAGAGGAATCCTTTGAACAATGAGAGGCAGAACACAAAGCAAGGTGTTCTTAGAATCCTCAGGCCCCTTTGCAGGTATGTTCCGTGGCTGTGGTTCACAGACCGAAAAGGCTAACCCTGTTGTTCTCACCTGTAGCCTGACAGGTGAAGACAGGTTCTCAGTCCTCATTGCGTATTCCAGAGCATAGGGCAAGGATAACATAAGAATGGTAAAAATAATTGCGAATATTTCTTGGTACCTACCATAGCTATTAGACTTGTAGCAGGAAACAGATGGCTCGCCATCAATTGGTAGAAATTGGGGAGAATTTAATGGAAGTACTTTTTATAGATGTGTAAGCTTGGGAAACTCCTAAGGAATAGGGAAGGACCCGAGACTAGCAGTCTCTGGGTCTGAAAGAGCAAGGAGAAAAGAGTGCTGTCTTCAGGTCCATTGAGACCTGAAGGGACCGTCGAAGATGAGTTACGGCCATGCGACCCAGGAAGGCAGGGAAGGAGGGGAGACGAAAGAAAGCCCCCCACCTTGTTTCCTCTTCCTGCAATCCCTTGCCGGAGGGCAAGGTGGCCCAGGCAGTGCAGTCCTGGCCCGGCAGCCGCCAGCAGGGCAGGGCACTCGGGAGAATGGCTATGAGGTGGGAGGGGGCCCACTGAGAACACCCAGCTCCCACATCAGAGCCACTTCCTGTTGGTTCCAGGTTGTGGGCAGGCCATCTCACCTCCTGAGATAAGAGTTCTCCGAGATCATCTCAAAAAGTCTCGTTGGACCCTTAGACCCAGAGAGTTGACTGTGATCCACATGTCGTCTGGGAATGTCCACATCCGCCTGAGACCAGCACAAAGAACCTCTTCGCAGCTCTGACTGCTTCATTCTGGAAACCTTCATATCAGTGGAAAGAGTTTAGAAGGCTCTTTGCATGAGTCTGCACACCCTAGGAGACCCCAGGGCATATTTCCAAGTAAGATCACACTCACAGGCTCCGGGAGTTAAGACGGCAGTCTATCTTTTCGAGGCACAGTGCTTAAGCCACAACAAAAAGCAAGAGGTTTCAGTAAGTGAGTCTGGAATTGGCTTAGGTCCCTAAAAGGTGACTTTGAAGGATTCACCTTTCCATTCTTGTCCTGGTGGGAGCCCAGCTGAGAACAGACTCCAGTGCCAGCTTCTTGGGGGGTCCTGACAACTGGAGGAAGTTCAGAGCAAAAAGGCAGCTGTGACCGGGGTGAATGGGGGTGTGAGGGGACCCTCCCTGCCCACACAGATCCAGGATGGACCCCCACATGCCTGAGGATACAGCAGCCCATCACTTGGGGGTGGGGGAGCTCATCTCCCCATGTGGGCTCAAGCTGCCGCCCCTGGTCTAAGGCACCGAGGGCTGTCCACATCTCTTTCTTACACTGCCCAGATACCTTCCACATGCTGTATAGACGAAGGGCTAAAGTGTTTTATTTTATTTTATTTTATTTTTTACGACATTGATTGGTTACATATGCCCATTCTGTGAGGATGGATGTCGTCTGAGACATCTGACACACTCTTAGCCCACCTGAGTAAGCTTGGAAAGGCCAGAGACCTGGAAGTCAGACGTGGGCAGAACCACATTGGCTCAGGGAAGACAGAATGTTCCCCTGCCCCCCCTCCCAGGTGGGAAATGCCCCCCACTGGGAACTCCATTTTCTATGGAGGGTCGGGACTGAGAGATGATTCAGAGTCTGAAAGATCTGCATTTCAATCCTGGTATTACATGACTCAGAGGACGTTGCTTGAGCTCCCCAGGCCACACCTTCCTCATCTGTAAAATGGATCTAATACCAGCACCTACCACAAAGAGTGGCTCTGAGGACCGAATAAGATAATTTAAAGCATTTCATGTATCACGCTCAGTACTAGCGAAGGATTCATTGTTGCATCCCTAACGATCATGCTTATCATTTTACCCCACATACACACATGCCTAGCGACGTGTGTGCACCTAGCAAAGCTGTTACTGGGCATCCTGGGGAAGAAGAGAAGCAAGGAAATGGGGACATGTGACCCTCTCATCCATTCTGCTTGCCAGCCCACCTGTACCACTCCCCAGCCAGCTCCACTACCCACCAGGTTGCTCTGCAAACTGGGGTGGGGAAAAGGCAGCGTCAGATCTTTGGGGCATGTCGGCTTCCTCCACCACCCAGGCAGCCCCATCATGAGTTGATTTAGGGAATGTCTTTAATGTGGCCTCCACATTAGGATCCCTAAACCCTTTACGGAGCGGATTTATTCAAGCTGCTGCTCTCAAGACTCTTTTAACTCCAAACTCGAGTTTTATTTGTTTCCTTGGACTTGCCAAGTGAGCCATGTGATCGGGAAGGAAGTGCCTACTGAAGTGAGCCACAAATAGAATCAGCGGAGTCTGAGTGATTTACTTCTGCGATATGGCCGGCCCCGAAGCCAGGATACAGAGCACAACACTCACCTAACACATAATGATACTGCGGGATCGTCGTCACCTCCACAGCATTTTGTTCTTAGAAGACTGTAATTCTTAAATTGTAATACCAAGATCGAATGCTTCTAATTTATAAGAGAGTTTATACATTGAACAAGGTAAGTACCTTTGTTCGCTCTTGATCAGTGAAGAAACTGATATTTACATAGTTTTAATGACAATGAATCAAGAAAATAGGAGTTGGAACACTGCATCCACCTGCCTACTCATAATATGATTTTAAACGAGTTCATTGTTTTATCTGAACTTCCATTTGTTGACCTTGGGATGGCAATATATACTTTTCAAGGTCATTGCAAAGAAGAAATTAGGCAGTGTATATCAACCACAGTGCTTGGTAAACAGTAGGTGATCTTAGCTAAAGTGAGCATCAACCTTAAATAGCATCCCTGTTCTTCACAGTCCCAGGACCTAGGCAGGGGTGAGCAAATTTTCTGAGGGCCAGACAGTCTTTTAGATTTTGCAAGCCATACGAACTTTGTCACAACTATTCATCTCTGCCTTTAGATCATGTAAACAGCCATAAACACTACTTACATGAATGAATGTGACTGTGTTCCAATAAAACTTTATTTATAAAAACAGACAGCAGGCCTGATTTGGCTCATGGCCCATAGTCCGACGACCCCTGACCTAGAATAAAAAGTTACATGTGATATTATAAATGACAACATCTAGCAGATAAAGACTTATTCACATTGTAATATTTTAATGTCAACCTTCCCTCTTCTGTGAAACTTTTCCTCCCTGACAATGCTGGGCAGACTTAGGCTCCTGTGACCTTTGCCCTTTGGACCCATCACATGACAGCCACCTACCTTCTTATTGTGAGGAGAATGCAAGCTCCATTTCCCAGCAGTCTGTGAGCTTGCAGAGGTCAGCGGCTATGTCGCTTCATCTTTCTCAAATATTTTAAAAGCTAACATAACAACAATACTTCTCACCTCAGAGGATTCAAAAAAAAAAAATTAAAGGATATAAACTGAAGTCGAGGGGATTTTAACTAGTCAGTGGTTCTCAACTGGGGGCGATTTTGTCCCTAGAAGGCATTCGACAATGATTGGAGACATTTCGGGGTGTCATGATTAGAGCTGTGTGCTATTTGCATCCACGGGGTAGAGAGCTGAGAGGCTGTTTAACATCCGACAATGCATAGGACAGCCTCTCACAAAAGAGAATTGTCCATCCCCAAATGTCAGTAGTGCTGAGGTCGAGATACCCTACACTAAAAAAAATAAATAAATAAAGCATTTTATTGGTGCAAATCATGTGCCAAGCACTTAACAGTCTATACAGAGCATCAAATGATATTATGAATGTAGAGGGAGCCTGCATAAATCGCTCAGTCTGTGTGAAAGCAAAATCTTTTCTGTCAGTTAACCAATCCTGAAGTGCCAACACCATGTAGGCCTAATTCTGGAACATTCTTCAGTTTATCTCACCCAAATCCCCCACTTCAGTTTAAGCCCTCTTCCCATCACTGTCTGCTCCGCGGGAACAGGAGTGCCTTTGGCCACCTTTCAAATGCGGGGGACGAGGAAGCCACACCTCAGCCTGCTTGTCTGGAGGCGAAGTTATCAAATTCCTTTCAGCTTTTTCTCTGGGTCCTATGTTTGAAGCCTTTAATTATTTTGTTGTTCTTTTTTTTTTTTTTACAAAGGTTCCCTGTGAATTTTCTCCTTTTGTGACACACCTCCCATGAAGGTTTTAACCCAAAAGGGCTTCCCATTGATCTCCTTCCTCCTGGATGGAATCACCCCCACGGTCTCTGTGAGTCGAGCGGGCTGTCCACTCACGTTCACGGACACACATAGGTCGCTCTTCCTGCTGAAAGGCTCAGCCCACTGTTGTTCTCTGTAATGTGAGCAACTAAACTGGAAAGTGGCGGTGGCTGCTGATTTGGGGGGCTGTTCTAAGACACCTAGAGGTAGACGAGGATTCCTCGTTAGGTGTCGGCCCGCTCCGACTGAGGGGGTCATAGGCGAGGGCTTCTTTTATTTGGTCATGGTATGGATTGGATTATGTCCTCCTAAAAAAAAGACACGTTGAAGCCCTAATGCCCAGTGCCTCGGTGTGTGACCTTCTTTGGAGACACAGTTTTGCAGTAGTCAAGGTACAATGAGGCCATTAGGGTGGCCCTAATTCAGTAGAAATGTTCTTATAAAAAGAGGAAATAGGGACACAGACAGACACATCCGTGGAGGGAAGACAAGTGAAGACACACATGGGGAAGATGGCCATCAATAAGCCAAGGACAAGTAAAAAGGCCTAGAACAGGTCATTCCCTGGATCTTCAGAGGGAGCGTGGCCCTGCTGATACCTCGCTTTTGGACTTCCGGCCTCCAGAGCTGTGGGACAACATGTCACTCAGCTTGTGGTGCTTTGTGGCAGCAGCCCTGGGAAGCCAGCTGCCACAGCTTCCACCACTGATGCCCTAGGGAGAGGTCATGGCCGCCTTGGAAAGCTTCTGCCAGTGACTGCTCACTACATTCCTCTGCAGAGCAGATGTCACCCGTGGTCCCCCCGCTTCTCTGCAGCTTGTCTGAGACGCTATGGTGATCACTCCCTACATCTCCTGGCTAAGAGCGTTCTCTGACCACGGCACTCGCATGCACATATGAAAATGGCTAGAAGGGCCAGAAAGTTCCAGAATGGCCCCTATTCCAAGGAAGGAGCAGCTGTGAGTACATACCGCGAGTCGCTTGGAGTGGGGTTCCACACAATTCCTCAGAACTTCCCCAACAGCCTGAGCCCAGTTTCCCATCAAGGAATCTACTAATTAATGTATCTCTTCTTAGCTTCCCACCACCCACTTCCTCACTTCCCCACTCCCTCTCAGTGCAAATAAAATGCTTGGCCCAAATCCTTGTCTTGGATCTGCCTCAGAGGAACTTCGCCTAAGGCAGCCTGCAACGGGAATGTGAGAGGCTGGAGCTGGAATCTGAAAGCCAACACCATCCTTGGGGCTAAAACTGGAAGGAAAGGAAGAGAGAGCAATTAGGTACCCAGAGTCCAAGAAAAGGATTAGCCCTGTGCCCGATGGAGTCCAGATCAGGAGTCAAAGCCCAGACCTGAAGAGACAGATGATAAGATTCAGAGGTCCCAGCCAGCGACCCATGACTGCTCAGGATTGTTATAATCCAGGTGGGTGGCCATTCCTGTGTTCACTTAGGACCCGTGCCAGATACGAGGTTATGAACTACAGGCACGAAAGGAGATAAGACACAGTTCCTGAGCTCAAAGAGCTCACCCTTTTACAGGAAGAGACCAGGGGGTAAAAAAAAAAAATGTAATGTAAGAGCCATGAGACAAATGCTAATTGAAACTCTGAGGAACCCGGGATGGAAGGGAGCTGGAGAGTCTCTTTGTGAAGGGCTGTATACGCTGTGCTAAGGAATGTACATTTCTCTCCAGCAGCAAGCAGGGCTGGGTTCATGGCCACGAGACCTTCCCAGTCAAGCAAGGTCCTAGGCTTAGAGGAGCCCCACACCTGAGGTAATTATTCTTCTGTCACCATCTTGAGAGTCTTAATTTTTAAATCAGGAGCCTCAGTTTTGCACCAGACCATCAAAATAATATATCCAGGTCTAACAATAAGGAACCTAGAAATGATACCCTAAAGAGTAGTGTTGAGCCAGGTCTATGGCGTGAGTTGAAGATTTCTAAGGAAGGCAGAGTGCTGATGGGGTGGAGCTGGACGCCAAAGGTGATTGCTCCATTTGGGCAATTTTGAGGAGTTAAAGAGCCAGTCAGAGCCTCTGCTTCAATTATATTGGGTATGGAGGCAGTCAGGCATTTTAATGTTTCATTCATTCATTCATTCAATATGATGAACTTTTTCATACTCTTCAATATATTAACACATGACACAACAATATTTATTATAAAGTGAATGAATGTCCATGTGTCAGTCATGTCCCTCTGCTGTGAGAGTCAAGGGAATTGAATCAATGCTCTCTATCCCTGCCATGAATTACGAAGCATTTTTTCACCCTTGAGTGTAATTCTTTCAACACCTCTGGGAGGATGGCATTGCTACCCTCGATTCACAGATGATAAAGCCTAAGCTCAGGGAGGCTGTGGGTTACTCGAGATAAATCTCGGCTTACTCAGGGCCCCTCCTGGTGGGGTTTGAGAGCCAAGACTCACGGGCAGCTCTCTCTCTCCAAGGGCCCTGTTCACCTCTCTCCTGCTGCCTCCCTAAGTCATCCTTTCACTTTGGTGACTTCTGTGGCACTGCCTCTGAGTACAAAGGCTTCTTAAAGCAGTTGCTGTATTTTCTAGACTTACAGGGCAATTTTTTGGTAGGGTTTTTTTTTTTTTATCTCCTTCTTGATCGGCCTTTGGATTCTGAACCTCTGTGGGAGTTGCAGCATTTTCCCACGGCGCAAGGGACAGGCTCGTCCCCATTGACCATGAAGCCAACTCTCCTACCAGGGGCTGCTGAGAGTCACCTAAGTGGTGACCTTGTACTTCTATCTTGTCCTGAGGAATATTTGCATGTGTGTACACATGTGTGCTCGTGGGTACATGTGCATGCACACACACATGCACACGCACACACACACACACACAGAGCATGGTCTCAGGTGAGGCTGACCCACCCCAGCTCCAGGGAGCCTGACTGGTCTAAGCATAACCTGCTCTGGTCTTGGTGGTGTGATTGGTTGAGGAATGGGCATGCGACCCAGTTCTGGCCAATGAGACATGAGGGGAAGTTTGCAGGGAGGAGCATCCCTTCAGAGAAGATTTTTTTCTGTCTTAAGAGTCAATAAACATTTCAAACTTTTCCTTCCCCCAATCCCTCTACACAGCCTTTTATGCTTACAATTTACAGCCACCTGAGTGACCCTGGGTAAGTCACTACAAAATAATGTATGGAATATTTTCATATATACTATTTCATGCGTTTTTTTTTAAGAGAGTTGAAATTCACAAACATAAAATTTACCACTTTAAAAGTGACCATTTCAGACACTTAGTACATTTAGAACATTGTGCAACTACCATTTGTATTTAGTTCCAAAACATTATAAACATCTGAAAAGAAAACTTTGCCCGTTAACTATTATCCCTCATTTCCTCTCCTCCCAGCCTCTGACAACCGCTATGTCTGTTTCTATGGATTTACCTATTTGGGGCATTTCATATAAATGGAACTATATGACATGTAACCTTTTGAGTCTGGCTTCTTTTATTTAACATATTTAGCATAATAGCAAGTGTCAGTACTTCATTCCTTTTTGTTGGCTGTGTAATATTTCATTGCCTGTGTAGTCATCCTTTTATCTGTTAATGGCCAGCTGGGTTATTTCCACCTTTTGTCTACTGTGAATAGTGCTGCTGTGAATGTGCCTTTACATGTATTTGAGTACCTGTTTTCAATTCTTCTGATATATACGTAAGAGTGGAATTACTGAGTCATGGGGTAATTATAACTTTGTGAGGAACCGCCAAAAATGTTTTCCACAGAAGTTGTACCATTTGACGTTCCCACAAGCAATGAGCATACACCATCTTGTTTTGCCCATGATACCCACCTAAAGAGGTTGGGTTACTTTATAAAGGATGGTACTGAGACTCAAGGATCTAAAACCATTTGCTCTTCTCAGTTTGTCAAATGCCAGAATTTGATTCCATATCTTTGATCAAAAGTCCCACTCTTTTTCATTGCATTCATGTCTCAGGTCTTTAACTTTCTCCTTAAGAAGAAAACCACAGAGCTATGACAGATCAGGTTGTCCAGATATTAATTAAGAACTATGAGAATAACACCGCTTAGGGCGCCAGGCACTTAATATGATGTTAACACAAATATATGTTTACTTTGCAAACCTAGCATCTAGCATCGTACCCAGCCCAGAAGAAATGCTTGCAAATAGTTGTTGAATGAATAAATCTTATGCATCCACATGAGCACAGTTTGTGTGTCTGGTAGCTGGCAATCCACATGCTGTCTTTTCTTTAACATCCTTCTTTGCCTGTACAGTACTGTCAGAAGAATAAGGGACTGGGTCAGCTAGATGTCACACAACTCCAACAGTGATAGATGTCTCTCTAACGCTCCAAATTAAAGATATGTCTGCCAGGTATGTCAGTATCTTAATTTAAATTAGGTGGCAGTGCCTTTCTCCATTGGACTTACTACTGTCTAATTATTTAATCTATAAACAGATATATCAGTGATGTATTTTAACCGGCATGTTTGCTGTTTATTTATACATCAGTTTTCATCTTTCAGGACTTTAACATGTTCTTGCTAAGAAGTACGTAGTACCAATTGCAAATAATGACTATATTTTGTAGTTAATAGGAGGCTACCCAGATCGATATGGTTAATAAGCGATACTGTCATTTGGGCATAGTCATAAATTTAAAAAAAGAATAATAAGGCTGAGCCAACTGAAAAGTTGGAACTGAAAATAGATTATGTCATTTCCCCCAAGGCTTTGGCAGCAATTGACACAAAGTATTTTGAAACAGAGCAAAGTGGCATCTCTGATTTTTAATATTTGGTCCCTCCAAGCGGGACACATGGTTCGATGACACAAAACGGCCGGTCAGAATTACAGTCTGGGCTTTCGCTAGTGAAAGGTAAGTGAGGGCAGCGCGAACTCTTTCAGGAAAAGCTGCTTTTACTTTCTCCTTAGGGAGAGCTCTAAATAAATAAAATCAAATAATAATAAAATTAAATTAAAATAAAATAAAATAAAATAAAATAAAATATAAAATAAAATAAAATAAAAAATAATAAAATAATAAAATAATAAAATAAAAAAATAAAGTAAAGTAAAGTAATAAAATGTAATAAAATAAAATAAAATTAAATTAAATTAAATTAAAAAATAAATAAAATACTAAGTAAAGCAAAGTAAAGTAAAATAAAATAAAATAAAATAAAATATAAAAGAAAAAAGCAGAAGAAAACTGGAAATCAGGAGTCTTGAAGATGAGTGGGCTCTGAAATTATTTTACAAATACAAGTTCATCCGATGCTATGATGTGTCTCCACTGTCAATGAATTAAGCTGAACCCCCAACCTTCCCTGTCGGGGAATACCGTATTCTCAGAGAACGTTCTGAAGAGGCCTGGCTGGTTCTCATTTCCTCCACTCTCAGTGAGAATAAACTTGCTCTGATTGTAACTGCATTTAAGGTCTAATAACGATATTTTGCCCGACACTCCAGTTGGCCCATTAAAAGGGAACCTATGCCCCTGTGTGATGACGCGTCAGCGATCACTTGCACATAGTGTTTGAGACTGTGGGGTGTGCTGCTCAGACTATTATTGTACAAACCTAAAGAACAGAGTGAAAGGAGAATGACACCAAGGCCAGGTCACCAAAATGCGCACACCCCAGACCCCTGGGATCCCGCGGCCCCCCCTTGGCGGGCCCCTCACTACATTGGGTGGCCATGAGGCGCATGTGCAGCCAGGCAGCTCCGAGATCTACTGGAAGGGCTTTGGCTCGTTGGGTCTTAAGGGAGCGAAGGAATCACACATCGGTGCCTCACGGGAAGCTCCTCTAGCTCTCAGGATGGGTCTCCTTCCCTCCTTGGCTGATTCGGCAGCTGTTGTTGCGTGTTGATTGTGTGTCAGGCCTTGCTTTGTGGTTGGAATACATGACAGGGAATGGGGACCAAGCCCATGGTATCAGGGAGGCCACAGCCAGCAAGGAAGACAGATGAGAAGAGGCCATTAAGTTCGCTGGTGATTAGAAGAAATGGGAAGACAGTGAGAAGAGAGGGGCCAGTGAGGGGGCTGTGTTAGATGTGGTCGGATTAGAGGAAGCCCTGGGATGGAGCGAGACTTTCAGCAGTTAGGGGTGACCTTGGAGGGAGCGGTGCATAGCAGCGCCCTAAGGCAGCAATGGCAGGTCTGAGAAAATCAGGAGCAGCCAGGGGAAGAGTGACCCAGGAGGAAGGTACCAGAGAGGGTGGGTGGGACAGGCAAGGCACAAGGAGGGCCTTGGAGGGCAGGGTCTCCCAACCTCAGCATTCGGGGCTGGATTGTTCTTTGTCGTTGCACAGGGAGGTGGGTCAGAGTCCTGCGTATAGAAGGACATTTAGTAGCATCCCAGGCCTCTCTACCTGCCAGAGAGATGCCATTTAACATCCCGGTAAGTTGTGACAACCCAAAATGTTTCCAGACATTACCAGATATCCTTGGGGAGGCAGTAGGTTAAAATTTCCCTCGGTTAAGGACCAGCGCTGGGTCAGGGCAAGAGTAGGTCCTAGCAATGACCCCGGGTTTTATTGTAACTATAATGGGGCTCCATTGGAGGCTTTCAAGCAGAGAGTGCTGCAAGATGATTGACATTTCAAAGGGAACGCTGTGGCTGGCGGGCCCAAAGAGCGACAACAGCGAGGACTAGTGATGGTTCAGGAAAACGATAAGAGCAAGAACAGAAGCTTGGACCTGCAGCTTAGGAAGAGGGAGGGCTCCATCTGCATGTGTGTCCCTGGGTATCTCACCAAGACCTTTCTCTGCTGTCCAGCATCTGTCCAGCACCAACCGCAAAGATGCTGAGTCAGCAGGGGTAGTAGGCCCAAGGGAGCTCCTGAGCGGTCACCAGGCTGTGAGGTGGCTCATGCATAGCCAAGTGGATTTGTAGACACTGTGCCTTGGGCATGTGTTCCTTCTCTCATTCTGACTCTCTGCTGCCGTGAGGAACACCAGCTCTACGTACGTACTCCCGGAAAACAGCCAGCACACAAACGCTCCGATCAGAAGCTCACTCCTCGTGTGGCCATCTTTTGTGGGGAAGATGCAGATGACATCTTCCCGAACTGGTCTGCAAGCCTCTAAAAGTCAGCGACAAGTCTTGTCATTCGTGTACTCTCCCACACGGCACAGAATTCCCTTTAAATAGTTTCTCAGAGAAACTGCTTCACACTCTGACTCAAGTATGGGCTCTTTTCAACTTCAGCCCATGTCACCGTTTCCTGCTCCAGCTCTTCTTAAGGACTGTGTGCTCCCCCCACAAAGTCACATGGCGAATCCCTAAACCCCAATGTCATTTTATTGGGAGAGGTAGTTATAGTTAAATGCGGTTATACAGATAGGGGCCTACTCCAATAGGACTGATATCCTTAAAAGAAGAGGAGGAAAAACCAAGAGTGTGTTTGCACAGAGAAAAGGCCACGTGAGAACACAACAAGAAGCCTACCATCTGCAAGCCAAGGAGAAACCAGACCTGATAACACCTTGACCTTGGACTTCCAGCCTCCAGAACGATGAGAAAATACATCTCTGTTGTTCAAGCTGCCCAGTCTCTGGGATTCTGATACAAACCCTAGCAGACTAATATGGGCCGCCCGCCCTGGAGGGCGTCCTCATGCGGGCAATGTTACTTCACCTTTGGTTGCTAATCTCTGACCTCAGCCTCTGCAGGTCATTGCAACGAATTCTCGTTGCAATTCTCATCACTCACCCTCTGCCCCGAGTTTGCCTCATATGGTGCTTCTTGATTCTCCAACGGGTTCTCCGATGCCTCTGGTTCCCTCACTGACTCATCCTCCTTGGCTCCGCTTGTACACGTCAGTGCTCCCCCGGGTTTTGTCCTCAAAGCTCTTCACATCTCAAGTCTAGACACTCTCTGAGGAGAGCTTGTTCATTCCCATAGCTTTAACTAGACTTCCATGGGGGTGACTCAGACATTTATTTTCCCAGACTCAAGGTCTATGGAGTTTCAGACCTTCACTTGCTGCCTCTAACTTGATCTTTCCCCAAGTAAGGATTGTCACCCCCAAACCTCTCACCTGGACAAGAAATTTGAAAGTCACCTTCGATCCTTTCCTTTCTTTACTTCTCCGAATTCAGACAGGTCGTGGGATCTTTGTGACTTTATCGTCTTCCTTCTGTGGGTTGTTTCCTGAATCTTGCTTCCAATACTTGTGTCTGATCACACTATTCCCGGAAAAAAGTTACAATGGGTTTCAATTACCTGTTGAGAAATCCTCAGCCCTGTCCCCATAGCTTGCTACCTTTCTAGCGACACCTTCTCCCACTTCTCACCCAGATCACTTTTTGTTCCAGCCCCACAGACATCAGCTTTGGTTCCTAAGACACGACATATTCCTTGTCCCTGTTTGTAATGGCTCCACCATCAATCTCTTTCCCTTCATCCCTTCTTTGCTTTGCAAAACTTTCCTCATGTCGATGTGACTTTACCCACAAAGTCATCCTCTCCTGTGCCGGGCAGAGTCCCCTGCTTTACGTTCTGTGTCCCCAGGGCCTCTTACCGGCCTGTTTCTCCTTCTCGATTAAGCTCATTTCTTATCGTGACCATGTCGCATCCATCCCTGCAGCCCTCCATAATCTGGAACCAGATAGTTGACGAGCCTCAGAGGCAGGACAATGAGGGCGTGCTGTGGCCTCTCCAGCTGAAAGCAAACTGCCTCTGGTGGTCTTTACAAACCGATTTTAAGACAAAAGCATCCCCCAGTGAGTAGCTGCATGCCGAGGACCAGGACATGTGTTAATTTGCTCAAGCAATGAAGCCACTTTGGATGTCGCATCTCTCCTTCAGAGACACAGCTCTTGGCCAGCTATCAGACCTCAGCAGAGATAAAATGCTTAACATCGGGCCACTGAGTTACTTTGTGACCTGAGCTGCCCCCATGAATTAGGTGTTTCTTGACCCACCGAGCCATAAAGTTGGGTTAGTACAGCAGCACTTGTCATCAAACGGAAGTGATGCATATGTGGTCAGGCCAGAGCAGGCCCTGAAGGCACAAGCAAGTCACACAGAAGAGACCCAGGTACCCTTTGTCCGCACTCCTGCTCCACCCTCTTCTCTCTTGGTACAGCCTCATGGGGAAGTCCCCACGGTCAGCTGACAGGGGAAGAGAGGACTCGGGCCTGTTTCACAGATTGTTCTGCATGGTGGACAAGCACTCCCGAAAAGCGGGCAGTGGCAAACTTCAGCTCCCTCTGTGACATCCCTGGAGGACAGCAGCGAAGGGAAACCCTCCCAGGCCAGAACTCTGAGCCACACACATGGTCATTTGCGTCACCAGGAAGGAGAAAGGACAGGTCACAGCTGTGCACTGGTTCGTGGGCTGTGGCCGATTGTTTAGCGGGATGGTCAGTGACTTGGAAGAAACGGAATGGGAAAATTGGTGACAAAGAAATTTGGGAAAAGGCATGTGGATAAACTCCTCTGAATGATCACAAAAGAAAAAAAGAAAAAGAAGTGATGATATCTGTGTCCCTTGTGAATGCTCACCAAAACAGTGACCTCAGCAAAGGGGGGATTTTAATAGCCAAGTGGATAGAAGTGCCTGCTCTGTGGACAACATCCAGCGTCTCTCCCTGGTCACCCCTGTTGTCAATGGACGGACTCATGAACAAAGTGGCCCTGGTGGCAGGGATAGAGGCTATGCCTGAGCTCACAATGTGGACTTTCACTCACTGAGGTCAGCGTGGATAGGGTCCCTGCCCAGTTCGCGCACGGAAACCAACACGGAGCCCCCAGTACGGCACCACTGCCGAGGATGATCGGCCAGCCACCTGGCGCAGGTGGATCACATTAGGCCACTCTCATCATGGAAGGAGCCATGTTTGGTTCTTCTCGGAGCAGACACTGGGTATGGATTTGCCTTCTCTGCACACAATGCATCAGTCAAAAATACCAACCGTGGCCCTACAGAATTCTTATCCACCATCACAGCGTTCTGTATGGTACTGCTTCTCATCAAGAAACTCGCTTCACAGCAAACGAAGGGGAGCGATAGGCCCAAGCTCACGAAATTCTTGGGATTCTTACCATGTTTCCCACCATCTCGAAGTAGCTGGCTTGGTAGACAAGTGGAATGACCTTTTGAAGACTTACTCACAGTGCCAGCTAGCTGGCAATATCTCTCTGGGCTGGGGCAAGGTCCCCCAAAAGGCTATGCATGCTCTGATTCAGTGTTCACTGTATGGTGCCGTTTCCCCCACAGCCAGGATCCACGGGTCCAGGAATCAAGGGGGAGAAATGGGAGTGGCATCACTCACTTTTACTCCCAGGGACCGACTAGCCGAACTTTTGCTTCCTGTTCCCATGACCTTGTGCTTTGCTGGCCTAGAGGTCTGAGTTCCGAAGGACAGAGCACTTCCACCAGGAGACACAACAATGATTTCATTGAACTGAGAGTTAAGGCTGACACTTAGCTACTCTGGAATCCTTGTGCCTCTGAATGAACAGGCAGAGAAGGGAGTTTCCATGCTGGCTGGGGTGACCGATCCTGACCAGTGAGGCAAAGTGGGACTGTTATTCCCCACTTTGGAGGTAAAGAAATACAGGAGACCACATAGGGCGCCTCTTAGTATGACTGTCACTCAAGGACTTTACTTCCTCTTCCGGAGAAGAGATTAGTGCATTTTGGGTTGTAAGCAGGATAGTTTTATCATGGGAGGCAGAATCATAACCTTGCTATTGTCTTCATTTAGAGAATAATTATGGTATAAGGAAACATGTATGGATGCCATGTTGACAACAGGTGAACTTGTGATGACTAATTTTATGTGTCATTGTGACTGGGTCATGGGGTGCCGAGATAGTTGGTCTTGTTATGTTGAGTATAATCTGTGAGGGTATTTCTGGATGAGTTTAACAGCTAAATGACAGCCCAAGTAAAGCAGATTGTTCTCCCTAGTGTGTGGGTGGGCCTCACCCACACACATCCTGTTGGTTCTCTTTCTCTGTAGGATTCTAATTAATATCAAAATAGTTACAATAATTTTTTTTAATTCTAAGTAGATGTAGTTGTTTTTCCTTATTAGCTCATTAAATATTAAGACCTATTGTCAAGCTGAATGACTAACTTCAGAGTGGTGATGAGCATACACAATATTTTGATACATTTTCAACAACTGTAATGTGGTTTCAGAATGTCTGTGATTTCTAGTCATGAGAAAATCATATGTCCAGCTAATACCGCTGCCATTTGTTCTGTATATTCACGACTGAAGACGATGCTACATTCGAGGTAGAGGTTAGCAGAAATAAAGGTGTGTTTTGTCCTAACCCAGTTCACAAAAATCCTCTCCACGGATCCCTCGAGGACCGTAGAGCCCAAGAAAAGAACCTCTGAAATGAAGAAAGACCCCACGCCCTTCATGCCTTTCTGGATAAGCTACCCTTTTAGAAATTGCTTGTAAAGGGACATAGTAAATGTGGGCTCTTTGATTTTCAGGGTAACTAAATATCTAAAAGATATCATGTGAGCAGTAGACCAGGAAACCGAAGTGGACATTGATTTGAGAGAGAGAGAGAGATTGAGATTGAGAGAGAGAGATAGAGAGATTGAAAGAAAGAGAGAGGAAAATAGAGAGAGAGAGAGAGAGAGAGAGAGAGAGAGAGAGAGAGAGAGAGAGAGAGAGAGAGAGAGAGAGAGAGAGAGAGAGAGAGAATGAAGTCTCCTTTGCCATGACTAATTGGCTGTTGGGAAAAAAAATGGATCTCTTCCTCAAACTCATGGTAGCCCCTCGGTGCCCCTGGCACACTTCTTTCATGTAACAGATACTCAATAATTCTTTGCTGGACGTACAATCTTCGATGGATGAACCTACAAAATATCTCTTAACGTCGCAAAAGGAGCGCTGGACTCACACAGGTTGTTTTGTTGATTGTTTTTCTCCAATGCCCTCTTCTCTTCTCATGCCATCCCTGAGGCATGCACAGGCACCATTATTCCTCTGGGCAGCTGGCTCTGGCTTCTGCTGGGCATCACCAGCCCGAAGCCATGTGTCCTTACACTCAGTTCCTTCCACGCCAAAGGCAGTGGGGTGACATGAACCAATCCAAACCACTTGGTCCGCGTTGTTGTTTTTTCCGTGGTAGAAAATAAGGCTGAGTCTCATCAGGAACTGCCGTTTTTGGTTAATAGATCCCTTTCTAAATGCACTCAGGGAGGGTACAAATGTCCTCGCCCCAGCGGATAAGAGAAGATTTCACCATTTCAAACAAATGTGTTTGAGTTAATAAATTTACATATTAAATCTAATACATACCCCAAGGAAAACTGGAAAATACAAAAGAAGGAACACATACCCATCTAACCCTACAACCCAAATATATATCTTATTAATATTTTAAAGTATTACCTTTTGCATAGGGGGATTGTACGTAATTGTGATGTTTCCAGCATATACTATCTTGTTTCCTTTTCCCATCGCTTAATATGATAGTTTTTTTATTATATACATGTAAATTTTATATAAAAATAAAAATAAATGTATGTATATAAATATATGTATGTGTTTATAAATGCACACACACATATATACATAGACAATGCTTTTATTTATCAATATATTTTTAATGGCCACATATTATTCCCTCAATTAAATGTGTCATTATCAATGACACATTCGCACTGGTTTTTTTTTTGTCTTTTCACTATCACAGTTAATGACCATCTCTGCACATCCATTTTTTTTTTCTGTACTTACTTTGTCCTCGAGATGGTTTCTTAGAAGTGCAAATACTACATCAAATAATGAAATCTCTTAAAGCTCAACATAAATGACGATCAAGCTGCTCTCAATGTGACTTGTTTTTGAGTTTTACATATTGGTGGCTGCATTATGTAATCCAGGAGAAATTCCTGAAGTCCCAAACAATTTATTTTTGCCAGACGACAGCTCTTGAACTTTCTCAGTAATTACCACGTGACGGGCAGAATCCAACGACACAAAACAGTGGTCAAAAACACAGGCTCAGAGTGAAAGGCTTGGTTTCAAAACCGAGCCCCACCCCTACCTGCTGGATGGTCCCGGGCCAGCTACTCACCCTCTCTGTGCCTAAGTTTCTTCATTTTTTTAATCTACTTTTACCTTTACTTTTATTTTAATTAATTAATTAATTGATTGATTGAAAAAGTGATTAAAATTTTCCCCCCATCTATCTCCCCCTCCTCCTCATTTTTAAAGTGGGGATAAGTAGGGTTAGGGTTAGGGTTAGGGTTAGGGTTAGGGTTACCGCTGACTATATATGGATGCCATGAGTATTAAATGAATTATCTCTCATGTGAAGGAGTTTAACGTGTAACCCTACTTCAATAAGTTAACTGTTGTTTTTATTGTCACCGAGAGCATAGTTTACTATAACTGTGTTGTTATAAACGTTAATTTATTTGAGGCAAAATTTACTACCCGACTGTTTGCTTTGTGCTTGTCCTACTTGTTTGATATTCTTTTTCTGTCTGTCCTTGCATGACTTTGGTTTTATGGAGTATTTAAAATGTGTCCTACGGGTACCCCTCTGTGCGTGTGCGGTTAACGCTCTTTGCTGTTTGTTTTTTTCACAGCTTACTTAGCAATGGCAGCTGACCTCGACCCACCCAAACCTAATCCTTTTTACCTCATTCAGACAAATGGAGATTGCTTCTCCCTCCCTTCCAACTTCCTTGCTAATGTCACTTATTTTAATGGCATGCATGTTTCATATTCGATTCAAATATTATTATTAGAATAAAATTCATTTCAATATACAGATGCCATCGCCTTTATTGCTCTTCATCTGTCTCCAGGCTCTCATCTGGGAGTGTTTTTCTTCCTCCATTAATATTTCCTTTCTCGCTGATATGGCACTTGTAAGTGAAAGCTTACTAGTGACAAATTCTCTGTTTTTTTTTTTTTTTCCCGAAAATGTCTCTATTTTGCCTTCATTTTTGAAGGCTATCTTTCGCTTAACATAGAATTCTAGGTTGGAATTTAATTTTCAGCATTTTGAAAATTTTCTTTTATTACCTTCTGGCTTTCATTATTTAATTGTATTCTGTATTTTATTTTATTATTTAATTTATTTGATTTGATTAATTTTATTTTAGATTTTATTTATGTTATTCTATTATTGATATATTTATTGCTTTGTTTTATTTTAAAATTATATTATTTTATTTAAATTTTATTTTATTTTATTTATGTTTGAGATGACAACTGTCAATCCAATATTTCTCCTTTGGAATTAATGTGTCTTTCTTCCTCTGGTCACTTTTAAGATTTTCTCATTGTCTTTGGTTTTCATCCATTTTCTCTGGTGTGATTTTTCTTAGATTTATACTGTTTCTTTAATCTCTGTCAGTTTGGAAAACTGTCAATCAAGGTCTCTTCATATATTGGGTCTACACTGTTCTCTTTTATTCTTCTAAAAGAAACCTCTTTGCATGTCTGATAAAACTTCTTCCTGTGTCTTTTACCCTTTCTTCAATATTTTCTTCATCCTTTTCTTCTCTTTATATCTCCTTCTGGAAATTTCTTCAAATCTATTTTTCAATTCACTGATTCTCTCATATTCTTTAATATGCTCCAGTCCTTTCACTAGTTCTAATTTCAGTCATTGCATTTTCTAGTTCTAAAATTTCCCTTTGCTTATCCTGACAGTCCAATTATTAAAATTTTTCATCTTTTTCTTGTATCTCCTTGACCATTTAAGACTTTTTATTTTAAATTCTGTTGTTAGTAAGTATTATCTGGGGTCCTTTGGACACTGTTTCTATTGTTTTGTTTGTTTGTTTATTTATTTTGTTTTTTATTCCCTCCTTTGTCTTGATATTTTTGATAGATTGTCTGGTATATGTGACAAATTATAACATTTATTTAAGACTATATCTTCCTAGAGAGATGATTTACTTTTGTTTGTGGCCAGAAGCACCAGCATTCTAGGATCAGATTCAAGGGTGGAGATGATCCTAAGACAAGCTTCTGTTCCCATAGGGTTGTTCTACTTCCCATCCTCCTTGACCCTTAAGATACAGGACCTGGTTGCCTCCATCCAATGCATAAGAAGTTTACAAAACCTGCCTCTTGGGGAGCCCTAGAATCCTGTTTTTTCCCACTCCCAGTGTGCGGCTGGAGAAAGCTCTGAATCTCTTTCCAAGTTCTTAGCTCTCTCTTCCAGAATCCCATTCACTTTTAGGGTAAAAATGACCCCAAATGTTGGAGTCATCTTTTGGTGTTTCTGTCTTCTCCTGTATCTTGGCCTTGTGATTTTTCACTTCACTGACAACTCTCCAAAGACTTCAGTTACTTCAATTAGATGTGTGTGTGTGTGTGTGTGTGTGTGCGCACGCTCGCGCACGTGTGTGCACACACATGAAATGTAACTTTCTATCTGTCCCCAGCAGAGAGTTGGTCCAAATCATTTGGATCACCTCGTTCACTATTTTGGGCAGTAGACATCTGAAGTCTATCTTTTCCAAAGTATGTTTTTAAAAAATTATTTTTATGAAAAGAGACCCAGGAAGATAATATGTTTCTTTTCAGTATTTTCAAACTTACTTCACTACAGATTTGTTTTTGTGAAGCAGTCCATGGTTCCATGGCATCTCAGCTTACAAGAGGCTTAGATTTCAAAAGGCTGTCCTTAAGAACGTAGCGTGTAAGTTCAAAGTGGTGTTAAACAAGGAACCATTGTATTCTGTTTACGCAGAGTTAAGTTGCAAGAGAACTGTTTGATGTTTTGTCTGACTCATTCCACTCCATGTAACAATTGTCATGCTTTCATCACTTTCTTTTTTAAAAATTATTTCCACTTTTATTTTCGTTGTAATCATATACACACACGGGGAGCATGGATTGGCCAAGAAGACACATTAAGACGGGTATGTAATGACATTTGTAAACATGCTTTATTTTGAAATAGGTAGAAATTTATAGAAAGTTATAAAACTAATACATAAAGTCCAAGGGTATCCTTCATCCAGCTTCTCCAATGATGACATCTTATATAACCAAAGTATAATATCAAGATCCAGAAGTCAGCGTTGGTACAAAACTGAAATCTTGTTCAGTTTTCACTATTGTTTACTTGCATTAATGTGTGTGTGTAATTCTATGCAACTTTATCTAACGTATAAATTTATGCCACTACCAACACAACCGAGATACAAATTGCTCCGCCTCCATGAAGGAACTCCCTTGTACTACTCCCTTATACCCTTACCTCACCATCTTTCTACACTGGCAATCACCAATCTGTTCTTGAACTCTACAATTTTGTTTTTTCAAAAATACCATATAAGTGGAATCAATTAGCATATAACTTTTTGAGGTTTCCTTTATTCACTAAACATAATGCCCTTGAGGGGTCCATCCAGTAATATTATTTTTACTTGACTCAGCATCTTTTCGACATCCCCTTGGAAGATGCCATTTTTTATTTCCTCTATTTTTTTTTAATAGCATAAGAAACAGAGACATAGAGAAGACAGGAAACTGCCTAAAATCTTGAATAAAATTAATGATAGCTCTCTGGACATTCCAGTTCAAAGTTACTGACAATAGACTTTGTTTCCCCCTAAGACCACTCCTTCTTTCTTCCTGACTCATCAAGAACAGCAGGTCAGCTAAAGGTCATGGTCAACAAATACAATCCACCAATTATTCAATCAGTAATCTGTTGTATGAAAACCAAACGTCTGACTTTGAATACAGCAACTACTGCATTATTCTACTCAGTAAGAACTGCAGAGCGGGCAACTTACTGTCGAAAGAATGTCTAAATCAGAATAGAATTTCTAAACTCTTCGCTCAAATGTTGATTATTTCAAAAACAAGAAATAAATGCGTTGACTGTGTCTACAAGTGACATTTCCTGCTTTCCTTCTTTAGCTTTTTTCATCTTTGGGGGTTTGCCTAAAGGTCACCAACTCTTGAATAAACCCAATAAATATTCAATAGCTCTCTGCAGTGGCAGATAATGTGACTGGAGAGGGCATGACTATTTCATGAAGTCCAAGAGTACAATCTGAGGTTTGTACAATCTCATAATTACTCTTGGTATAGGGAGTGGCAGTACTGGGTGCAAAAAGGTCTAACATATCACTACAATCATGGTTCTCAAGTGATATCCAACAGCCATTCCACGTAGTTCAAGAAAGACTTTTACTCTGGTCTTTACCGGCTGCAGACTTTCCTTGCATGAGGTCCAAGAGAACATCTAAGGACCAGGAGTCCTTCCTAAGCTCCACCTGAGCGTTGATTAGTCTGTACCAAGTGTAGAGACACTTGGAATGGGTAGAATTTAGGGATGAGAAGGGAAAGGCATCATTGTACGGTATCTTACCTGTTTGACTTCCCAAACCAAACACTCCACTGGAGTTGTGTGGTTTAGGAGAGTTTGAAACTATTTTCTTGGCAAAACAAGTATAATAAAGTAATCGCAACCGAAAAAAAAACCACGGCCAGGCTCTTAAAAACATTAATATCTCATTAATATTACGTTATCTCCCAAACTGCCTTCACATTCCGCCTAAGAGGTGTGTTAGATTCAGAAGCTGGGGCCATGGTTCAATTCGTGATCTTCTCTATAGCACAGGGGTTGATCTTATATTTGTGCATTTAATTCACATAATTTATTCACATCAGTAATAACAGGTTAACTTCTCTCCATTTGGGGCTCATTTAGTCCCTTTCCCACTGATGTTTCTTCATCATAACTGGATTTTAAAATTTTTGGTTCACAGGAGATTTAAGGTAAGGTAATTTTATCATTTTTAAATATGAGACACGTGATAGTGGCTGAGAACGGATCCGGAAGTTGGAAGGTGCTTATCTAAAGAGGCAGACTTTGAAGCCCTTGCCATCCTTTTATTCTTGTTTGATAACTGGTTTTCTTTCGAATGAGGGAGACTGTGTTTAGTTCCCTAAGAAGGAGAGTCAGCTCCCAGGAAAGTAAGGTTGTTCCTAACCCAAAATGCAGTTCAGGGGACTGAGACAACTTACAGTGCGGAAAACCTAAGTTGCAAAAAATAGATTGAAAATGCTGGATCTTGAAGACAATGAGTTCTTGGCAAGAGGCAACATCCTTTTTCTAGGAAAAGAGCTTAAACAAGTTTTATTTTTTTAAAATAATAATGCTGGATACACTGAGCATCAACTATCTCTTAACAAATGACATTTGGGTGAGTTAACTGTAACGATATCGGTTGTGGATTAAATTTTCCTCCAAATTAAAAAAAAACTCATGGGTATAGAAAAACAAGGGGGAAAATTTACAGATTTTTCCTCACACTATAGCGTAGAGACCACACAACCAGTTTGGTGGGGGTGGGGAGGAAGAGGTGGGCTGTACCCTTTACATTTAACTAGATCAAAGAGTTTGAAAACCAAAAGCTGACAATCTAAGGATATTTTTATAGCCCAGGGGGAAAACTCATTTTGTAGATTCCATCACACATGGAAAAGTGATTAATTATACTGAGAGGGGAAAGCTTATAATATCCAAAGAAAACATATTAATTACAGACATTACTTATGGCACGGTATAAAGGCAAAAGAATGTTATGGCAATGTATGGGAAGAAAGTTACATGGGAAATGAACACTTTTGAGAATCTATTTTTGAAGTTTATCATTTACAGGCATTTACTGACTTCTTGATGGTGGCAAAGTCTCTAAAAGTAAACTCAGGTTGTTGATCTTTACACTAAATAACCATCCACGGAAAATAAATAAATAAATAAATAAATAAATAAATAGCCATCCACAGATTTCAGAAATACCACAAGATAAAATATAAAGCATTGCCTTAAAAGACCATCAACAATAAGTCTGTTTCGCAAAAACCCCACCCATGTAACAATGCAATCATTTTATCAACTTTTCCCTTGGAATATGCCTTCCAAAGATGGGACTGTCCTGACTTGTAGAAACAATAAACAATCTTGAGAGATTAAAATAAATGACTTCAGGCTTCTTTTAATTTTCTGCAAACCCTTTATGAGAATAAAAGAATCACTATCCTTAAATAACTGTAGAATTACATCATCAATCAACTATGTCTCCAGTGGATTAGAACTCAAGGTGAGACATGGTGTGTGAAAGGAATTGCCTTTTGGTAAAACCCCTCAGCAATTAAAAATTCCAGACAAAGAGCCTTCTCTTTCCATCCCCTGCACCATTCCATCCCACTCTACCCCCTCCACCCTTCCCAACCTGGAAAAAGACCAGAAAGTTTGGTTGAGGGAGTATGACATAGTTCTGGTTATATTTTCTCTCTCTAAGGTTAATCATGAAAATATTATGCATTGTGGGTTGGAGTTGGTTTTGGAGAAAGTGTTGTTGGGCATTACAGATGTTGACTATTTTGAGAAAACTTACCACATTGAATCAGAAATTAATTTAAGCCGCTTTTTTTTTTTTCCTCCTGCTCTTTTGCAATGAATACTGGTTTGTCCTGGAGACACTTCTGGGTTTGGTTCTGTGGTGAGGTTCCTGCAGACCACTGCAGGGTCGCCATTATGATGGGGAAGAAAGCTGGCTACTGAAAGTACGTTCTGTCCGGTGGACCGTCATCTTCGTGGGGGTCGAAGTTGATGGTTGGGAGTCTAGACAACTTTACTCGGGATGGTGAAACATGTGTGAAATCCAAACAATAGGATCCTTTAAGATTTTCTTTGAGCAAAATGGTGTTTAAAATTATGCTTCTGGACTAATTTATTACATATGTCACTTTGGAGGACAATACGACTATTTGCACATCAAAATACTTTTACCCTTCTGTTAACTAGCCTGGGAATTATAATGACAAAGATGATGATGATGATGATGATGGTGATGGTGATGGTGATGGTGATGATGATGATGATGATGGTGATGTTGATGTTGATGGTGATGATGATGAAGATGATGATGATATTAATAATGGCTAGAAGTGAGCACTTACTCTGTGCCAGGTCCCTCACCAAGCATTTTAATTCTCAATTCCCAGTTAAACTTATCAATAATTACCTGAGATAAATACAATGCTTCCCACAAAAAAAAAACACATTACCAAATCTTATATCCTCGGTTTATGGTTAAACAAACGACTAGAAAGGGACAGAGCTGAGAAGGGAGCATAGATGTCCCTGAGCCTTTTCTTGTTCTGTCATTGTCTTCTACACTAGTAGCATTTTACGATTGTTATACGAAGGCTTTGTACAAAGTCTTTACATGTGACAATCAAGGGACATTCAGACTCTGCCAGCTCTCTGAAACCAAATAAACCATTTTCTCTTATTGTTGCTATAGACTGAATTGTGTTCCTCCCCCCAAAAATATATGCTGAAACCCTATCCTTCAATAAGACTGTAATTAGGGGATGGAGCAAAAGAAGATAACTAAGATTGTGAGGTCATAAGGGTGGGTCCCTGATCCTGTAGGATTAGTGTTCTAATAGAAGACACCAGGTTAGTTCTCTCTCTCTCTCTCTCTCTCTCTCTCTCTCTTTCTCTTTCCTTCCCCCTCTCTCCCATTCTCCCACTTGCAAGCACGATGAGATGTCCTCTGCAAACCACTAAGAGTCTCACCTTAACCTTGGACTTCCAGCCTCCAGATCTGCGAGAAATAAATTCTTGTTGTTTAAGGCACCCCATCTGGTATATTTTATTATGGCAGCCATAACTGAATAATACAATAGTCTATAAAAAATAAAGGAAGATAAGAAAGGAGTAAAAAAGAAGCCAAAGAAAGAAATCAAGTCACTCATACATATATAAACCATTAGAAAAATGACCCTAAAATCTACTCTCAGTTTGTGGCAGACTGAAGACCATGATTGAGATCAGAGTTTAATCAATTTTGATATATAAAAGGTTTGGTTGAGAGGAGATTGAAGGATCGATTCATATTTACAGTTTGGTTTTTCTTTTTTGTTATAGCTATTATTTTGACAAACCAGATTGGTAACACAGTAAAATCAGTTCAAAGCTTTCAGGATGCACACAGGAATTCCATTCGGTACTTTATTCTCAAACCATGATGATTCTACAGCAATGTTTAAAGGGGTGACATTGAGATTAGCATGTAATTTTCCAGACCATCCAGACAAAGTACACACCATGCCTTTACTTGTCCGTGTTCAGAAATGTAACTTGCGTTTTCATCTTTCTGGGTTAAAAGTCTACTTTAAACAGGAGGAGTCTGGTGTGGCACGTGACCCAGGGATGGTGGCATTTCCAGCATCCCAGCCTGGGATCTGATGCTACAGCAGTCTGCCAGCAGAGAGGGGATTGTAAATATGTAGAGGAAAAATTTTGCAAACCTTTCTCGCTTCATTAAAATAAATTTGGGGACGTAACGTTTTGAGAAGGAGAAATATACGTCGCACTTAACGGTATTGACAAAGTTATCATCTTTCCCACAGAATGATCCGTAAAACTGCAATGGGAATCCATTCCTGGGAAAACCCATCAGGGACCCTGGCACGTGGATCAAACCAGGCACACTCACTAGACTTCTCGTCACACACGGCGGAGAATGTTTTCCAACCCAGGTGCAATTCCCAGACACAGAAGGAGGGAAAGGGGCACAACTGTCCGTGATCTTGGCACTGCCTCTGACACGGAGAACAGAGCACAAAGAATTGGCGGTTAGGAAGGCAATTTTGACAGCTGTGGCCTTGAAACCGCGTCCAGGATCCGGTGATTGGTCCAGGGGCACGGGTGGGGATTCTGCTGGAAGGATGGATGGGAGCCGGCTCTTTGCAGGGCACTGCCTCTACATCCTCTTCCTTCCCTCAGGATCCCCCAACGTCTGCAGCTGCCACGGGGGACAGGTGAGAAGCTAGAAGGGACACTTGTGCTTCAGGAAATCAGAACTTTAGATGTGTTAAAGGCACCGGAATAAGCCTTGCATTTCATGCATGCCAAAACGCGCAGTTCTAATTTTTTTTTTTCATGTTTAATTTCTGCCCGCCATCCAGGCCCTGGTTCTTACCACGAGCTTTGTGGCCATTTCTCCTTGCCCATCACATTCTCTAACCAAACCAGGCACATTTGAGGCAAATTTGACCCAAATTTAAGCTTTTTTCCGGGAAACTTCCTCTGAAGGGCCCCCTAGATCGATCGCTTCACTTGTCAGCTAAACTTATCTCTTAGGAAATGAATACCATCAGCACGACTTTTTGAAAGGCATCACTGTTCAGCCCTATCAAAACTGTAAAAATGATCAATACCGAAACTTTCAAGGTGAGTGTTCTCCAGCAGAATGGAACTCGCTCTGAAAACTTCATAAACTGCATCCATCTTAGTTTGAGAATGAGATAATTAAATGATTCTCAATCCAGATCTAACACACGCTGAATCCATTCAAGGGGGTTGTTGCCATCTTCATAACTCAAGGAATACGTTTTTGTTTAGTCATTTTTCATTTGTGGTCTAAGATATTGTGGTCATAGAGAGAGTAAGTGTTCTTGGTACCCTCTGGTCTTGAATTCCTGGGTTTCGGCTCTTGTTCTATTGTAAATTTCTGGATTCAATGTTCTATAAAAACACTTTACAGTCATTTGCCATTTCCTTGGTACTGAAAATAGATCCCAATCGGCCCACAGGGTTACTTTTAGAAAAATGACTTTATTGTTTTCTATACGATGAAAATTATATAGGATGTGCTCTAAAGAAATATTGAAGAAGAAATTTTAAAATGCTTATAATCTCACCACTCAAATAGAAGCACCGCTAATATAATGAGAAAGGGTACAAGTTTTCTAGCCACTGCTATTTCAAATCCATTATTTTGGGAAAGACGTATATGCCCCAAAGATATAAAGGTCATACAGCTAGCGAGTGGCAAGATCAGATGACCAATTAATTATGCCAGTTTTTTCAGGGTTGTCCCAAGTTTAATATGTAAACTCCCACATCCTAGAAAACCAGATCCCTAAGCAAAACCAGGACCGAACCCCAAACAGAGGTTTTTGTTGTCGATGTATACATATTCACTCATACATGTTAAATAATGAGCTTCTGTGATGTGTGGTTTGGTAACTTTAGTCACTTTGTGTATATGGAGTATATTTCTATATCAATAAATGTCATTCTGTAATATAATTTTCATAGTTGCACATAATTCTATTGTATGGATCTACCAGAATTTATTTCATCAACACTTTATTGATGGACATTGGTTTATCTACAAATGTTTGACATTATAAACAATACTGTTTATAATAAGATTCTTACATATAACGTCTTAGTACACTTATCCCTTAGTATAATTTTCTTAAAGTAGAATTAGAAGCAGGAAGGGGAAGGTATACAGGGTGGGAGAGAATTTAAATCATTTCTTCAATTAAAAAAAAGAACGTAGAAAATTTTTTTTAATTTTAAAAATTAAAAATAAATTAAAATAAAAAATTTTAAAAAGCATGCACATATTTTAAGTTTTTTATATATATTGCCAATTTACTCTGCAGAATGGTGATGTCTATTTCCCTTATCACCAGCAGTCACATCCTCCTCAATAATGACTGTTATTAATCATTTAATCATTCGTAATTTGATAAGTGGATATAAATAATTCACCAATATTTTAATTGATGTGATTTTAATTATTGGTGAGGCCAAATATACTTTTATGTTTTTATTGGTCATTTGAATTTCTTTTTTTTAAATTTCTTTTTGTGTCCATTTTTTATTGGCAAATTTTGATTATTCTACTGGACTATTCATGTTTGTATTAATTTCTAGAGATTCTCCATGCTGCCTTTTTCAATTTGTGTTGCAAATTTAACTACATTCATGTTGTCATTGGTGGTGATGGGAGGTCACACAGAAAATTTTGATTTTTAAATAGCCAAGTTTCATTAAATCTCCGATTTAAAATTTTTAAATAATATATATATATATATATTTTTTTTGTGCTAATGTAATTTAAAACTCTTTCTGCATAGTTTTTTTTTTAATTGATGTAATGCAGTGGAGAGGGGGAGAGGTAGAGTGTGAGGGCCGGGAGTCCAGCCCTGCACTGTTCCCATGTAGCGTGGGTGGCTTCGGGCTTTTTGCCTGTATGAGATTAGCCTCATCAAGCTTGTCTGCTTCCTCTGCACAACCATAGAGCTTGCTCTGTCTACAGTTTTTGACCTTGGCCGCCAGTTGTAATCACCTGGGGAGATACTAAAACTCTAGACACTTGAGACACATCCCAAACCATATAAATCAACATCTCAAGGGTGGGGCTTGGGCACCCCCATTTTTCTAAGCTCCCTGGTGATTTCAATATACAGGGAAACTTGAGTCCATTGATTTGGATGCATGCTGTGTTTTCCAAACTTGCCTGATGATTTTTCTAATTGCTTACCAGGACTCTGGCCTGGGAATTTGGATGTCGTAAGTCTAGAGGGTATCCTAAGGATCTGTGTCATTAGCAAGCATTTCAACAATTCTGACTTTGAGGTATTTTGGAGACATACCGAGCTAGCTATTTGAGGGTCCTTCTAACTTAACATTTAGTTGTTTTAATAGTCTTTCTGGGTGGGCTTCTTGCATAAATGTTGTTCTGAAGCGGAAGTTATCAGTGAAGACTTCAATTAAACTCTGGTCATTAGCACTCTGACACTTGTCCAGTTTCCTTAACACAGTCACAGATTAATAAAACTGTATGGGGTATTGAGGAGTATCTATTCCAAACTCCAGGGAAAAAGAAAAAGGAGGTAAACAAAGTCACACCACTATCGAGTAACAAAATCAGAGAGAGATAGGACTCAGGCACCCTGGCCTCTAATCCAGTACCATTCTCATCTCATGCCTCAGTCTCTGAATCTCTGAAATGGGGGCAAGAGTCCCTCCTCACCTTCCTTCAAGGAGCTTTCTGGAAACAGGTGATGTAACTAACATCTGCAGGGCTTATGAGGGACTTAAATGAAAGGCACTATAATAAGTATAACATATTTTTTTCATATGATACTTTAACGCTGTGTACATGTTGAAAGAATCTTTTTATATAAACATGCTGTTACACCAGTAAAAAGGAACTAACCCCCTTTATCTCGCTTTTCATATTCCCATTGATTTTCTCCAGGGTCACATCAGCAGCACGTTGACCCGGTTGGAAGCGGGAAGAAAGAACATGGAGACGACGAAGCACTATTCTAAATCCCCCTCTCGTGTGCTCCTCTCCCGTAGGACACCATTCTCCTCACTCACGATTCTAACCGCAACCTGCACTCAAACACTTATCTGAGCAAACATTTGCCTAATGCCTGTCTACTCCACTGGACCATGAGCTGCGTGAGGACAGTCAGGGCACATTATATATCTCTAAACCAGTTCTGGGGCCTGCCCCTGGTACTTGGCGAGTAGATGAATAAATACATGAGTCCGTGAATGATCCCAGTGAAAACGCAAAGCTAATCACCGAGTGAGGCCAACAGGGTCCCACTTAGAAGCAAACGGGGTGGTTTGTACTTGAGATGGGCACCCTTCGCTCAGAGAACTTGATGTCTTTCTGGGCACATTATCCCCTTATACCATCCCCACCTCTCCTGTGCAAAACGTGTGTGTGACGTCGGCTTTAATACTCAAGCCCAGGGGTATATCTGGAAGGGAGGGGAGGGGGGCTGGAGAACTCGACATTTCTGGTTGTCTTGACTAAATTATAAACATTCCCCCCTTTTAGTGGTACCCGGGCTATGAGAGAACATGCATTATCTCATTCATCATCATTTAAATCCTTGGAAGTAGGCTTGAGTAGCCCCATTTTGAAGATCAATAAATCAAGGATCAGAGACATTTGGGCACTAGCACAAGGTCACATGGCTAAGACTTTATCCAAGTCATCGAGTTCTTAAATTTTATTTTTTTTCCTGTGATATCACACTGACTTCCTGCCACATGAAATTAAGTCTCTTCCTTTCTCGATGGTTTCTTTCAGTTATAAATAAGTAGGCTTCTCGAAAGAAAAGACATCTGGTGTTTACAGGGAGATGAGGGTCAAAATATTAAAGGTCACATGGCCCAGGCCAGGTCATGTGGCACAGGTCACATGGGTTTCCAGCCTGACCTCACACACACATGATGAGTGCACCACTGGGCACAGTTCACTTGACCTTGCTAGTCTTTGGGGTTGATTTTCGGTGAAAATAGAAGAGTCCATTTTCATGTGACAGTGTTGACTTAGACAGTGTTCAAAAATGATGTGTTTTATTTTTAAAGCTTGAAGAGTCACGCTTGGGCAAGAATTCTACCTCAGGTCCACATTTTGTCCTGTATCCCATTGGGATTACTGTGTAGCCTGTTAAGATTTTATTTTTACAATGAATGAATTCGCATCCTTAGCTAAAAGCACCCTCTTCGCGGGAATGAAAGTTTGAAAAATTATTATGATTAAACCATGGCATTATCAAAATATATGTTAACATTAACACTAATCCTGCACTAAGATCATCAATTATATCAAATACTAATATAAAACTAACAATATGATCTTTCATGTTAAATACATATTAAATACGTTTAATTCATATTTAATATTTGGTTTAATGTTAAATACATACTAAAATCATCATAATGCTCAACCATAAGTATTGATTAAATAAAACTCCTAATCGTTTTTCTAGGTTGTGGGCCTGTGGTTCATTTTCTTCTTCTTCATAGCTGTCTGTGTTTTGAAGTTTTCTATAGTGAGCATGCATTGCTTTTATGATCAGAAAAAATAAAAATACTTTTAAGGTTTAGTCATGACCCAGGAACTTAGCAATCTGCAACAAGATCAGAAAGACAGATAAGGAGGGACAGTCAAGTTAAAAATGAATCTTCCTCATAAGGGACAGTTACATTCGTGGAAAAATGTGGCAGTTAAACTCAGGGTAAAAATGCCAACAAGGCCTACAAAGTGGAAATAATCAGTCAACCAACCCGGCATTTTTTTCTACACAACATAAATAACTGTTTCGGTTGTTGTTTTTTTTTCCATTCCATTGGCCAATTTAAGTGTTCTGTGAACAGAACATTTGGTTACTCTAGACTGTTCTCAAAACCCCAATTTAGCGTAATGTATGGCTCAAATTTACTATAAATCTTCTGGAACCCCCATCGATACGTCCTACCCACAGGAGCAAACACACCACTCTGATTACTGCCCCTTCCCAGTGCATTCAATGCTCAGGAAGCTGCTGATCTAATCGGTAAAACATTGGAGTTTTTTTTTTTCTCTCTTGCAGCAACGTTGCATCACGAGGGTGTGTTCTCGCCCTCACCTCAAGAAGATGGATTGATAAAGGGGTAAGAGTTGTTCATCTATATGCAAAGACTCATCATGAAATGTGTTCTGGCCAGAACATAACCAGGCGAGATCTCATCTCGTTTCAACGATTCGGAGGGCCAGGCTGAAGCCATTTTTACCGTCACTCAGATCTTCAGCCGTGTGAAGTTGCTGCACACACAGGAAATGGCTGGGAACAGGTGGTGGGGGAGCTTGCCGGTCTTGTCTGGCTCCACAGGGGTGGGAAGGGGGGGGGGACGCTTGTGGGCTACTGAGTCACCGAATAATTATGAGCCCGAACAAAAGGCTCTTAGATAAGCCCCAAGTCAAGACGGAGAAGGGCAAGGTGTAGCTAGTGACTGTCTCGGCGTGCGAGCTGTTCGGTCGAAGGTGATGAATGAGCATTCCTTGACAAACAATGTCCTCTTGGTTTGCGCTCCTTCTTGCTCGCCAAGCACCTGGTGGCGGCAGGACGAGAAAGAACAGGTGAGGGGAGGACTGTTTCACAGCCCCGGTTTTAATGAATGTGAATGATGCCTCAGAAAATATATTCCTTGGAATCACCTCCCACTGAGAAAGTGAGCTTATCATTTCTGTGCTGGCCTGGGCACAGACCCATTTTATTTCTTTTGCGCCCTTCCCAGACTGGGAGGAGGTGACGTAGTCCTTCCCAGGTCACGGATGGAGGACCTGAGGCTCAGAAACTGACATACTTAGCGTTAGCATTCGGAAAGGGGAAGTGAACCGTATTATGAGCGAAACTGCTTCCCCTCAGACAGATCTTTCCCTGGCCTACCCTGACAGCGCCTTAGAACTTGACCTTGTTTGGAAAGAAGGTCGTCTGTGACCTTGTTTGGAAAGAAGGTCGCCGCAGACGTCATTAGCTAAGGTGTGGTCACGATGGAGGCGAGTGGACCCCTCTGGGACCACTCTCTTTCTAGATGACTGATGTCCTTGTAAGAAGAACTTTGTGTGGAGAGACAGGGAGAGACACAGAGGAAGGCCCATGCAGATTCAGAATTGGAGTGAGGCAGCCACAAGCCGAGGAACCCCACGATCACCCCAAAGCACCAGGAGCTGAGGGAGGTGAGAAGGATTCTCTCATAGTTTTCAGAGGGAGCGTGGCCTTGCTGACATTCGGACTGCAAACTTCTAGCCTCCGGAACCACGAGACAATGAATTTCTACTGTTCTGAGCTGCCCAGTTTGGGGCCCTTTGTTTATCCGCTAATGTGGATGGGCACTAACGTCTATGCAGAACCTACTGTGTGCTATCCCGTTTAATTTTCACCATCTCCAGATGGACGTAGAGGTTTTTGAATTCTTCAAAAAGTGAAAACTTTCTTCCCCCTGAGTAGGCAAGGTCATTAAAAAAACTTTGTCTGCTGAACTTAAGAAGAAATGGCTCATTTGCATATAGGTGATTCAGTCGAAAATAATGTAAGTGGATAATGTGAGGCCGAGAGGCAGGAGGCGAGTAAATGACTGTGATAGGAAGTGAAAAATAAGGAAAAATAAAAGGGGTGCAAATCTTAGAATACACTCTGGAGACAGTGAGTGAGGCCTTGCTTCGGAAAAAGACCCCAGGTGAGACACCCCTCTCCAGCACCCTGCCAATCTGCACAGGTAGAGGGACAGTATCAGTAAGACCACCTTCACTTTTGACACCAGTTACAAGTTTAGGGGATTCTGAAAACACTCTCGGTTTCCCTAGTTCTCTGGAAGGATGCACAGACCTCACCGAAAGCTCTTACACTCACAGGGACGTTTGCTAAAGGAAAAGGAGGCGGATTAAAGTCGGCCAAGGAAAGAGGAACGTAGGATGGACTCTGGGGAGGTACCAGAAGCAGAGCTTCCAGTCGTCCTGTCCCCGTGCGGTCAGGACAGTGTTATTCTGCCATTACTGGCGTGTGACAATCCGCACAGAGCAGTGGGAAGCTCGCTGGAGCCCGGGGCTCCAGGGTCTTTCCTGAGTTTCATGTGCAGAGAGGGTTGCGGGGGGGCTGAGCTCAGTTTCCGGCCCCTCAAGAGGCACAGTTGATGCCTCGGGACCCAAAGGCCCGGGGTTACAGCAGGTTGCTGTGCCCACAGTCCCTGCCCTAAGTCACACTGCTGCTCTCCGGCTGCTCTAAGATGCCCCGGGCAAAGACACGCCCATCAGACAGGACATTCCAAAGGCGAAGGGATCACTTCCCAGAAACCAGGGGCAGAGATCAGGCATCTCCTTGGGCAAGTCTAAATTCTTTATTACAGCCTAGATTAGACGACACAGACCTTTAATTCTCCATCTAACTTCTCCCTGGGGAAACATCTCTGCAGTCCCAACTCTGGGAGCCAGCTCTGAGGGCCAAGCAGACTCTCGGGATGGGAAGAGGCAGGGCCATGCACCCTCCTCGGGCTCCACTGTGTGCTCCGAGCCTTCCCGCAGGTGGGAGCGTTTTGTGCAGCTGGGTCCTTCCAATGCCCTCTCTCTCTCTCAATCTCTCTCTCTATATATATATCTTCACTGAGTCTGCTGTGTTTGGAAACAAGATGAGGCTGAGTCCAAGAGAAGTAAGAAAGACCAGATCAACAGGAGTGAATGTGGGACAGTGGGACTACAGCCTTATAAAGAGAAAGGAGACAGCAGCCCTGCAGGAGCAAGACCCCCAAGATCAAGGTCAGAGTCTGCAATTCTCTGCAGCTCTTCCCGAGCCTCAGATGCCAAGAGGACAAAGGTCCCCCCAGGGCTCAAGCTGAGAGCTGGGGAGGGGAGCGACTTCTCTCTTCTTTGTGATTTTGTTTTCATGCCAAAATACAATGCAGGGGACCCTCCCCAGAAGCTGCCTTCCATAATCAAGTCATCCAAAGGGAGTCGTAAGGAGAGCCCCTTCTGAGGACAGCAATGTCTGTCATTCAGCCTGCTCCCTTTTCTGAACATTCAGAGTGTCTTTATTCTTTATTTGTTTAATTAATTAATTTTTTATGGTGACATTGGTTGACGAAATCCAATAAGTTTCATCTGTACATTTTAACAATAAGGCATATAGATAGATAGATAGATAGATAGATAGATAGATAGATAGATAGATAGATAGATAGATAGATAGAGATATACATATATATGTATATATAGAGATATAGATATAGATATATATGTATATATATATATACACTATGTGTTCACCTCCCATAGTTAAATTTCTTTCTGTCACCACATATTTGACCCCCTTTACCCCGTCTACCTCCCCCCAACCCTTGGTAACCACTAGTCTATAATCCATGCCCATGAGTCTCTGTTTGTCCTGTCCCTTTGTTGCTTTTAGGTTTATATTCCACATATAAGTGACATCATGTGATTTTCAACTTTTTTCTGTCTGGCTTATTTCGCTTACTATGATTATCTCGAGGTCCATCCATGTTGTCGCAAATGGCAGTGTATCATCTCTTCTTATGGCTGAGTAATATTCCATTGTATATATGTGCCATAACTTCTTTATCCAATCCTCTATCGTAGGACACTTCGGTTGCTTCCACGTCCCGGCCATCGTGCATCATCCCCTCTATTCCACACAGGAGGGCGTTCATTCATCCGTCTAATTTTTAAAATTTTACCACCAAACAGTATAGGCGATTTCCACGTGTAGTTCCAAGTTTTCGTTTGGCATGCGAACATTTGGTGAGCATTTAAATTATCTTTTACGAGGTAGATAGACAAAGATTACAGTGAGGAGAAAAAATTGCCTGAGTGTTACCCCACACCCGGCTCCTGCCTCGGTGTGACTCGGCGTCTCCAAGATATTTTTGATGCAAAATACGCTGCAGGCGAAAGGGACAACTTTAAAAGGCAAAAGAGAAAAGAAATAGAAAAAGAAAAAGAAAAACAGGAAATTGGTGTAATCATTTACAGCCAATTTGAACTTTTTTTTCCACGTCATTACAGATTCACAGACTCATTGCATAGTAAATGACCGATGTGAAAAAATATGTATATATGTATTTTTGAATAGAAGAATCCTATGAGCGGCATACCTGCAACTGGAAATAGACTTAAAGTAATCAAAACTATTTCCATGGATGCATGCGACCTACAGGACGAAGGAAATGTGTTTCGAATCTTGGGTTTTGACCCATCATTTGAAATTCATTTTCTCTGACTTTCCCGTAAGCTGTGCCAAAGAAAATAAGGGAGCCAGGCCTTGCCCCACCCCGCGGCTCCCCCTCGCCCACCAGGCCCACCGACTTCCTCGTACCGCCATGTGGCAACTCAGGGTCCCGGGGATTCAGATGGATCCAGAGCAAGCCGCCCGATGTCTGGTTTTCATTTGACGAGAACAGAAATTAGCATCACCTTCCGCCAGATTCCGCGCTGTACTCCATAATGCATCAGGGGCCCCTTTCTGATTTTATTCCGTATTCCGGCTCGATGACACATTTCCTCTCAACTTCAAAGGTTGTTCTCGGCCTGAATAACTCCTCCGAGCTTAGGAGGTGAAAAAAATAAACCTCGATTCTAAATGAGAATTGACCCACCAAAGCCTAGAAGGGAAACGAAAGGCGCAAATCCTTGATAATGAAGTAAAATAAAATGAAACTATAAGAAGACCTCAGATGAAAAATAAAATAATAAAATAAAATAAAATGCTTTTTTTAACTCAGAAAAGTCCAGATGTGGCCACATTCTTAGCTGGTGTCTAATTATTGCAACGCTCTTGACACCGGTCACTGTGGACTCTGATGCTCGATGCTAGCTGTGAGTTTTTGCTTCTGATCGTGCCTCGGGCTTTTCCTGGCCTGTTTGTGTGTCTCCGGTTCTACATAGATCCTTTATCGTGTATGAATATCATGCGCAATGTCAACATTTGGAAGAGGTTTGTGACTGACAGGGCCGAGAAGGCGTATTCTGCTGACAGCCTGTTTCCATAACCGAAGTCGTTCTTCAAGACTCGGACTGCCATATGCTTTCACTTTTTTTTTTTTTCTGTTTTTATCAGGGGACCTCCGCACATCGGATTTCAGTATACATTTTAAATACATTAAGACAGGTCTGAAAACTCAAGCCAGCACCCGTTCCACTCCCTGTGGTCCCCTCTCTTGAGAATATATTGAGGCCTTAGAGATCTCGCACCTGTCAGCAAGGTCAGCCCTCCTCATGGGAAGAGGTCATGTTTACCGCATGTTTTCAATACACCAGGCTCTGGCCTGGGTGTTTCCTGTGTGTTGGGACATTTGGTCCTTCCAAGAGCTGTCTGTCCAAGGACAGATGAGAAAACTGTACTACTGCGATAGTTAAAGAACTTGCCCAAGATGCCGGGGCTGGTACCAACGGCCCGTCGCCCAACGTTTGAACCGACACGCTTCATTTTCATCACACTGGCCCTGGAGGGACCAAGGCGAGTGTCTGCTCAGCACGGCACACTCACACACTCACAACGACGCACATCCCGACACAAACACCCCATCTCGGATGCCGGCCTTCAAGGGCTTTCGCTTCTTCCACTGAGAGAACAGGGTCTTTTCCTATTTCTTCGTTCACTGTCATGGGGGGAAGTTTTCTTTTTTGGGGTGAGGACCATCACTTTCTTCGCAGAGCCACCCACCCACGTGATGGGGAAATAACCCGATGCAATAAATATTTAGTAAGCACATGTTATTTATAACACTCGTATTATTAGGATGGGAGCAAAAACGTTTGCAGATTCTTGCCCTCGAGCCACACTCTGCACACTCCCCGTCTCCCCCCTCACCACAAAACTGAGAAGTTTGACCTTCTGGACTCCTGAGACCCTGTGGGATATTCAGGGGTCACGAAGGAGACAGGAGAATGAGGAAGAAGCCAGAGCTTGACCTGGAAACGGATGCAGAAGACGACAGGAGGCCGTCCAGACGGCGATGGAGAGACTGAGAGAGGCAGGGCGAAGTGCGGGGGCTGGAGGGGTCGCGTCTAGGCAGGAGGTCGACAGGCTTTCACTCTGCCTTTCTGTGGAGCGTGACCCCCAGTTCTTCTCTACCTCTGTGAGAGTGAGAATTTCCTGACTCCGGATTCTCTTGCTATAGACACGTTGTCTCTTTCAGATGTGCAACTCTGAAGGTGGGAGTCGGGGGCAGGAGGGAGTTGGACGAGGTACTATGACGGCCATAAGGATGACCTCTGACCTCAGGGAGCTTCAGCTTCCTGTGCTGTTTAAAGCGAGCGTCAAGCATCTCTAGGGCAGCATCCACCAGTTGCCAGGACGAGGTTGAAACAACCATGAAAAGAAATTAAGATGAGCGTGAGGACTTGGAAAACTGAAGAAGGCTTCTGTGTGGTCCTGGACACAAGAGTGGGTGCTGCCTATGAATTGGGGGGGGCTGACTCTGTTCCTTAGGGCTTTCTCTTTGGGGTAACTCTGTGTCCTAGGAAACCTGTCACTCTTACACAGACCAGAATGGTTGGTCAAGAGCCTTTGATCAGTAAGTAAGGGCTACAGGTCCTGTCTCTGTAACTGTCCCCCGTCAGTTCTCACACCCAACAGAGAGGGCCTCCCAGGCTCCCCTGCTACTAAATGGAAGAACCAGCACCAGTGGTGGGAATCCCAGAAGGAGAAAACAGTATCCATGGAAGGAAAATGTAAAAGCAGCAGCAACAACAGCAACACGAGAGAACTAAGATATTTCTCTGAAGCTACATAGATGGGTTAGCCTTGTCTAGTTGGCACACATTGCTTGCAGGGGTCCGGGAGAGGCCGTATGGAATTTTGGTTTTCTCATCGGTGGTTGCAAAGGTAAGCCCGCACTGCCGTGGGCATGAGGCAGAGCCTTCTGAGTCATCCCTGAGGGGTGACATGGACGCAGATAGAAGGCAGGTCCCGAAGAGGTGGGAGCTGGGTGTCATCTCTCTTCCCTGGTGTGGCAACCTACGTGGGGTGAATACCCCCCTGAGTTGCAGTGACAAGGTGCGGGAGGTGGATTGTAAGCTAGGTGGGAAAACCCCAGGCCCCCTGGAGTTCTGCTGGGTCCCCTGAAATGGCCCTGGGCCTGCAGCATGCCCGGGCTTGAAGCCGTAAATATTTGGAACTTATCTCTGATACTTCCTAATATTTCATGAGTACCAGCAGCCCTTTGAATCAACATGGATGTGGTAGAAATAACCAGAAGCACACCCATCATCACCCCCAAGTCCAAGCAGATGAGAAATGACTGGATCTTACCAAATCTTACCAAAAAGAAATTCTCTGTTGAAAGTCTAACTGGTGATTCCTGGTTTAATTTGTTATTAAGGAAATCATCATTTCCTTTTATATTTTACTAACCTTTGTCCAGTTTCTGGATCATATAATTTTGCTTATGAATTTCCTCTTTGGCAGGTATTTGGCAAAATGGCTTACCTTAAGCCGCTGCTTTTGGAAAAGGACCTATGAAGATTATTCTCTAAGGCAAATGTGGGTCTACGGACATGGCTCATCCACCTCCCCTGTGAAAATGGCCAGCAGCCCTTCATCACCGACTGACACACCACTGCCCCTAGCTCCTTCTTGGAGCCAGGCTTCTGATCTCAGCCAGAGTCACCAAATGCATCCCTCTGCATGAGAGAAGCTTGAAAGTGGGCAAGGCAAGTGCTCATCCAAGAAACAAGACTCAGCGGGCTGTGCAGCTGGCACGGGCTCTGCCCACACAGAAGCCTGCCCTCCCTCTCCGTCCCGCCGGGCACCCACAGCACAAGCACTGGCGTCGAGCCGAGGCTCCGGGGCACAGGGGTGAGCAGCGAAAACATCAGACCGTCATTCGGATTTCATCACGCGGACCTCTAGAAGTTTATTATCATGGGGACACGGACACCGGTATCTACAAAGCGTTATCTTGTTTTTGAGTTCTTTCCCATGAGCCTCTGAAAACCTTACCCCGAAAAGGAGGATGGAGCCGCTTAATGATGGGGACACATTCTGAGAGATGCATCATCAGGCTATTCTATCTTCGTGCAAACATCATAGAGGGCATTTACACAAACCTGGACGGCAGAGCCTACGACACACCTGGGCCATGTGGCCTAGGCTGCCGCTCCCACACTGTAACCTGCACAGTACGCTACTGTCCTGAATGCTGCTGTTATGGCGCAGGTGAGAACAGGGACCCACAGAGCCGAATCAGAGAGAATTATGAGCCTTTATTAGCTGGCAGGCGACTGACTCTCTACCACGCAGGATTAGAAGAGATCAGCCCCGAGCTTCCAGAGGAGGCAGTTTATAAAGCTTAAGACCATATCCTGGTGGTCTTTCAAGCAAGCAAGCAGATGACAGGAAGCAGCAGATTATAGAAAGCAGTTGTTGGCTGCAAACGTCCCACACAAAGGCAAATGTCCCACACAAAGGCAAATGTCCTCAGGGAACTCCTAGATCAAATAGGGTATAACAGGCAGTTTCCCCATCTGCATCCCAGTGGTGGTCAGCGCCCTCCTGGGGGCCGGAGCCTGGAGATACCACTTCTCTGTGACTGATTTACTGGACAGTTTCTTACTTCTGCACTGCAGACAAATGCAACACAGTGGTATTTGTGTTTCTAAACATCTCCCCACACGGAAAAGGTACAGTCAAAATGTGGGATAAAAAAAATTTTTTTGATGGTACACCTGATTAGGGCACTTGCGGTGGATAGAGCTTGTGGGACTGGACGTTGCTCGGAGCAAGTCAGCGTGTGAGTGCTGAGTGCGTGGGAAGGCCTAGGACACGACCGTACACTGCTGTGGGCTTTATTGTAGCACTGGACACGTAGGCTACGCTAACTCCATAAAACAGCACGAGATGACATCAAGCATAAGAGAAAGAGATGCCATGAAGAGACGAGATAAACACAGATATCTGAGGCTGCTGCCAGGGTAACACGACATTCTGTTTTACAGCAAAATAAAATAAATAAAATAAAATAAAATAAAATATAAAATAAAATAAAATAAAATAAAATAAAATAATAAAATAAAATAAAATAAAATAAAATAAAATAATAAAATAAAATAAAATAAAATAAAAATATAAGTAGAAAGAGTACACTCTAAAATAATGATAAAATGTATAGTATAGTAGATACATAAACAAGGAGCATCATCGTTTGTTATCATTTTCAAGCCTGGTGTGTAGACTTTGACACGACTGGCAGTGCAGTCGGTGGGTTTAACACACCTGCCTCACCACAAACTCTTGAATATTGTGTTCCAAACCTACAAAGTCACTGAGTACTAGGGATTTTTTAGCTCCATTTTAATCTTCTGGGACCACTGTTGTACATTCTGACTGTTGTTGACTAAACCGTCATTATGAGGTATGTGACTGTAGTACATTTTGTGTCTGGTACCTGTGGAACCATAGAATGTTCCAGAACAATCTGACTGGAACTCCTGGCTGAACCATGAGCCGCTGCCCTACACAGCAGCACCAAAAAGCTCCCAACTTCTTGCTGGTCTCTCTTTTCTCACCTTGTTAAAGAGCCCTAACTGATGTCTTGACTCACAGTTGCAAGAAGAGTCTAGAAACCCTTGTTCAGCACACACAGAGAAGTGGGGTCACTTTGGTGCTCCGCCTGCTTTCTTCGGAAGTCCGAAGGTCCGAGTCCCCCACTCCTGCGGGGGTCAACGCGACATTTTCTGGCCTGGATCAGTACGTGTCAGGAAGGTGACTCAGATATTTCTGACATTCGGGGGAATCTTAATCATTCTGTCCCAAATTCAAGGCACCAATCTTATACTGCAGGGGATCGTGTAGAATGCCATTCCGTGTGTCAACAGCACCCCTTCCTCGTATGGACTGTCAGAATCCCACAAAAATGCTCAAGGCTGAAGGTAAATCACATCAGAAGGATTTGGAATGAACTTTAGGCCAGGTAATTTACACCCCAACGACCCCCTGTGTTTCAAACTGGAAGTTTAGAAAGTCTCAAGAGAAGAAACACACCAGAAAGTTAAGTTTGGTTTAATTACACACACACACACACACACACACACACCCTAGAATAACTATCAATAGAGATAAATCTTTCTGAGACTTCAGCATCTGCAGCTGTTCATTTTCACAGCCTTCTTAGGATTTCTACCCACAGTTTTATTGTAATCATTATTCTAGATGATCTAAGATTATGTTATTGCATTAAAGGCTAACGTGCTGAAAAGGTCGAGGCGTTTAATGAAGTGCAAAATTCATCTCACTTAAGAAAAGCCACGCTTTGCTCCCGAGGGAGATCCAGACAGAAAACAAGGCTTTTTTTTTCAAGAAAGTGATTTGTTTTTGTTTAAAATTCTGGATGGCAGGATACATTTGTGTCATTTTCACATATAAATATCAACCAATGGCAAGGAAGCAAGTGAATTCCTTGGCACTGTGCCTGACTTTTCGGCTGAATACCCCCTCGATTTAATGAGATACATCGGTAGACGTTACTTATAAAATGAAAAAGTGGAAATAAAAAACGTAAAGATGTCTCAGAGTGGGTTTAAGAGGTAAAGCACCAAATGAGGGCTTAAAAGCTAAGACTGACCACAACTCTATCTCAACTATCTTTCATCTTAAACTTACTGTATAGTTGCAACTAAAAAATATTATGTTGTTTTAAAAAATATTATGTTCTTTTCTACCTGAAATTATTTCTTGTTTAATGTGGTAAAATATTCATAACTTAACATTTACTATTTAACCATGTTAAAGTGTACAGTTAAGTAGCATTAAGTACATTCATACATTTTTTTATAGTAAAGATTTAGATAAGAAGAAAGGAAATTGAGATAGAAAGTACACATAGTATAGAAGCTACCAGGAAATCTGGCCACATCCATTGAAATGGTGTACCCCTGGGAAGGAGTTTTGGTAAAGTAATTGATTCTTGGTTGGCTTTGATCATTAAAAATGTTAAGAGAAGAAACAAAATGAAAATAACAACTGTATGGAAAAAAAAAACAGACAACACACAGTAATTCTAAATAGAGAAGTTGATGACTATTGGGGCGGATTCCGAATCTTTCTCAAGTAGACAGCTTGGATCCTTTATTTACTTCTTTATTCCTTATGCGAACAAAATAAGGTTGCAGCACAATGAATCTGGCCGTGTTAGAAGCTGGCTCCCCGAGAGACGTCGCCCATGGGTGACAAGCACTGATATGGTGGCAGCAAACAAGAAGACAGCAGACGGAACTGAATGCGTTCCAGAAACAATGGTTTCTTTAAACCAAAGTCAACCAAAATATTGGATAGACCCTTCCCCAGGGCCTGAAATTCAATGTTTGCTGTGAACCAGCACCTGTGGCCAACTACTCACACTTTCCAGAAATAAGTGCACGTACCACTCCCACAACTCTCTGCTGCGCTAGGGGTACCATTTTACTCACTCTCGTGCCTTCCCAGAATGTGCCGAGATTCTTTCATCGTCATGATCTACTAGCTCACGGAACGCAAGATTTGGGCTGTGTTCACACTCACGATGAGGATCACAAACTGGAAACAACCGACTCATCCTTAAACTTGCAGGACTCAGAAAAGCCACAATGGTACGTTTCTTGTGATGAGTCGTGCAGACAACTGACAGCAAAGCTGGGATGGGGAGAGATGGTCACAAGGAAGGTGCATGGGCAGCATGGGCGCTGCTGCTGCGTCTGCCGTGGTAACCATGGACCAGGAGAAGAGGAACCCGCGACTCGCTTCCTGTCCTTTCCCTGAGAGCAAACCGAGAAGTGAAATCCCCGTCCGAGGGGAGGGGGGTGGGCGGTGTTGACAGGTGGCGTGGACAGAGACAGACATTTGGAAACCTTGCACGAGGTCTGAGTGAGCGCAGACGAGGAAATGAACACTCGCAGGTTCAGAGTGAACGACGACGATAGGTTCCAGTTTTTAGCGTGCCGCGGATGCTGAAGAACGTCATGTCGCTCTATGGGCACGGATGGATGCATTGGAGCAGATGTCTCTGCAGGAAAGGACCCACCCAGCCTGGGGGGAGGAGCCCAGACTGAAGTCAGATCCAACAGTTGCTTGATCAAGGCTCGCCTCCGAGACTAATTGGCCGTGGAGGTTCGAACAAGGACATAAATTCAGAGGCTCTCAACTCTTCCATACGAGGAGAACTCAGGGAGTTCTGCAGTGTAAATCACAGAGGACAAAACTGAGTGCCATGAAGTTACTCGTTCATATTAGTTGCAACCCAAAAACCTTCCAGTTGGAAACGTCCTTCCCAAGGCCACACGGGAGGTGCGCCTGGGGTCACCGGAGCCATCCTGGAACAGCAAAGTCCCATATCACAGGTGTCCTGAGCACTCACTCTCTGAACTGCGGGGGGAAATCAGAACGTACCTCCAGCTCTCTTAAATGATCTGCTTCGCTCTGTGCCTAGCATTCACTTTCTAGGTAACGGGTTCAATCACACCAGAGCCAGCAGGGAAGTCGTCACATACAATCGAGTGTCCAGTGTCCACCTCGGTCAACCAAATTTGCCTTGTCCCTATGTGAGAAGCAGAATCACAGACGAAAAGCTTTGGGGAGGAGAAAGATTCCATCAAGGAAAAACGAATTTTTTTTCTTATTCTGGCACACATGAGTTAGGCCGTTGGAAAAATGTGAAAATACCTCTATTCACGTTAAAGACTATTCATAGAAACCTTCCCCTATCATGCTCATCCTCTGGTGGAACTTTAAAAAATAAATCTCAGCGTGTTTTATGTTCTCTTTGGTTTTTTTATTTGTTCGTTTGTTTGTTTTTTTTATATCCTAGTTATAAGATTTAGCCTCACTCCCGTATTTGGGTACAGAGCTGTGCTCTGTGAGTATTTTGATGTCGCCCTGTACAGGACATCCTCGTACTTGGTGATGTAGTTCACACCCCTTCTGTTGCAAATCCCTGCCCCGACCTCTGCTTTTTTTGGAGCACATGTTTTGGGAGCAAAATGTTACTGTGATGAGTTTCTCATCACAGCCCCACGAGAGGCTGAATTTTGGAAGAAGGAAAAGAAATGATTCTCAATTTTAAGAAGTTAAGAAAAAGAATTCTCACAGAGAGCTGTCAGCTTCACAAATACTGTCTCGTTTAATTCTCACCTCTATGAGAGAAGTGTTATTTGACTGGCTCACTTTACAGATGAGGAAACTGAGGCATGGAGAGGGTAAATAGATTGGTCAAAGTCACACAGCCAGCAAAGGGCAGAGACGGGATGCTAGCCGAGGCGGGTTGGAAATTACACGCTCTTCACCAGCACAGCTTGTTCCTTTCCAAGATAATCTGTGTGTGTGTTGGTGGGGGTGGGGAGGAGTTGAGTAAGTGGCTGGTGGGAAAAGAGAGAGAACTTACTGTGTGCCTCATGGGGAGTTTTCACATGTTCCCTCTCTGGCTTTTTAGAGGTCATTGCCCCTGCTTCATTACCCTTGCCCTTATCTCCCCCAAATGAGTTCCCTGATGACGCCCACATTTTGTGTGGCCCTGACCTCAAGTCCTGGCTCTCCTCCCCACTCTAAGTTTTCCTCTCCCAGTCTTTGCTGTTCCAGTCTATATTTGTGTGTGTGTGTGTGTGTGTGTGTGCACCTGTAAGTGTATGTGCATAAACACACATATATACACTGCTGACACTGGGGCTCAGATAATTCTGTCTTGTGCATGTAAGATGCTATCGACACCCATGGTCGCTACTCACTAGATACCAATAGTGTTCACCCTCCCTTGTGACCCCTCAAAATGCATCTAGACATTGCAAAGTCATAGTCCACTTCTGTAAGTAGTTGAGACCCCCTGGGCTGGATTTAGACCTTAATCCCTGCCATCCTGCAGCTTCCCTTTCTGTGCTCCATCCTCCACCTTGTACCCCACTGTCCTTGAATACGTGTCCCTTGTGATCACAGCCTCACACCCCACCCAGTCCTGAGCCTCACTTGATCCCCCACCCCACATCTGTGATCTACCCCCAGATTGGCAAACCAGGGCTGCCCAGTTCCAGAGCTGACAAGGCAGGTGGACTCCTTGGACGCTGGGTTCATCCTGTGTCCTGGTGTCTCCGGAGTCTTGTTCCAGCACCAACTCACTTCTCTCAACCCTTGTGTGCAGAAGTCATCCTTGGTCCCAATGATGGGCTGAGAGATCCACCATCCTTCACATCCAAGTCTTGAACTAGGGTACAATTTTGAGTTCAGGAGCAAACAAACAATTCCATTCCTTGGCACTTAGTTCTTGGTGCCAGAAATTGCCAGGGTGGAGCCCCCGGGCCTCAATTCACCTACTTGAATTGATTCCAAGCAAGTAGAAGCAAGTGTGTTCTAATAGCGAACATGATACTCCATGCTATCAAGGTCTCTCGTAGCCACAGGAGAGTAAGTCAGCTGTAGAGTCTGTCGGACTCAACAGGACAGATGGGTGTAGCATCTTAGGAGATTCGGGCTCCGCAATTTATGCTCATTGAGACATATTTGTATGTTGGGCAACGTGATGGCTAATTTTATATGTAAACATGGCTGGGGTGCTCGGACATTTAGCTAAACATTATTCCGAGTGTGTCTGTGAGAGTGTTTCTGGATGAGATGAATATTTGAATTGGAGACTAAGTAAAACAGATGGCCCTCCTGATATGAGTGGCCAGCATCCAAGATGCCATGGGCTGAATTTGTCCCCACGGAATCTGTATGTTGAAATCCTATTCTCCATGTGATGACATTAAAAGAAATTGTGGTGGGGGAGGTTCTTTGGGAGGGAAAAGTCATGAGAATAAAGCCCTGATGGATGAGATAAGTGTCCTTCTCAAAGAGTCCCTAGAGAGCTCCTTTGTCCTTTGGGTGATGTGAGGCCACAGTGAAAAGGTGTCACTTTATGAACCAGGAAGTGAATTGTCATCGTATCTTCTGGTACCTCATTCTGGGACTTCCCATCCTCCAGAACTATGAGAAATAAACGTGAGTTGTTCATGTCACTCAATGCATGGTGTCCTGTTACCGTAGCTTGAATGGATTGAGACACAACCAGCTGAAGACCAGAACAGAAAGAAAGGCTAAATCAGAGAGAACTCCTGCTGCCTTGCTGCCGAGCCAGGTCTCTGGTGGTACTTGGCCTTCCGACTCCAGCTGAAAAACCGGCTCTCCTGGGTCTCCAGCCTGCCGACTACTGATTCAGGGACTTCTCGGCCTTCTCAATGGCATGAGCCAATTTCTTGCCATAAAGTTTCTGTTTCTCTGAAAAACGCTGACTAATCCAGACACAATGCATAGTACCAATACTCTCAATAAACAATGCATCGGAGTTCAAACTACAGTTCAGTCGAGTTCCTCACCATTAACTCTCTCTAAAGATGGTAGAATGTGAGTGATATGTCTGTCCAAATACCAAAAACTTCATTTTATCTGAACTTGGGTCAAGGCAAATGGCATAAAAGAGAGAAAGAACGAAATCTCAGATTAAAGAAGAGAGCTCTTGGTGTTCTTAGCAAACAGTTGGTGCTGGATTTAATAAACAACTCAGGAGAAACGGATGACAGATTCAAATAAAAATAATAACCCTGATAATAATATAGACCTTAACCTATTAAATCTTTATTAAAATGTCTTTTATTCCTAAATCAATAAATGTATGTTATAAAAATTTTGGAAATTACCTGTAAGCAAAGCAAAAAAGAAAAGATCATATCTTCTGTGATTTGGAAAGGCAACCATTGCTAGTATAAGTCATTTGGTGTAAGTCATTCAAGTGCAGCCACCCATCACTGGTGTGTGTGCATGCTTACATATGTACGTGCACACGTGTATATATGCACATACAGGTATACATACACATGTATATATATAGGTCATATTACATACACTATTCATAATATTTTCTGTTTCTAGTTAATACGTGTCGTGGACATCTTTGCATGCTGTTAGATGAAAATGCAGCATGCCAACTTGTGCCATGATTGGACGATACTCAGTCTCAGGTCTGGGGTCCTCGGTGATGGCTTCCAGCCACCACACTGTCCCCAAAATTCACTTCTCCCCTTCAGCAGGATAAACTCCTAGAAGTAGAATCACAAGTCAAAGACTATGGAAGCTTTCGAGACAGACTGACAGATTGCCCTCCAGAAGGTTCTGCCATCCAGCAGTGTAAATGCCCCTCTCTCCTCATTGTGAGGGCAGTAAACGCTTGTCTTCTTGCATTAAGAGGGTTCCCTGGAGCTGTGCATTTAGCGGTTTGGAACCAACTAGGGGCATTTTACTTAGACTTTTTTTTCTCTGAGAGATCTGTGCCTTCCTTCATCTTGTGGTTTTTGGCAGCAAAGAGCATCTTTTCAGCCAAATTGAGCTAAAAAGGCAAGCCAATGAGATATACTGATAAAGAAAGTATTCCTATCGGATTCTCTCCATTGATATACGGTGCCCATCTAGTCAGCCCTAACTTTCTTTGTTTGTGGACTAGTTATGCAAGTTCCCAGGAAAGCTACCTTAATTTTTTGTTATCTCTATTTTTAAGCATATATTTGATCATTACAATGAGCACTTATGATCCATTAACAAGGCAATAGGAAGAGGGTAGAACACAAATTTGGAAGCAGGTCACGTTTTCATGACCAAGATCTGCCCCACGACACGGGGTGATCGTTCAGGTCACAGGTGACCTTGTCTGTCCTCACCTTTAAATTGGAATGGACTGTCTAACCTCTGTGAAATTAGGAAAATTATTCCGCCTCGCACCGTTAACATTAGGATTTGATCAGAATCCTGTCTGTGTAAACTTTACAAAAAGGTTATTACTTAGTATTAAATTTGTGGCAACGTATTTAAATAGAGTACTATCATAGAACTCTGTATTTCCTTCCTAGGACTATTGTAACAAAGTACCATAGACTCGGTGGCTGAAACAACAGAAATTTATTGTCTCACAGTTCTGGGGGCCAGGAGTCTGAGATCCAGGTGTCGCAGACTTGGTTCCTTCTCCTTGACTTGTAGATGGCCATTTTTCCCCCGGGTCTTCACACCATATTTCCTCTCTTTATATCTCTGCATCTAAATTTCTCCTTTCTGTAAAGACAGCAGTCCTATAGATTTAGGACTCACCCTAATGAACTCACTCTAACTTTATTACTTCCGTCAAATTCTAACTCCAAATAAGATCACATTCTGAGGAACTGGGGGTTAATACTTTAGCGTATAGATTTTGAGAGGATGCGATTCAGTCCATTACAATCATTATGGCTGAAAGGTAACCCCATCCATAGGCATATTCAGTTGCTGGGGGGACAGGTTCAGAGGGCGGACACGTTCCGCCAGCAGGAGCAAACCCAGGAATCCATCCTTCCCAGATGAGAAAACGAATTGTTAGCTCAGTTCCTCGCCTTCCTGTTCAGTTTTGTTCCCTCGTGTACTCGGGCACACACAGACGATGTTTAAACACAAACTCTAAATTTTCTCAACAAATCAAGATAAGAAGGCCAAGCTCACACCCTTTTCCTTGCACAGATGGCCCGTCCTCTGAGAAGGAGAAAGAAAGTTTTACAGCAGTTCAGCTGGAAGGAGAAAATTATTTCTGGCTCATGTCAGAAAACCATAGTGTCCTGTTATTGTGTTTGACTCGGGCGTATTGAATTACCATGTCTGAATATTAACACAAACTCTACACTTAAGTCAAGACTGCAAAGGAAGGAAGTTAAATTTCATAGATCACGTTGTGCATGGCAGCTACGGCTCTCAGGGATGTCACATAACTTATTTCGATTGAGTGTATATGGATTTTAGATCATTTAACATTTTGAATGATCTTTCTTAACACTTATGCCCAATCACAGGAAAACTAAAGGCTGCCTCTTCAGATAAGGAGTAGAAAAAGCATTAATTTTCTCCCAGAATAGGCACCAGCTATTAGGCAACCCAGTCAAGTCAAGTCTCCAGACTCCTTGTCCCTCCATCTTTTTATCCAAAAAAGGGGAGTAATAGGCTTTGTGATATATTTTTTAAATCTCCTGCTAAATGAGGAGCTAGACTACTAATAACTCAGAGTTACCTAGATAATTTCTGACATAAACATGGCCAGTGAATGATTAAGATGACTATGTATCGTTTCCTACAGTCTTAGTCCCAAGGAGAACTTGGTTGAAAGATTAGCATGGGTAAAAAAAAAAAAAAATGAAGAGTGAAAATCAGAGGTCAGAAATGTAAAGAACATGGAGATAAACCATTCCTCTTGCTCCCATGCATAGAAGCTACAGTGCATTTTAAATGAGGAGACTTGAGAAGTTTGTCCTTGAACTTCACGTAAGCTATCGCGATGGGGATTTGTGAATTAAATAAATTAGGTACTAATTTACTGACCTTGACTGAAGGTCTGAGAATAGATGTGGAATCTCTGACCAAGTTACCAGAATCAAAAGGATAGCCTCGGCTTCTGGTGCTGTCCCTTAGTTCTTCCAGCTGAAGTCCTGCCAACTCAGTGACTGACAGAAAAATCCAGTGTAAGTCTCCATCCCAGGAGCTCAGGTAGATGGAGATGCAAACTGGGGAACGGTTAAAACACTGTGTTCAAATCCAGGAAAGACAAGAATGGAGCAGGTCTCGTCATCACTTCTCAGGCACTTTGATGGCCATCCTCCAGAGAAAAGCAACTATGTGTGTCATCCAGAAGCCTTCTGGTTCCCAAGGCATGTGCTGAACAATTGCACAGAGAGCTGCTCTTCCCAAGGACTTGGTGAGGCTGGAAGCAATCTTTCCACTGGGGATCTGATGACTGGATGAGTGAGCATGGGGAACCAGTGGCTAGACATGGGGACAACAATGTAAAAGAAATAAAACTCCACCTTCATTGGTGCCTATGTCTCTCTATAGCTTGGTTATTGTCCACCTTTTTCAAATCAACCTCTACTCATTCAATGTCAAGTTCACAGAGTCTCCTGTTTCTCAGATGATAGCTTAGATTACTCTTATCCCTTTACATATAGAGTCTCTTTCCAAGATGTATTGTGTCCATCTCTGAAAGGCTCGCCATAGGTTTTTCCAAGAGCCTTGATTGATGGAGCTTGCCTGACCTACTGGGCAGGGCTTGGCTGGCTCCAGGCAGTGGCCATCTAGGCACAGCCTCCTTCCTGCTGTGCTGACAACAGCTGTAAACTGCTATGAGAGCCACAACCCACACTACACAACTGCTGGTCCGTCTTGGAAAGACTTCTCCCCTGGCAGATAATTCAAGGTTAAAAGAACAAACATGTTGAAAACCCATCTAAGGAAAGTTGTTAATAAGTGTGGACAACACTGGTGATAACAGTGCTTTTCTCAGAAGACCACTTAGAAGCACACTGCTGCTCACACTTGTTTAAGGCCACTGGGGTCTTATCTCACACGTGCCATGTGCTCCCACTTATCTCCCAACAGTTAGCCCACTGAAGTCTGCAGTGAAGTCCAGCTCAGCACAGCTGACTGGCAAAGGAAGATCAGGGAGTAGAAAAGAACTTTCATATGTATTCTCAGCAGAATTGTGCCAATGACTGAACAGAACCCTTCTAACACTGTCCAGTTCTATTTGTACTTGGATTTGTAGTCTTCTTGGGTATCTAAAATAGCATTAGGCCCCTGTTTGCAGAAGCTTTTGGAGATATGAAATGAGTTATTGATTATTGGGACTGTGTACAGTCTGAATTGTCCCTCCGTCCCATGGCTGACATTAGTTTTCTCAGAATCATCTATACTTTTGATTGAATGGTGTCCATAGTCAATAAATGCTGATGTCCATTAAGCTGACCCCAGAGGTTAAGGCAGGATTAGATTTGCAATACCAAATAAAAAGACTGGTGTTGAACAACGTGAAATAACAGAACTACACACACACACACACACACACACACACACACACACACACACACACATGTAGATACATACAAATACAGACACACATATTCATGTTTGTGTTTACACACATGTACATGCACATGCATGTGTGTACAACACAGGAAGGTATATATACAAGCAGCCTAGTGCCATGGTTAAGAGCACTGACTCTGAGGAGGTATGTGACCTTAACCTAAATATTCACCCCTCTGCTCCTCGGTTTCCTCATCTGCAAAAGAAATATAACAATAGTATGTACCCAGAAGAGTTCTTGAGAAGATAAAATGAGCTAGAATGTATAAAGAATTCAGAACAGCTCTCAGGGAGTGTTCTGTGAGTGCTTATGACATAGAAGACACCCCTCTATCAGCAGCAGAACATGGTCTCTACGTGTCCGGCTGGGCAGCCGTGAGTCCCGACAACTCAGGAGTTCTACCACTGAAGGCCAAGAAGGAGGGTGGATGGAGGTGAGTGGTCCGTAGTCTCTGCCATGCCTGTATCTTGGGGCTCATTTTTATTTTTGTTGGTGTGAATATTTGATTAATACCTATATCTCTCATTAGACAATAGGCTCCCTGGGACCAGGGATAGTTGGAAAATGTCTTAAAACTTTCTCCCCAGCACAGAGGATGCTGCTTGGCACATCGTAGGTGTTTGATAAATATGTGTTGAACAAATGGTAACCCTTCTACTGGTATTATCCAAACAGAATTTGTTTTTTTTTTCTATAGCATAGATTATTATATTGAAATATGGATTTTTTGGCTAGAAATTGTATCTCATGAAGATAAGTCAAAAAGAATAAAATAATAATAATAATAATAATAATAATAACAACAACAACAACTTTGTTCTGTAAAAAGAGGAATAAAGATAATTTTTAAGTTAAAATCTAAAAAAAAAAATAAAGAAAACAAATCAAGGCTTTGTTCTACAAAAAGCATAAAATCAACAAAATCCTGGGAAATTTTATGTGGAAAACAAGAAAGTACTATTACCAGGTGGTGCCAAGTAATTCACAGTCAGGAATAACTTCCCAGAAGCCTGGAATTTGTGCTCTGTTCACAGTCCAAATTAGCAGGCATGAAATACAGTTATCAAATAAAACAGTAATTGTTGGATTTTAACACGGGAAGGTGCGTGCCATGACTCGCTATCATCAGGAGTTATAGAAGCAGGTTCTTGACTGGCTCGGGACACCAAGGTCTAGGAAATGTCTTGTTCAGGAGAATCAGGTGTGATAGCTAAGCCAGTCCAAGTCATCGACGCCTGGAGTGAACTACGTGACAGTGAGGATGGAAACGTGCAGGAGACAGTCTGGTCGAAGATTAAAGGAATGGGGCAGAGCAGGACTGTGCCGGGGACCGCCCCCCGCCCCGCCGCCCTCGTCCAGATGGAGGAAGCGGCGATGTGTTCCAGGCGCGGATCACACAGCAGGCGCAGATGCAGTGACGGCAGAAGGAAGGGGCCGAGTGGGGAGAGGCCAGCGGGACAACTGCTAGAAACTGACTCCGGCCAAAAGAGGAAGTGATGCAGAACTGCTTCTCCGGATCTATTCTAATCAACAGGGAAGTAGCAGGGGTCCTGGGGGGTGGGGTGGGGAAGAGCAGGTTCCTCCAGAGTCTGTGACAGCCAACGGTGGGTGAGCAAGCTGGGTGTTTACTGTCAGATGGACGGCTTGGTTTTGAGAAAGTAGAATTCTAAAAGTTGAGCGCAAAGGCTGGTGTCATTCTAAGGCCTGACAATTAAGTAGCAGGTTGTCTCAAGAGGAATAGAGAGTCCTTGGTAATAGCATGATCCCAACTGGGAAGAAAATGAGGAAGTATCGAAAGAGGTGGCCAAACAGGAAATTCTCTGTAAAGTCAGATGTGAAAACACATGTATGCACACGCACACGCACACACACACACACACACACGCACACACACGCACACATGTAAAGGAAGATGAATATAAAGGAAAGTTAGAAGTAATGTCAGGAAGCCTTGTGCTTTGAAGAGGTCTGGAAAATGTGTTCAGTCAGAAGAAAGAATAAGGACAGGCTAGATCGTCTGTAAGGGCGGCTGCTGTGTCACATGAGCAGATGACAGAGAGAAGGAATGTCAACTGAACTCAGTCAAATTAAACAACTGTTTGCTGACTGTCTTCTTTGTAAAGCACGGCCAATGTGGGGCCATGACCCTGTTCACCAGGAACTCACAGGCCAGATAAAGAAAGCGCACAAATAACTAAATTATGCATTGGGATGGTACATTTCCATAGTGTTATGTATCTTTACTTGATAGGAGCTTCAGTTAGGAAACGCTTCACCGAGGAGAGAATGTGGAGGTGGGTGTTGAAGGATGCTGATGGGGGCCATGGATTGGGAAGAGGAACCTGCAGAGGATGTGGACAGAAATGGTCGGAGAAGGAAGGAGAACTTGGGGTCAATTATCACAGCCATCGGGGGAGAGAGAGTTTCTATCAGCAAAGTCCTACAGAGGTTGAATGATATGAAGCAGATGCGCCTGCTGATAGGAAGGTCCTGGTGATTTAAGGATGGTTTAGATGCAGTGGTGGGACAGAAACAAGGTCCTATGAGATAATGGAGAGGAGATTATTATTTCCCAAAGTTTGCCTATGACGGGAGCAGAAAAGAAGGTAGACACCATAGGAGGATATAAAGTGAAGGGTGAATTTTGTGTTTTGTTCTCTTTTTTTAATTTTGGTTTGTGCATGTGTAGGGGGATATTTAAGCATAGCTACATGCTTAAAGGAAAGAGAGAATAAACGACAAGTTTGCTGGAACTTCAAGATACTGAGGAGGTCATTGATAAGGAAAGACCCTGGAGGAAGCAGATAGGGGACAGGAGTTGAAGGCCATGCGAGGACATTAACTGTGAGAAGTGGATGCCAGAACTTCCGTGGAAATTTCAGGGCTCTGAGCACAGATCGACCTACAAATAGTGCTGGGGCAGAATATAAAGTGTCACTTCATGGGGTCTCCATTTCTTGGTGAATGAAAAGGAGATGTCATCTCCTCAGAGGCAGAAGAGAGATAGTCATAAGGGGGATTTGAAACCTGTAGAGAGAAACAACTATTCAGGGGAATGGAAGAGAGAGCTGTCATGGCATTTGTAAGAGGCAGCTGGGTGCAATCGAGTTTCCACCTGGGGTCAACTATCACAGCCATCGGGGGAGAGAGAGTTTCTATCAGCAAAGTCCTGCAGAGGTTGAATAATATGAAGCAGATGTGCCTGCTCATAGGAAGGTCCTGGTGATTTAGGATGGTTTAGGTGCAGTGGTGGGACAGAAACAAGGTCCTATGAGATAATGGAGGTTCTAGCTGTGTAGGACACCAATGTATATAGTATCTGAGTTTCGCCACTGGTCCAGGTGCAAAAAGGATGGATAGGTGTATTGATCCTAGGATAGGGTTTGTTACGTAAGTGTGGTGGAAGGTTAAGAATGCCTGGAAATGGAAGATGCAGACAAAAAACAAAACCCAGGATTTAAGTGATAGGTCATGAGATCTAAGTTATTTAGTGCTAGAGTCAAAAATACCAAGGGATTAAGAACAAACAGATTCTCTAAGAGGTAAAGAAGCATGAGAAATCAAATAATGCAAGCTTGTGGGCGGAGAGAAGGATGCCTGGGTGGAAGTTTTCAAAGAAGAAAGAATTCCAGGTTCTCTCAAGGCCCAAGGTGTGGCCCTGGGCGTGTGTGTCTGGAGTGGGCGAAGGTGGAAATCATTGGAGTTGAGGATGTCAAGAAAAGAGTGTTGAATGGCAATATATTTGTTTAAAGTATAGCTATGTTTGTTTGCTCTTATGCAGGGAACAACTTAAGCAAGTTTCTCTGCTGAAGAAAAAGACCTAGAGGGAAGGGAGAGGAGAAGACACAGCAGGGAGGGGAGATGGTTGAGGAAACAGGTTCTTGAGGAAGTATGAGAAGGTGCAATCCAGAGCACAGCTGGGGGATCGGCTGCAGAGCAGGGATTAAAGATGGGTCTGGGCATGATAGCTTTTTCTGGGTGTTTGAGGCAGGGAGCTGAAGGGCTGGTTGTCTTCAGAGGCAAGGCCCTCTGCTAAGAGACAAAAAGGTAGCGAGGCAGAAACACGGAGAAAGGAGGTGGAGGTTTGGACAGCCACACGCGCTTCCTGGCGTGACCAGTAGAAGGATCTTAGTGGTTTTCTCCAGCTGCACTTAGCCTCTTGTGCTTGAGAGTAGCAAAGGCCATTGATGAATGTTGCCATTCATCAGTTGCCATTTTGCTAGCTCTGGACAACAAGAAGGCAATAGGAAACAGGGGATCACCAGTGAAAACTATCATGTCCTACAAACCAGAGAACCTAGTCTAGAGAAAAAGAGGAAAGCCAAGGTGGATCCAGATGGGTGGAAGAAAGTAGATGACTCAGAGGTCTGGAGGGACTTCAGGAAACCGAGAGTGTGAGAAGCAAGGTGAAAACTCTGAGGGGGTGTGAAGCAGAACGGGGAGCCGTGGCTTAGGAGAATCTGTGAGGACAACTTGGGCGTTGGACTTAACTGGAAGCGTCTGTGAGTCAACCCTGAGACGAAGTGGCTGCGATAGGAGGTGACCTCATGACACCTGAACTGAGACACCACAAGCATCTTTCTCTTCTTCGGCAAAGCCACAGGACCGGGCAACCACTCAGTTCCACTTCTGAGAGTCTACGTACAGTTCTAGCTGACACACAATGACGTACCACCGATGTGCTTCTCGCAAACTCCTACGTGAAGCATCAGCCCTTTGGGGACCTGCATTGTGATTCTTCGTGATGCTTTGCTTATTCACATGTATATGATGCTCTTTTAGAACATGCTGCATTTGGGGGAAAAGAGAAACTAATCTACGTTATCACTGGTCTTATGCTTTGAGACCTCAGGGGATTTAAAGGGCCTAAATAAATCTATTCCTCAGGTGAATCCTACAGGGCTGAATGATTTAACCCCTGAAATGAAGCTGTTTGACAGCCGTGGAAAAGGAGGCTTTACAAATAAGGCATTGTTTATGACATCGGACTATTTACTTTAAAATAATACCATAAGGAAAATAGAAAAAATGTAAAGAGTACACCTTTTCCTTTAATTTAACCCAAACATATTGGCTATTTTTTTTTCTTCCTATCAGGTTATTGAGTCTAATTTTTACTTTTTTTTTTTAGGAGAGGTTTATTCGCCACCAAAATATTCCAGTGGCACTCTTATTTCTTTTTAAACCTTCATAGGTTATAGTTTAATCTGCAACTAAGCCAAAAGTGCCAATTATCTGTAAAAAGACCAATGGGAGTCAATAGGACCACAATGGGTGCTGTGACCAGCTCTGCGTAACAAGAGAGAATATCACAGAGATGAAGTGTGTACACTCTTTCTCCCTTTCTCCCTCCAAGGCCAAATGGTCACTGTTGGGGTTAGCAGAAACCACAGTCCTCAAAGACCAGAAGTCAGCCCGAGGACTCCACAGTTAACACACCAAATGTTCACTCTGCCTCAGCTACATCTACATCAGGAATTACCTCAGAAAGATGATAGGTGATAGATAGATAGATAGATAGATAGATAGATAGATAGATAGATAGATAGATAGATAGATAATAGATGATGTTAGATAGATGATAGATAATGATGATGATGATAGATAGATAGATGATAGATAATGATGATGATGATGATAGATAGATAGATAGATAATAGATGATGATAGATGATAATGATGATGATGATAGATAGATAGATAATAGATGATGATAGATGATAGATAAATAATGATGATGATAGATAGATAGATGATAGATAGATAGATAGATAGATAGATAGATAGATAGATAGATAGTAGATAGAGAGAGAGATAGACAGACAGACAGAGATTATGGACAAACAAACCAATGTAACCCAAACAACTCACAAGGCTGCATTTACCCCACAAACACAGTCATCTAAGAAGTACAGAGAGTTTCCATTTGCCGCCCAACTCCGGAACTAGCCAGCGCCTGTCATCTTTCTTGCCAGGCCTACAAACACTCTGGTGATAGGCTGCCCCACCAGAGGCATTAAGCTGGTATTTTCAGACTGGGGCCAGATATGGTCAGGTTTGTAGGTGGTAAGAGAAGAGACTATTTCAGGGTCCTGACTTCTATTTGACTGATGATCTTCCTGCCTCCTTCACACACAGGGTGTGACCATCCCAAGGTGTTGGAGAGTGAGTTTCCTTCAGTCTAGAGATGGGCATTAAGCCACTGAGAAAGAACAGCATCATAGCCCAAGACTGAAGCACTGAGGGAAGTACTCTCAATGTCTGCTCCACAGCTGGAAGCTTGATTAGAAGAGATCTATAAATTCTTAAATGAAGGAACAAATGAATGGATACAGACTATTCCATTTCCTGTTTCCCCAAGCATACTAACTCAGAAATACCATCCAAATAAAATTAAACCACATCTGTTTCAGAAAAAAAAATAGAATTTTCTGGAAGACTTTTAATAACAGGAAGGATTCTGCCATCCTGCTTGGGTGTCCTTTTAAGGCTTCAGGAATATAACTCATGCTGCTTATTGAATTGGATGAAGTAGTCCAAGAGATGGTTTAGAAAATATTTTTATTTTAATGTATCTAGTAGATGTAAATGCGGATGCAATATAGCATATCATTGAAAGTGTCAAAGGTAAAGAATAAAATATCACACATTTTTGTCCTAGATAGAGGACCGTTGGACAACCCCTTTAAATGATGGCTCTTAAACCACGCAAATGGAATGCAGGTAGATCTATATACAGGAGATATTTATTTTAACATTATAATCTGTAAAGTCACAAACCCAATAACACAAGTATTAACACTAGGAAAAATATATTCCTGACACTGCGAGCATCAATTCTTTCTTGCTTCTCTGTGTATGAAATCACTTATCAATATGCTGCCTACGCAGATCAAAGTCTCATCACGATGATACAAATTGCCAAAATACTCTTTGAGGCCAAAAGTCAAAATGGTACAGGGTGCTTTAGTAATGTTATAAAAACAATCTCAAATAAGCCAGTAAATGGAATATAACTCATGCTGCTTACTGAATTTTGCTAGACGTTTCTATCCATTGTTTCAGGGGACCATACATTGTGAAATTTAAAGTAATCTTGAAATTGTTCCCATGTCCTGGAGGGGTAGGGAAGCAGAGGAAGCCACCTAAAATGATGAACTTTTCCAGAAAATCAAAATAAAAGATCCTCGTGGCCCTTGGCTTGCCGGTCACTGGCAACCTTTGTGGTGTAAAGAGATGTGGTATCACACACAGGTGTGAGTCAGCCTGCTCAGCCAGCCTGCGGGGGTTCAAATGCCATCTCCGCTTCTCGATAGCTGTGTGACTGTGGACGAGTCACTCAACACCTCTAAACCTCAGTTGCCTCATAGGTTACATGGAGAGCGTTAGAACACTTACCCCACAGGGCTGCGGTGAAGATTAACTGAGGAAATGTCAAGTCTGGCCATAAACGAAGCACTCAGGAACTGCTTGCGATGGTTATAAACCTTTACAAAACACTCTGCACTCAGGCTTATTCACCTTGAAATGGTTCAGAAAACATATAGATCTATTATTGGAATCGAAGTGATTTTATTACGTTCTCTACAACATGTCTGGGACATCCATGACATCCCTGCACTTGGCTGGGTCCAGGAATTCAAAAATGAGATCTCTGGAGGCTGCCAGTCCTGCTGAAGACACAAATGGAATTCACTGAAATTCAAGGTGAAAACATCCATCATTTTTTTCTATATTTTTGCCTTTTAAGTATAGAGTGAATAAAATGCTGTGGGGACAGATAAGAGTGACCAGATCTGCCCGGGAAGCCAGAAGAGGCCACATTTGGTCTTGACCTTCACAAGGAAATGTAAACTGGAAAAGAGAGGGAGAGAATGGGCATGGGAGGAGAATGCAAAGGTGGAGAAATCTTTGTGGTGAGGAATTTAAACAGTATGAAAGTAACTGTGTGTTTCAGTAAGACAGTGGGACAGTAGATATGACTGGGTTTGAGAGGGAGTGGGGGAAGGGGGTAGACAGCAGAGTCCCCTGTCCTGTGACGGTGAATACTCTTGAATGCTGTACTGAGGAATTTGGCTTTTATGTTATGCGGATGTGAGCACAGGGTTAATCAACCCAAACTTCTTGCCTTACGTGTGAAAATTCAACTTCTGATCAGTCTTGTTCTGGCACCTGATAAAATTTAAAAGTCGGCTCTGTTTCTAAGGAACTGTCATTATGATAAAAAATGTCCCTTACAAGTCGCTCACATTTGGACTTTGGATAAATCAACGAGCCCGTTTAGAGAGCCCTGTTTTGGGGCTCCCCTAAGTGTGGTAACTCTTACAATTAGACATGGTCTTTGAGGGCACCCCAGAAACTATACCTTTGGAGTTGCGACAAGATAGATTGGTGCCCTTGGAGGGTATGAGGCCTTGAAGCCAGGGCAGATGTCATATGCTCCTGATGTGGATTCAGCCCCTTGCTGTGTAGATGACTGAAGCAGGAGCTTCTGCTCAGGTGAATGCTGGGCTTCGCTGGCAGCCCGTGGCTCCTGCCCCGGTGCTCTCCGAGTGGATGGATGCCAAGTATATCGTATGATAACTTCTGAGTCTGAAGGTTTAACTGAACCTAACGGAGAACCCCTGGTGGGAATGGCAGTGGGTCACAGAAACCCAGAAGAAGCAGTTAAGCGAGGCTGTGAGTTAAGTAAGAAAGACAAGTCTGAAAACACTATTCAGCATTACTTTTGTCATAACCACGAGGAAGAGTTTTCTAGAATACAGCAATGACAGCATTTTGGGTGAGTGTGTAAAGCTCCAGAAAAGAAGATTTCCTCAGAATAAAATCCGGAGGGTGGTGATCATAATGATATCCTTAAGAATGGAGAAAGTTCGCATAGCTATCGGAAAAAAAGTACAAGTTGGAAATAATTGGGACAGTATTTCCTTGGTTCGAACGATGAATCGAAATGGGCTGCTGTGACCCGGCTCACCCCGCACTTGTAGGAAAATTAGATAATAATCAGCACAGCACCTGGCTCAAGTTTTAAGCATCCATTTCTTTTTCTTGGCACGAAGTCGCCATGGGAACAGCCTGTGGGACTAACGGGGGCTGCGGTCCAGATGGGGCATGCGTGCGCCAAGTCCCCACGCCAGGATGCGGGTCGGCCTGGGTGGCGGAAGGTGTGTAATGTGGTCTGAGCCGCAACAGAATCGCTGGCCGTCTGTTCGGTGGGGAGACAGACGCACGCACGATGTGCTGAGCGTTTAAGGGGAAGGTGCCCACTCGCTTCTAGAAGCCCCAAGGAAGGGACCGTCACTTCTGCTTGCTTGGGCCGCAGGGAGCCTCTGGGAAGGAGGAGCTAAAGGCTGAATTGTTGGGAGTAAATAGCATTTTGGGGGCAGAGAAGAGACAGGAAAAGTAAGCGAGTGTGTGTGTGTATGTGCATGTGTGTGTGCCGGTGGGAGAGAGGGTAGTAAATGAGTGAGGATGGTGGGTAAAGCAAGAATCGCCAAGAAGTGTCTCATGGCGGTCACCTCTGGTGAAACCTGCTCTGAGCACAGAGCTCTGTGGGATGTCTCCGCCACCATCAGGACCCCCAGGGCTCTCACGGTGGAAAGGTCATTCCAACCAGCAACTCTTGGAAGAGCTGGCTGACCGAGGCCTGGTGGCACGCTGGCCTTTCTTCCCTGGAGCACACCTTGACATGTCCTGTGTTATTAGCGTCACACTTCTCTCCTGGGGAGCAGCAGGCCTCTGCTGTGTGATCCAGATCACACACTCACTGGGTAGGGAGCAGCCGTCAGGGGGGTGAGAACCATGAGCAGCGTGTGGCCCCGGCCCAGTGTGTGGCCCCGGCCCGCACACTCCATAAGGGCAGAGCGAGTGTGTACTCGGCGACATGGGCTACGCGTTACACTCGCGGTAAGTGTATTAATGGTAACGGGGTGCACGAAATAGTACCATGTCGGCTTATCTAGTGTCAGATTACTGAGAGCCCTTGGAATCTAAGAGAGGAATTTAGACACCTATATTGTTGTCTATGTTGATGAGTTTTGTTTAGTGGTTTATTGTATTGGTTTGTTGCTTTCAGTTTTATATGCCATGTATGAGCGATATCACAGGGTTCTCGACTTTTTTCTGTCTGACTTATTTCACTTAGCATTGATAGTCTCGAGATCCATCCATGTTGTCGTGGTTACCAGAGGGAAAGGGGGGTGGACAGGGGTCAAAGGGGTCAAATGTATGGTGACAGGAGGAGATCTGACTTTGGGTGGCGAACACAGAATGCAATATACAGATGATGTTGTATACATTTGTACATTTGAAACCTGTATAATTTTATTAACTGATGTCACCCCAACAAATTTAATTAAAAATAATTAAAAACAATATGAAAATAGCAATAGAGAGGCACGACAAGGATGCTTTAAAGTGTCGTGTGTGGTGGCAAGGGGGTTTCAGTCAGGATGCAGTGAGCAGCACAGAGCCCACAGTCAGGCAGTTTTAACATGGGGAACTAATTGAGAAGGGGTTGGAAGAGGCAACGTCCGAGGGGATGACCAGGCTGCTCAGAGATGAGAAGTCATTTGCACCCCAAAGTCTGGGGGGAAATGGGAAAGCAGTAGAGATACGAGAGCCAGGGCTGGAACCACAGGGGTGATATGGCCCCCGCCAAAATGTCTGTTGGAGGAGAGAGAGGGGGAATCACCTGGCTTCTCCTGCACCCTACCCCGCATTCTCCAGCCAGAACCCACTACTCCAGTCAAAATTTAAAACTTTATGCTTCACGAGACACCATGAAGAAGAGAGACAGACTCCAACAAATTGGGAGAATATATTTGTAAATCACGTATCTGTTAAAAGACTTGTATCCAAAATATTTAAGGACCATTTACAACTCATAAGAAGACTATTTCAAAATGAGCAAGAGATCTAACTAGATGTTTCACCGAAGAGGATACGCAAATGGTTAATAAGTTCATAAAAAGATCCTCAGCACCATTAGAGAAATGCAGAATAAAACCACGATGAAATACCATGTCACATCTACTAGGATCATTATCATAAAAAAGACAGACAAATACAAGTGTCAGCAAGGACGTGGAGAAAAGCAAATCTTCATGTGGGATTTGTAAAGTGGAATATCCAATTGACAAATAGTTTGGCATTTTCTTAAAAAAGCAAACATAGACTTATCATGTGACTCACTCCTAGGTGTGTATCCAAGAGAAATGAAAACATTTGTCAACACCAAGAGTCATTCGTGGATGTTCATGGCAGCCTTATTCGTAACAGCCAGGAACTTGAAAAAACTTACATCTCCATCAACTGATGAGTAGATAGACCAATCGTAGTACATATATAAAATGGAATACTACCAACCAATAAAAATAGACAACTCCCGATACATACAATAACATGAATAAATCCCACAAGCATTGAGCCAGGGGAAAGAAGCTAGAATCAAAAGGTTATTTACTCTATTATTTCATTTACATGACATTATGGAAAAGGCAAAACTATGGGGTAAAAGGGCATTGAGACTAATGAGAATGTTCTAGATTTAGTTTGTGGTAGTGACTTCATTGATTTTGCTCTTTGTTTGTTTGTTTTTGGCAAAACTCAAACTGTACGCCTCACACGGTGAATATTTGTATATTTAAAATATATCTCACTAAACTTGACTTTTAAAAATAAGACACATCAGACTGGTAGCAGGGAGGCTGGCCCGGAGAACTTCAGAGGGGGAAGAGCAGTAAAGAAAGGGAAAGGATTTGATGAGGGGAAGCCTGCGTAAGAAAAAGGAACATGATAAAGACACGCTTCCTGGAAGCCGAAGAGCGTAGAATTATAAATAGAGAGGGCGGAATGATAAAATGCATGACTGGTTGTCACCACAGAACTCAAAGCAGCCCCTTTGTATAAGCAAAGACCAGGATAAAGAGGAAGGTTCTGGTAAGTCTGTCAGGATCAAAGCAGAAAAGCATGTGCAGGATCACCCATGTATTCACTCATTCGTTCAGTCATGCTTGATGCATGCGTGCTTTTCGCATTTATTTTGTACTGACCACGGATGATGGTCGGGGCAAGTGAGAAGATTGACAGCTGAAAGCACCCTCTGGGAAAAAAGCACCAGGGTGCAAATTCAGACTGGGTCTTCATGGTTCCATGTTTACTCAACAATTGTTTCCTTCTCTTTTTTTTTTTTTTTCCAAAATGTTCAACTCAGGTTTCTTCATCCTCTGAAAGTGAGTCCCGTGCTGAATTTAGGATGAATCTTGATTGGCCCGAGCCGGGCATGCAAAACCTAATCCCCGGCACCAGTGATTAACCGGAGATAGGAACGTGTCCCATTCTCGCCATGACACATAAAGGGGAGTGGGCTGGAGGACCTTCACGTACTGAATCAAAAGACAGTTTCTTGAAGAGAATGCCTTTGTGTCCGTCCCTTTCCTCCTGCTTGGGTAGCTGGAATGAGAATATATCACCGGGAGCTACGTCAGCCATCTTCTGGCCATGAAGTGACAAGTCTGAGGACAAAAAAACCCACTGGACAAAGATCTCTGACTGGGTCCTTGAGGACACAAACCATCTGCTACACCAAAGGTGAAACCATCTACCTCTAAACATTATGGAAGATAATCAAACGACCATATTGCTTGAGCCCCCATGAATTTATTTTTGTTCCTTGCCATGATAACTGATATAGGCAGCGTGATTCTGGCAAAAGAAGATTTCAAGACTTGAGGTCTCAGATTGAGAACCGAGCAATGGCCTGTGTCAGGGGTCCCCAAACCCCAGGCCACACAGACCAGTATTGTTTCATGCCCTGTTACAAACCAGGCGAGAGAGTGAAGCTTCATCTGTATCTGCAGCCACTCTCCAGCGCCAGTATCACCACCTCAGCTCCGCCTCAGATCATCAGGCATTAGATGGTCCCTGGGGCCACAAAGTTTGGGGCCTGCTGGCCTACATGGTTGTACAAGCAGCTTTCATGCCCAAAGCTTGTCAAAGAAGTAGCGAGAGGACAGCAACTTGCAGGAATATGGAGAAAGGAAAGCGCTCCCTGGGTTCCAGGAAAGGAGTCTGATTCCAAGACGGGAACTGGTGGAGAAATGGAAGGCAAAAAACAGGATAAAAGGTCAGTTCTAGTCTCTGGAGCCGATGGTGACAATGAGAACCAGAGATGAGAGAGAGGAAGGATCCATTGGGGGGCAGGGAGAGGGCGAGAGACCCAACTGGCATTTTTGGCACTCACTGAGGATGAACGCCAAATATCTAAAGAAAAGAACCCCGAATACCGCAACAGTTCATCTTGTGGTCACCTAGCCCATGGATGCAGGGTGGGTGTGTGGTTTATAGTCATGTTGGTTCCTATCCCGTTTACGGAGCAGGTAGAGATGGAGAGAGGAGGAGTTAGGAGTTCGGATCTACGTAAAGACAGCGAGTCCAGGTCCTCTGGGGAGCGCCCCGGGGTCAGGCAGTGGACAGTCCCACAGACCTCGGCTGGCTGTCCTGGATTTCACTACAGAGCTGAAGTTTCCTGCACGTGATCTCCTCCTGCTCCCAGGAAACAGAAAAAAATTCACACTGCGGCTCTGTAAGGAAAAGAGGCCTCGGAGGGAGGTGGAGAGATGTTAGACGATTATACATTTTGGTTTGATAAACAGTGAAACCTTTTAAGAAACAGAGGTGTCGGCTTGAGACTGTATTTTCAGTATCTTGTTCTACACATTTTTTACATTCGTTTTTCTTTATCAATGAAACCTATGATCCAATGACTATTCTTTTTCTATTTCTTGGCTTAGGGTCCGGTTATGGAAATTGGGGCTCAGTCTTGTCTCAATCCAGCTCTCCAGACGTCTCAGCTTCACTTTGTCTATTACACAGCTTTCCTTTTTTTATCACTGCTCCATCCCTGCCAGGCCTGACCTGAAAGTGATGATCCTGTTTTCTTAACCCAAATCAAGGTAGAGAAGAAAAAAAAAATGAATTTAGTGGGAAAACACCAGCATCAATTAATGTCACAATGCTTGTATCCTGGCTCTCGGTCTGTGCTTTACTAGGGGTGTGATCCTGAGCAAGTAGGTTAACTGTCCCCTAAGCCCACTTCTCAGTTTTCTCATGTCTAAAAGGAAGTAGAGTCATTCTTTCCAGTCCTACTTGACAGTTATTGTGAGGGATGAATCAACATTGAATCGCTTCTTTTTTTAAAAAAATAAAGAGGAACAAAATGAAAGTGAAGAAGTGCTTTGAGCACTAATGTGATAGAAATGTAAATTATTGTTATTATTATATAACAAAATATAGAAATGCACAGCGAAAAAACATTTCAATAAATTGACTCCATTGTTGAAACAAAAGTTTTTCATTAAAGCCCTAAATTTTATCTTTTCTGGTCTCTATGTTTATACCTACCAAAGGGCCAAATTAGAAAATCACATGTGTTTTTTTATTTTTAGTTTACAGCTTGCTACATTACTCTTGATATTATTCGTTGTGTAACAGAAGACTTTTAAATAAGCATCCACTACTTTGCCATACTCAATAGCCAGCATTGTAAGGGTTCTTTGACAAGAACGATGCTTTTCGGTAACTAAATGCATTTGTCCTATAGTTTTTAGTTTTTGTTAAATGAACATTTTCATTGAAGTATAATATGCTTTCTGATTATAACTGTAAAGCTTGATGCATTTTCACTAAATGAACAAACTCCTGTAAACCACCATGCAAATCAGAAGATGAAACATCATCAGCACCCCAAAACTCCCCTCCCAGCTACCTCCTTCTGCTCCCCAAAAGTAACAACTACCTCACTGCTCTCATTGTTAATTGTTTACCTCTTGTTGAACTTTATATAAATGGAACCACAGAGTTTGTGCGTTTTATTGTATCTGCATCTTCCTTTCCATACTTGATTTGTGGGATTCATCTGTGTGTGCAGCAGTAATTCTCATGTTCATTCTCATTGCTATGTGGCGTCCCATTATGTAATACACAGTTTATGCAATCTACTGCTGCTGCGTTTTTGAGGCTATTAAGAAAAGTGCTGCTACAAATATTCTTACGCATGACATTTACCATACATACCTGCAATTTACACTCCCACCGGCAGTGTGGGAAAGTGAGAGTTCCAGTAACTCCTCATCTTCAATAACACTTAGTGTCGTCAATGTTATTTGCTTGCTTAGTTTTACTCACTCTGGCAGATGAGGTGTGCCAGTCCTATTTCACTTTAATTTGCATTTGCCTGACTCCACTAAGGTTGGGCATTTTTGCACATGCTTATTGGCCAACTAGAGAGCTGCTTATTTGAGTGTTCGTTCAAATATTTGCCCAGTTTTTATTTTGATTGTCTGCCTTTTAAAAAAAAATTGACTTATAAGGGTCCCTTGTCAAATATATATATTACAAATACCTTCCCCAACTCTCTGGAATGTTCTTTCACACACTTAGTAGTGTCACATGAGCAATACAAGTTTTTCATTATAATGCCATCCAATTCGTCCATAGTTTTTGTAATGTTTAATACTTTTTATGTCCTAGTTAAGAAATATTTGCCTAGATGATGAAGATGATAAAAATACCATGTTATCCTCAGAAGCTTTATAATTTAATCTTTCACATTTAGAGCTACATTCACCTATAGTCAATTTGTGTGTATGGAGTGAGGTAGGGGTTGAAATAATTTTTTTCAATGTGAATATATGGATATTTAAAAGACCTTTCTTTTCTACTCGATGTGTTTGCTTTTGTGTTTCTTTTTCTTTCTTCCTTCTTTTCTTTCTTTTTTCTTTTTTTCTTTCTTTCTCTCTCTTTCCTTCCTTCCTTCCTTCCTTCCTTCCTTCCTTCCTTCCTTCCTTCCTTTCTTTCTTTTTTTCTTTCTTTCTTTCCTTCTCCCTCCATCTCTCTCTCTCTCTTTCTTTTTTTCTTGCCATTCACCTATTCAGAACAGAATGTAGTAGTTCAAACTGTATGTCTTTATACTGACATCATATCATCTTAATAACTGCAGCTTTACAATAAATGTTGAAATCTGGTTATATAAGTCTTCCAGTTTTGTTCTTAAAAGCAGAATCTGCTGTTCTTCACCTTTGAATTTCACTATACATTTTTGAATCGGTATGTCAATTTCCACACACATAAATACAAACTTGTGATTTTTATTAAATAATATTGACTTGAAAATTTATTTTGGAAAAAACTGTCATTTTTGTAATATTGAGTCTTCCGATCCATGAAAATGATAAATTCTTTTGTGTTTATTTCATTTATTTATCTTCATTTTAATTTTTACAAAAACATTTTATAATTTATAATTTTTTCTCTTCATTTTATTTTAGATATTTTACAGGGTAATGTACTACAGATAACTAATCTGTCCTTCAACTGTGTAATCTGTTAAAAGTCACATCTATTGCCTAATTAATTTCAGATATTGCATTTTTAACTTCTTGATTTTCTATTTCCATTTCCATTAAATTTATACATTTTAGTTCTATACAAATATTATTTTGTCATATTTTAACTTATTAACAAGTTTTCTTTTTAAATATGAATGTGAAAGTGTCAATATTGCTGGATTTTCTTCTCTTTTTTTCTCTGTCTTGGACCTGTCACTTGGTATGCTCAAATGATTTTTATGGAATCTTAAATATGATTTATGAAAAATATATATATATAATTTCTGAATTATCTTATCTAACTTCAGAAAGAATTTTCTTTGGCCACTTACAGAAGGCTAACAAAGAAGCAGATCCCTTAATCCAATTGGGGTTTGAGCAGCTTTGAAAATGGATTTTAGACTTTAAAAGGCTTTATCTAACTTCTGGTTTGCCCTTACTCCTGAAATATAGTACTTCAGGGGTCTCAAATGGATTCCTAACTAGGCCTCTTTCTTTTGTCAGCCAGAAACTAAAATTTTTTCACTTCGATGTCATGAGACATCCAATAGTTCTGCATGAAGTTTTTGGTCTCTTAGCAACTGATTTCTATTTATCTTCTCCATCTTTCAACCTGAACAATTTACAAATCAGCAAAAAACCTTTAGGAGAAAAACAGCTCAGAGTGTCAGTGTCACTTCTCTAAGCTTCCCTTCCCTCTGGAATTTTGGCCCCTCAAAGTCTTATTACCTTAGAGCCGAACATCAATTTTTATCTTGCCAGGCCTCTGAGACCAGCAAAAGTTCTGCTCAGATGCATTTCCTCTTAGCCACCAAGTTATGCTTGCCTTGTTTTTTTAGCTTCTTTGCCCAAAATATGAGTAGGCAAGCACCTTAGAGAAAATCAGCCTAGAATGTCAGGTTCTCCTCACTCTTCAAGATATTAGACCCTCAAATCTAGTCCATTTTAGTAACTTTTTACTCAGACTGTGTGTGTGTGTGTGTGTGTGTGTGTGTGTGTGTGTGTGTGCACACATATGCATGGGCCTACTCTATCCAGCTTTTCTTTATTCTTGACAGAGGACTGGTCCATCTCAAGCTAGTCCTTCAGAGTTGTTAGCTGAAGCCCCATTCTAAACATTGAAATACCAAAGAATAAAGGATACATAGTAACTTTTCTATTAAACTTCTTTCTTCCCCCTTTTGAATAATCTGGAAGAAGGGATTTGAAGAAAATTTTTGAAATTCTAAAATTTCTCAACAGAATTCCAAGATAGTGATAAAGCACTGACACATGTCAGACACATGTTCTGTTTTTAAGGTTCTTAAACTAAATTATAAATGCTTAAATTATCATAAGTGTGGTAGTCATCCATGCTAGTTTCCAAATGTTCTAATTCTTACCCCTTCTGGGCATTTTCTCCTTCTCCAGGATTACCTGTCCTGGTTTCCTGGGGTGGAGTATTACTGGCTCTGGCCATTGTGTTGTGAGTATAAGTAAAGCCTGTCATTTTCCATAGGAAGAGTTTCCTTGTTCCGCTGAGACCCTCAGAACTTTCTTTTTCTTCTGCCACACTGACCATAAATGTTCCAGGTAGTGCTGTGTCCCAGAATAAAACTGATAACTACATGGTACAGAGCCCCGACCAAAGGTTCAGGGGCTGAATAGCATGGGCAAGAAATTATCCTTGTTTTAAACCACCAAGATTCTGGAATTGTTTGTTACTGCAGCATAACCTCGCCTATACTGACTGGTACATTAAGGAAGCTAAGAAATACTTACAGTTCATTTTCATGATAATGTTAAACAGGACTCATATTCTTGCCAAGAAAGTTTGTTATGATCATGAAAAATGTTCTATTTACATCTACTTGCCTTTTACCTGGTCTGGTTTAGCTAAACTATTTAATATAGAAGATTCCTGAAGGATTTTTGAAGTGACTGGATGGATAACAAAATTAATTTCTTTGTATGAATTGGTGTATATAAGAAGACAGGAAAGCAAGATATTATGATCTCATCAATTTCAAATAAGATAAATAGGGTTTTAAATCCTAGTTCTATCACTATCTGTGTGATGCTGAGCAAGTATTTGAATTTCTCTAAGTCTCTGTTTCCTGAACAGTAGAATGAGATAATTAAATGAGATAATATATGTTATCGCATTAGCATATCTCATTATATATCATTCTAGTATATACTAATACTCAAAAAAATGGCATCTATCTTTATTATTATTTCTCAAAAACTAGGACAAAGAAAAAATATAGAAAGTAAGGTAGTTGAGGGATGTCAATATTTCAGAAGTCACTTGCATTCTCTTCAATTTTACATTAAAGTCAAAAGAAATGAATCTGGAGGACAAAAAAAACCTAGATTCTAGAAAAATAAATCAAAAGCTAAAATAATTGAATCCATTAACCCATTCAAGGAACTATAAAATTAAAATATTGAGGTGTTAATATGTATATGTGTATATTAAATATATATGAGATATATTTGAAATTTGAGATTCGTGGTACATGGGTAGATGATGATGATGATGATGATAGATAGATAGATAGATAGACAGACAGACAGACAGACAGATAGATAGATAGATAGATAGATAGATAATAGACAGACAGATAGACAGAACAACAAATAGTAGCTAGATATTAAAAATAAGGGTCACAGCCAAATGTGTTGGCAAGGTTCTCTTGAAAAGGATCACTCGGTGCAAATGAGAAGGGCTTTTAAGAAGGCAATGATTGTTTTTTGGACATGGAGTCAATAAAAGGAAAAGACTCACAGTCTGAAAAAATGGACATCATTTATACATGCCAGTGATGACGTACACCTTTTAAAGATTCATCTTATAGACACCATGATATAAGCAAATATTTCCGACCACTAATGTTAACAGACATTTTTCAGAAAAGCAACTTTCTGGCTCCCAAGAAAGGGATGATGCAACCTTTACATCTGGAGGCTTGAATGGACCAGACATCCAAGATACCACACTCACAGAGCTGGAAGCTAATGCTGGCTGTCATCTGGGGGCACAGCTGGGACTGCTGACTGGGTCTACACATGGCCTCAGCATTGCAGCTGGGTTCTAGAGGCCAAGGCAGAAGGTATCAGTCTTTTTAAAAGTTAAGCCCAGAACTGGCAGAGCATCACCTCCACCAAGCTACATTGGTCAAAGTAACCACAAGCCATTTCATATTTAAGTGAAGAAGAAAATAGACTTGCCTCTTGATTGGGGAGGCATCAAAGAGTTTGCATCCATCTTTATTTCGTCACAGTCGGGTGCCATAGAAATATAGAAGGCGCTATACAAACACCTTTTCAACAGGTTGATTAAGTAGTGATTAAGTAGTTGGCTTAAGCTTTTCCTGGTATGGCTATTTTCTCTTTATTTACCTCTGGATATGTGGATTTCCCTTATGTTCCAAAATTTTATCTTTGTATCTTTGTATCTTTCTTCCTTTTCCTCCTTCTTATCAGTTTCTCTCTACATCATTCCCTTCCTCTTCCTCTCCTCCGCCCCCAGAAATGCTCTTCTCTCATGATGAGAAACTGCAGCAGTAATAAGAGAAAGAAGTGGGGACTCGAGCCCATGCCATTACTGTGGATGCTTCTGGAAGTCACGTGTGTGCAAGTTGGCAGGACTTCCTTTGAAGCTCGGAAACGAAAGAAAGCAGCACACGTACGTTTGTCTTCACTGTACAAATTTGTGGTTTCAAGTCTACACTTCGCAAAATATGATTTTCCTTTTTTGAATTAAAAAAAAGAGAAAGACTGAAAAGATCTTTAAATCACAGAGACATCCTTGAGCAACATCTCGATGATTTAAGTGTAAACGGATAAGAAAACATATGGATTCCATTCCACACGCATTGGGAATGAGTGGTGAAGGCATCTGGCAAAACGTGTTTCTGGTTTGGTAGGATTCGGACCGCTTGGGAGGGGTCGCTCAGGACATTAGCAGCCCAGATTCCGAGTGTGGGTTGCGTTCATTTCATCCTGCTGCCAAGGCAAGGCTGGGGTTTCATTCACGTTCAAAGGCACCTCACTGAGATGGTTGTTTTTTCTTCTTCTTCTTCTTCTTCACATTATAGACTTGGCAAAATGTAAAGATTCCTTCCACTTTGGGTTCCTATGAGCTCTATGTCCTGGCATGAGGAAAGTAATCCAATACAAAATGACATAAAGTTTGGAAAAACTAACAATTTGATCTCATGTTCGCTTTAATATGGAAAGGTTGAATGACGTTCAATTACCCTTCAGTCCAGTTTTCATCTTCTCAATGAAAGGTAAGGGGCTGCCGAAGAAAAGTAAGCCAGGAAGAAGCCGGCATCAGGGGAGGGATGGGGTGTGGAAGGGGTTCTTCTAGGGTGTGAGTGGTCCTGTAAAGATTTAAGAATGTAGAACCGTTTAAGTTGACGTAACTCCCTATCTCTCTCTCTCTCTCTCTTTGGCGATAGTTTAATAGGTAAGATACGCTTTAAAAAAATAATAAAGAACCACTTTACTGTAAGTTAGACATCAAATATTTTTAAAAGGGAGATAACTATGTAATTCTAATCACAAGAATTAAGGATGAGGAGAAGGAAGGTGGTAGTAAGATAATCAGAGATGTTGAACTTTGTGTAAGTCTGTCAGATTCCATCCCCACAAAAGATAATAAATTTGAAAGTGCATTTCTGTCTGAGGATCCATCCAAGCCCCAACAGCTCCCCAGAAATGGTTAGCATTTACCCTTGTGAATACTTTGCTATCCTCCCCTGTCGCTATCCTAATTCTGGCAATTCTCCCATCTCACGGGGATCCTTCAACTGCCCAGACCCTGACCTCCACCTCTGGCTCGTCCACAAACAACAAAGAACCAGAACTCTCTTCTCCAAAGATACGATAAATCTGATCACGCCACTTCCCAGCTCAACACTCTTTGGTGGCACCCCAGGAACTCTTAAACTAAGGTGTGACTTCTGTCACATCTCAGAAGAGGTCAGCACCCAAGCTCACCCCTCTGGCCTCATCTCTGCATAACCATGCGGTTCACATCCTGTTTTTCAGCTTTCATAAATTTGTTTTAGTTTCTCAAGCTCTCCATGCTTTCTTTTACTCGAAGCTTCCTCTCTGCCTGGGACCTCCGCCTTCCCCTACCTTCCTCACTCCCCCTGGCTCACACTTGTTTGTCTTCAGGTCCACAGAAAGCTTCCTCAGGTCCCTCAGGGTGTTCTCTCAACTATCTCTACACACCTCCGGATGCTATTACTGCCACTCTGTTTGGTCCAGATGGATGGGTCGACTGTAAACTCTGTGACAGCAGAGGACAGCTCTATCCCCAGCACAGAGCGCAAGGTCAGGCACTTTCTAGGTGCTCAGAAATGGATGAAGAAAGAGTCTGAACTTCAAGTCCACGTACTCCAGCGTATAGACATGATAGTAGTTAATTTTATGCGTCCACTTGGCGCTATGGTGCACAGTTGTTTGATCAAACACCAGGTAGATGTTGCGGCGAAGGTAGTTTTTAAAAACGTGATTAACATTTGCAACAGTCGACTTTGCGTCAAGCAGATTCTCCTTTATAACCCCTATATGGGGGCGGGGTTATCTAATCCACTGAAGGTCTAAAGAGAGAAGATTGAGGTTCCCCAAAGAGTAAGGCATCCTCTTCAAGGTTGTAACCTAAATTCTCTACCTGAGTTTCCAGCCTGCTGCCCTGTGGAGTTTGTACGTAAGACTCCAACCTTGTTTCTCACCTGAATTTCCAGCCCGCTGGCTTACTCTCCAGATCCCAGACATACCAGGCCCACGATCACATGAGCCAATTCCTTAAAATAAATCTCTTTCCCTCTCTCTCTCTCTCCCTTAATGATTCTGTTTTTTTTTTTTTTTTTTTTTCCTGGAGAACCCTAACTAATGTAGTAGGAAATGTCTGTCTTACATTTCTACTTAGACACCCTATTCAGTCTGCGGGACAGGAAGCTGTGTCCTCTCATTCACGAGTGTTCTCTTGGCTGGAGCTGAAACTCGGGGTTATGCTGTGCTAAGGCACAGGGCAGGAAAATGAGGCCTGGGTAGTGGTAGCCTTTTACCTCCGGGTCTGAATCTGCAGAGGAGGGCATCACCCCGCCTGGCCCGATGTCATCTTTGCCACACAGGTGGGTTGTCCCTTTAGGCATGTCTTCCTCTCCCTCCACTGTCCTGATGCACCTCTGGGGCCCACAGCATCATTTTGCTGACCTGAGAACTCAGGAACTCAGAGGCAGTGGAGACCTGTCTGCCTAGGTAGCTCCAGCAGCTCTTTGGCTCTGAGCTCTTCCTTCCTTTTCAGTGCTTTAGCCAGGAAAGAAGGTCCTACCCGAAGTCTGAACCCGGGAGCACTGAAAGGCTCTTTCTCAGGACACATGGACCCCTAACCTACCTTCCTTCACTGCAGAGAGTTGAATGATGACTCCCAAAAATGTCCGTCCATGAGCCAACCCCTAATACCTACGATTGTGGATCTTTGTAACGTAATTAAGTTAAGGATCTCCCTCGGAGATCCTGGATAATCCCGGATTATCCAGGTGGACGCTGAATCTAATGGCAAGTGTCTTTATCAGAGACAGAGGAGGAGAAGACACAGACAGGGATGGAGAAATCCATGTAAAGATGGCGGCAGAGATCAAAGTGATGCAGCCACGAGCCAAGCGACACCTGGAGTGACTAGAAGCTCAAAGAGGAGAGAAATGATTCATCCCTAGAACATTCAGAGGGACGTCTCGTCTGGCCTCCAGAACTGTGAGGAGAATAGATTCCAGTGGTGGGTTTTAAGCCACCCGGTTTGTGGTGACGAGACAGCAGCCCAGGAAGCTTCACACCCACTGGCTGCCTTCTCTTTGCGGGGTAGTGAGCTATTCCTACTCATCGTGAGATTCTTCTGAGCTAATGTATGTGCCAGGAATCTTTTCCATTCCCCTCTGGGACTGAGCTCTTGGAACTCAGAGCATCAGTGAGAAACTAGCTGACTCAGCCGGAGGGAGCTGAGTGAAGACGATAAAAAATATTACACCAGGGTCATCATTTTCAAGTGATCTTTCCTGAGAACTGTGAGGACATCACTTCTTCCCTGAAATTGTCCTGAATTCTCACTCAGAGGGTAACCATGCAGTCAACAATCACATGGCTAAGGAATTCATCCCAAGAGCTGCTTTCTTAAAGATGAAAACCAGTTCACCCCCATTCTTGCATTTGCTTTTTATAAGCATGCAGCCAGCTCCTGATGTGTGAATTCAGCCATCGTGACCAAAAGAATTCCCATTAACCTGGAAATAATTTCTGGAGTGATATTTCTCTAGCCCAGAGCTTGTTTCTGATCAATACTTACCATTTCTACTTGTCTGTATCTCCAGGACTCCCCTCAGTGCCACGGATGCTCTTAGCTGACTTTCCCCAATAACAGAGAAACTGTCACATCTCAAAAATGTCCAAGGCTAAATGATGTGCTAGGCCAGAGGCCCTTTTCCAGAATAAAATAATAAATCATGTATCACTGTCACAGCGCAATGATTTGAGTACGATTGACCTTTGAACTAAACTGCACAGGAGCTATGGATGCCCACCCCATAGTCAAAAATTCACATAGAACTACTATGTGGACTCACATCTCAGATCAAAAACAGAGTGGGCTCTTAACAACGCAGGTTTGAACTGAACAGATTCACTTATAGGCAGATTCCTAAAGGGTTAACTGTATGAGCTGTGCCAGTACGTATACCAGCTTTGTTTAAATCAGTGGCTTATAGCTAATAATTTAAACTCTAGGAGGCCTCACTTTTTTTTTAATCTCTGAAACAGAGGTAATAGCATCTAACTTACGAGGCAGTTGTGAGGAGTAAAAGAGTTATAATATGAAAAGGAATTAGCACTAATAGTGTTATCTTTTCTCTGTCTGCCATTTCTCATTCATTCCTGAATGAATTCTTTATCAACCATAATGGAATACTATGAAGTCATCAAAAATAATGCTTTATAAGAGTGCTTAATAAAGTGTAAAAGGTTGTGTCGTTTTAGTAAGTGAAAAAGATTATTAAGCTCTATGTACAATATGATTTTAATTTAGATAATAAAATATATAAGAATCTATACAAGTTTTTACATAAAAAATTTATGGAAAAATAAACTTATGATATATGCCAAAACTTTTATCTCTAAATGGTAGTACTTATGAGTAATAAATATTTTCTTTTCCCCCATATTTTTTAAATTTGCTATATAGTACACTTAAAATCAAAAAATATATATTTGATGTGACCTTTGTTAAGTGTCTTTGCTTTTTTGCTTATTGGCAATTTGGGGATAATAACTTACTATGACCAAAGGATAAAATACATACAAAAACACTTTGTAAGCTATAGACAACTTAATTTTAGAAATCAGTGCTTTCCTGGCTGATATCATATTATCACTGAGTTATGGGTAGTTGGTGCTGGGCTCAAAGGAAAGTTTTAGCACAAAGTAAAAACTCAATTGTCCCATTCATGTTTTTTTTTCCTTTGTACATGAGATGTACGTGTGAGCGTGGTTACCGATGCAGCCAGAGCTGGCTTTGTGAATATGTGACCCATGTGGTCCCACAGGTACTGGTGTTCAGAAAGGAGTCACACTTGGTTTGATGCTCTGTCGTTGCCATCTTGAAATTCTGTAAGTTTTGAATGAAGGACAGACATTTTTGCTTTGTACCAGGCCATGCTAATGACATACTCTGTCTTGAATGTAGGTGGCTGTGTAAGGCCTTGTGTACAGTTAAAGAAATGGAATATTCTACAGCAAGAATGATAGATGATAAATAACAGGAAGGAAGTGTGTATCTTTGGCTGAGCCTGGAAGAAGCTACAGGCAGAAATGAAGGGATCAGAACCTACTGGCAACTAACCAAAGTGGAAATGACAGCTGGTTGCAATTTTTTTATTATTATTTTAAATATACAATCTGCTGGCAAACAAAACCAGTTCGTTGAACTCTGATTATGGGACTTTCTCCTCTCAGTTCATATTGAACATTTGAGAAGTTGTTCCTACTTTAGATAAGATTCTGAAATGGAAGAGACACCTATAAAAATAGAAAATGCCCATTCTAAAATACATCAGTTGGCCCTGTCTATGAAGAAAAAATATTAGCTAAAAAGATTCCAAAGTTATGCTATCTATATGATCTATTTCTGCTACAGAAATCCTTCACATGATCTACTTATCTGGAGATAAATGTATCTCAGGGATTTGTGTAAGATTCGGCTGAACAGCCCTGGCTTTGCTCACGCTGACTCCTTCTGAAGGCTGAGGTAATGCGGCTGGATGATGGACGGTGGGTGGCTGTGATTGGCTGTGGCCACTTCATCACAGCCAATGTGATTGGCTGTTTTGAAATTGTATTCAGCACATTGCCTCAGGCCTTTGGGGGTGATGTCATCTCAACTCACTAGGAGGAAGTTGGTTGCTACCAGTTTCTGAATTAATCAGTTCCTCCCTTAGAGAAATAACAGATTTCATGCCAACTAATTGAAGAAAGAGCTAAACATTTAACATCAGGGTTGCCACCCCACGCATTACTCAAACAATTTTGTGGGGAGGTGGGCTAAGAGTTTCCTTTGAGAATTTCTTTTACAAGCATTACCAATATATTTTTTAAATCATAGTGATTAATTTTTAATTTTAGGAAGATAACATAGAACATAGAAAACCTTTGCTACACCTACATTTGTCTTTTTCATACTGCCCAACATTCCAGGCCAATTTTAAATATCTTCTGTAATATTCTCTGTCCTTTGGAATTTATACCCCATTTTATTTTAGGAATAGGACACCTCAAGTTCACAGCTAAAAATAGGAATTTACAAAACTAACAGGAAGGTCTATTGTCTATCAGTTTTTCAATAGTCACCTTTGTCCCTTGCTCCATATAGAAAATACATCTGCATCCCTATCAGACTGAGAAACTTGTAATGTTATGATTTTTATTCAGATTTCATATTTACAAATGCTAATTTTATGCACTGGCACAGTGCAAAGGTAAAGTCTTTGCTTCCTATAGGTGAAGTATATCAAGCCATTATCTACCCCAACAGGAACTCCAATGTCAGAATTTTAAGAGCCCTAAATTAGATCACTAATTTCTTATAGCTAACGACTGCAAAAAAAAAAACAAACAAACAAAAACAAAGCAAACAAACAGAAAAACAAAAACAAAACAGTTTTCGTTGTTAATGTTGGTGATGGTGTTTATCTAGGATAGTGGTTTCTCTATGATAACTATAATTATAGTTTTCTTAAAACTCAATATAAACATGTTCTGAATACTGACACTCAAATGAAGAAAATGGCTTTCGATTTCTTGGTGAAGGTGGTTTCTTTTTCTTTTCCTTGCTACGTTACCAAGTGCCGTATGCACAAAATGGCTGAAGCGTATGCCTGTGTTTTCTGGATCTTCTTAAGAGATTGAGTATAGTCAGATTCCATAACACTTTGTGCTTTTGAAGAAGACTGGAAAATGCACCATGCCATTCAGCCAGTTAGTACAAATTTCAAAAAAATAAAACAAGCGAATTCTCAGATAGAACTCCCAGTGTGTTGGTTTCCTGTTGCTGCCGAAACAGATCACCACAGACTGAGTGGCTTAAAACAACACAGATTTATTCTCTTAACGTTTCTTCAGGTCAGCAAGGGTCTCACTGGGCTAAAGTCGGGTGTCAGCAGGGCTGCTTTCCTTTCTGGAAGCTCCAGGGGAGAACTCTTTTCTCATCTCTTCTGGCTTCTAGAAGTCACCTGCATTCCTTGACGTGTAGCCTCATCCTCCATCTTCAAAGCCAGCAATGGCCTTTGGAGTTGTTCTCACGTCACATCACATCTGCCTGACAGGGACTTTTTGCCTCCTTCTTTCACTTTTAAGGACCCCTGTGATTATAATGGGCCAACCCGGATATTCTAGCATAATCTCCCCATCTCAAGAGCCTTAACTTAATCACACCTGTGAACCCCCCTTTGCCAGGTTTGGGGATTGGAATGTGGACATCTTCCTTCAGTGTTCACTTTGTGTGACTCTGCTCAACAAATTGACATCTGGCCACCTAAGCAAACCCCTTTCTGAAGATGCTGGCACCACAGTTGTTTCTGAAGGTGAATTTAGACTGGATTCATTTGGTCGTGTGCAGGTAAGTGCACCTGTAGGCGAAAATGCACAGGAGAAAAGCAGCCATCTCTGCTCTTCCTCTCAACGAAAAAAAAAAAGTTAAAAAAATAAAAAGAATTTTATTTTAAAAAATACAAGATATCCTCAGCCAGCAGCCAGACTGAGATCAGGTTGGAATAGTTCATTATAGTCAGCACCATGCTCGCATTTGTTCTCCTAATTTATCTTTGACTTCAAAGTGGCTTTAGGAAACTTTAGAAAGGTTAGAGGCTTAATACTCACCATGCCACTATGGGGAAGGCCTCCTGACTTGTATATTTGGCCAAGTGGCTGCTGTGGGTACCGTAAAATTTAAAGCTTCTTCTTCCCAAGACTTTGTATAAATTTGACCTGACTCTATCCAATTCAGAACTGGATTATAAGCTTTTAGTTCTCCCTCCCTATTTGTTTACTATTTTATTGAGCTTTGGGACTGTTAATGGTTACTTTAACCCCTTTCCTGTGTCACTAGGTCAGATGAGCCAAAGGACTGTCATCTTTGCCAATAACGTCAGTGACCTGGGAGCAGAAGTCCTGGGCCCCTCTCCTAGGCCTTCGTTACCTGTGAGTGAGAAGCCAGGAAGTGAGAGTCAGCCCATTCTGAGCCCACTTGGAAAACATCACTTAGAATGCCTGCCTCTTTTAATAATAAAATAGTATTTAAAAATGATCACAACTCACTTTTAAAGAGTTCTCACATCTGTTCAAGAAGAAATATCCCTTCCTGCTCCAGAATTCAAATTACTTCCTTGAAAGGTGATGATTAGAGATCAAGAAAATCTTTTTTGTTTGTTTGTTTGTTTGTTTACCCACGAAGGGTCTTAACCTTCATGCCTATAAACGATTCTGTATTACAAACTGTAAAGCAGAAAGATAACCAGAAGTGAGCAAAACCATCCTGTGGTTTACAATGAATAAACTCACCAGATCAGTGACCTTTCCAAATTAAGGCTGGATTTATAACACAAAGATCCAAGTTCTGTAGCCAACCACAGAACCCCATCAAAAGAAGGAATGGGGCATCTGCTTTCTGTATTTTTTCTCATAGGCAGGTCAAGCCCGCTTCCCTACCTAATCGCCATTGCCTGTCTCTGCACAATCATTAGGAGTTTATAATAGAAATCGTTTTGTCTGCATGTAGTGGAAAGCACCAGTTTAAACAGGATGTGGAGATCACAACGGCTGACCCAGAACCCGGGCCAAGGCAGACATGAAAGCAGGAGCATTTCATTCACAAAGGTTTTCTGAGACCAGCTCTCTCTCTCTCTCTCTCTCTCAGCCTAGAGTCACGCACATGCTGGCCGGGCACTCCCACAGGGCTTCCAGGGTGGAGGCGATCACTTCGGAAGCTCTGCAGGGCTGCAGCCTCCGTGGATGGCAGCCATGAGCAGGGCTGGGAGTGATTACCGACTGAAGAGCACGTTCCTTTGCAAAGGCAGCCCCTCTGCCAGCTCCTACCCTCGGAGAGCGTGGGGGCAGGAGCACAGGCCGCCCCACGCCCACTTGTTTTCCTTCCCTTCAGTGGGACGGTTTCAACTGATTTTGATTACCCTGGCGCCAAATAAATGAAAACATTTCATAGATGTATAATCATCCATCACTGTGAAGAAAGGAAAAAATGTTTCATGTGCAGTATGTTTATAAATACACTTAATGAAAAAAGGACAGTGCTGTCTTTCTTCCAGGACGTCGCCATTGCTGTTGGCCAAGATAGCCCTGTTTCCGGGTTCCCCCCCCCCCCCAGAGCTCCCGGCACCCTGCCCGACAGCGTGATGATGCTCAGAGTGAGTCAGGAAGAAGGATGTGCCTCTCCAAGGCCACCTTCTTATCTCTAGCCCCTCTCTTAAGACGAGAGAAGGATGTGGAGCCAGGAAAAGGTAAGTAAGTGGCTTGTGCATGAGCAAGGCAAAGCCAGCCGTCTTTCCACCTGGCTTGAGGCAGCCCAAGTGAATGAAGCTGCACTGTTTCAAAAGCATCAACGAGTGCGGCTGTCACCTTGGGTCTGGTTTTAAATGAATGGCAGGTCGCGCTTCGTGCGACAGGTGGGTTATGTCGATGCCAAGAAGAGGAGGAAAAAATCCAGGTCGTTGGTTTGTGTGTTGCATGGGTCTGTGTATAACGTGTGGTGCCACCTAAGGTAATTTTGGGTTTAGGATTTATATCTATGGAGATAAATCTTTTGGATTGATGAAATCGGAAGCATAAATTCTCTCCAACCTCTCTCTCATCATGGGTGGGGCTTTTCGTTTGGGATCCCACATGATCTCAAGCATGGTGGATCATCTCAGAGGACTCAGTTTCTGAGTTCCACAACTGTGGAAAACAACGTGGGCTGTCCCTTACACATACGAAATCCGTTTTTGTCCCTTTCCCCCTTAAATGTCATTTCTCTCAACGTGTTAATTATTTACATTCACATTGGATTCAGAAAGCAGGACCAGACCACCAGGGGGATGTAAGAGACTCCTTGCGAGTCATTTACGCAAAACACATCTCCATTTTAATCACAAGGGCTGTCACAAGCGTGGGGGAAATCTAGACATTCAAATACGACAAAGCATGCTGTCATCAGTATCTTGGGTGACCACTTCCTGCTTCTGCCAGCCCGGGAAGCAGTAAAGAGGAAAGGCCCCAAGACACTGTGACATCACAAAGCCCGTAAGAGGAGAAGTCGTGACTTTACTTATTTTAACAGCTTGTTAACTCTTCATGCGGAAAGAAATGCAGAAGCTGGGAGTTCTGTGTCCCACCTTCCTTCAGCGTGGAAGCTTTCCAGAATGGGGAAAAAATGGCTGCTCTTCCAGAAGGTTAGGGTTACGGCAGTGTGTCTGAAACCTCCGTGCCCTTCGAGTGGGCTCCCATGATCCCTTGGGACCTTCTCTGAGTCTCGGGGTGCGTCAGGTCCAGTCTTGGAGTAAAGCGAGAAGAATGGTATTGACGGGGATGGACACGTTCTTTGTCGGCGCTGTTCAGAATCTGTCAATAACTAGAATGAAAGGAAGGCTCCCCAAGCCCTAATGATGACAGCGATGGCAGTTCACACGGGCATTGAGATTTATGATCTGAAAAGCAAGTCAGTGTGTATCATCCCATTCAATTCTCACAACGACTTTGGGAAAATGAGAAACTGTGATTAAAGATACGACATGACATGGCATGTTTGGGGTCAAGTAGCTCTGGAAAGGGTCGAGACCCCTGAACCAGCTGTTTCACCCTTTTACTCTCTTTCCACTTTATGACACTAATATGAACCATCTTTATTTATGTATTCTTGTTGTGGCAGATTAGTTTCAAAAATGGCCCCAATTCTTCACCTTCCTCGTATACTCATCCTTTATAATGTGACTTTGCAGCTCTTCCCATCAAGATCTGAAATCTATTTCCCTACGCTTGAGCTGGAGGCTGGCCTTGTGACTTGTATTGGTCAGTAGCATGCAGTAGAAATGACAACGTGCCATTTCCAAACTTAGACTTCGAGAGACACTACATGCACTCCTGCTAGCTCTGTTACCTTCACGTTCATAAGAACCTGCCTGGGCTGGCATCCTGGAAGATGAGAGACAACATGAAAGAGAGCCTGGCTGTCCCAGCTGAGGTTATCCTACACTAGCCTACCCGCAACATGTGAGAGAGACAGCCAAGATCAGCAGAGCTACTCACCCAAATTGCTATTGATGGAAGATTTATGAATGAGCCCAGCTGAGAGTTGTCCAACTGACTCATATACATAAGAACAGCAATACATGTTCACTGTTATATGCAGTCAGGATTTGGGGATATTTTTAATTCAGCATGATTATGGCCGTAGATAACTGATGTACCTACCGGTCAACAAAAAGTGCTGGGCCTGTACCATGTTCTAAGTTCTAAAAGTACCAGAGCAGTGAATGAGACATGACCTTGGCACTCCAAATGTCACAGTCTGTCGGGGAAGATAAAGCGTGAGCATTGATAGCGATAATGTAGGGTGGTACACAGCATTGATTGCATGAGTGCCTAAAGAATGCTCAGGGTATTTGGAGAAAGGAAAGATTTAAAGGTCATTTTGAATTACTCCACAAACAATCTAGTTATCTGCCAAATCACACCATCCCCTTGTTGAATAAGATGTCAAATGACCCAAACGCATCCTGCATTTTATAAAGACGTGGACAAATGCAGGTCTAGGTGTAGTCAACTAATATTATTCCTCAAAAATGCTATTTAAACCTCGAGAGGGAACAATGGCCCCTTTGTAGTATAATAGAACACCTTATAAATCATGCCCGTTGTGGAGACAAGAAAGACAATACAATTTTGGTATTACCTCCTGCAGGCCCTCTGAACTTTAGTGAAAAGATTTTTACTAACTTCACCAAGTGACCCCAGTGCTGATCTACAAAGCATGTGAAATTTGAATTCTTGTTGAAACAAATCTCTTCTTTCCTATCATAGCTGATTCTAGGATTAAGAATAAAAATAGACGTGGACCGTTCTGGGTACTATTATGTAGTGATGACTTGTGCAGAGTTTAAAGCCAGCCTACCCCTTTCAAATCCTGGTTCCCCCACTTTATATCTGTGTGGCTGTGTAAATTACTTAGTCTCTTTACACCTCAGTTTTCTCATCTGTAAAATGGGGATAAATATGGATTTGTGAGAATTAAATGAGTGTAAGACACTTTGTTGAGGGGGTCAATCATGTGGTTACTGAAATAATTAGTAAACTTGTAATGAATTTCATTGCTGCTGAAGTTAACAGAAAGTGTTTTTTGTTATATCTTCGTAATTTTGTATTTCCTTTTGAAAGGGGAAATATTTTAAGGTTATCATAGATTATTAATTTCACAATAAAAACAAGTTGATGCATTCTTTTACTTTTATGTTTGTATAAAGAGACATCATTATAAATGAAAATGTGGTCACCAAGGCAGAAAAAAATATTTATTATTATTATTATTATTATTATTATTATTATTATTATTATTCTATACCCTGTTTAGTATAGCTTCTTCCTTTTGGTTGAGATGCAAAATTTCATTTGTCCGTGTCTACATAAAATATTGGGTTTATTTATTTTATAGTTTAGATCTATTACAAGACTTTAGAACCTACTAAAAATCGAGCCATTTGGCAATAAATGAGATATGTGATGTACCCAGGATCCTGGAAAAGTGATAATGTCCTCAAGTTTAAGGAATTTTACTCTCTTACTCCTGGACCCCTGGGCACATATAACCCCAAGTGCAAATGGATAAGAAGGAGAAAAGACTAGAAGACTAAACCCATTATGTAGAAAGTTCTCGCCAGACACTACTGTAAATCAGAAATACGTTTGCAGTGTTTATCACCTAGATGTATTTTGGAAGGAAAGCAGCAGAAAATAACATTATTTTCTCTCCCAATGACATATTGGGGTATCAAAATCTGGAGAGATTTTGTCTACTCTACATATCTTTTCTAAAGAGAAAACCTAATGTGATATAGACAGCCAAGAAGAAGTAACTAATATTATTAAGGAAACAGAGGGACATTTGGTGAGAGATGAATTTAATTAAAGGCACATATTTAGCCTGGGAAACCAAGGAGTGAGGGATATAATTTAAGTTTTAACATTCATAAAGATTATAAATCAGGGCAACTACTAAGTCAATACCAACTCTATTATAACTTAAGGCCAAGTCTCGAAGGCAATGGGTAGAAACAGAGCCTGTTACTCTATGTAGCACGTAGTAAATGTCTAGAACTTTATCTGTCTTAACAATTTCTTTTTTTTTGTTCATTTGATAAGCACCCCCAGGGACAGGAACCTTTGTCTTATGCATGTCTGAACTTCCCACATGCTTCCCCTAGCATCATACACCCACATAATGCTCATTCTATAATAATCACCCAAATAACTAACAACCACACAACCACACACACACACACACACACACACACACACACACACACAAAAGAGTTGACGTCAGAGAAAGAGAGAAAACGATGAGTTAAGTAGATATTGGTCGGAGCCCATGTATGAGTCAAGTATGGGCTGGATGGTGGCTGAGAACTGTCCAGATTACAGTGGTTTGCAACCACAGAGGTCGAATTCATCCCCAGACTTCTCGCCAAGTCTTGCTCCCATCTGCTGAGTAAGCAGTCTCTCCAAGACTCAGTGTCGTGGCGGGAGGGAAAACGAAGGCTGGGGACGTGTGATGGGGAGGCACAGGGGGGCACAGGGAATAGTCTGGACAATGATGGAGTGCAAACAGCCAATGAGATCATTCTGATTTCTAACGCAGCGATGGCAAACATGCTTTCTGCCCGTTTCGGTAGACGGCCTGTTTCAATTAGCCCGGGTTCCGCCATTCTGATCATTTTTAAAGCATTGCCTAAAGGAAGAAATGCTATTCACATTTTAGGACCAAAAACCAGGACGTGGGAAATGAAAACAATTTCTTAATTCGTTTATACTCCGTGGGAGGGAACAGGAACATAAAATCACATCTTCTCAGTCTTCCCCTTCTAGGTTTGAGAGGTGATATTTTTTCTTTCTCCAGCATTTACACAAGGTCCTACAAATAGCCCACTAACTGTCATTAAATAACAACACGATGTCACCCCCAAAATACGGGCTGATCTGTGCTGAATGCTTAGTATGTGCCATAGTAAGCATTTCTAAGTGCTTCATAGGCATTAACCAATGTAATCCTCACAACAGCCCTTCTAGGTAAGAAATGTTATTTTCACCATTTCACAACAACTGTATAAAAAAAAGTAATGTATTTATGCCCATTTTTCAGGTGAGAAAAACCAAGGCACAGGCAAGTTAAGTTGCTTGTCCAAGGACGTGTAACCAGGAAGTGGCTGAGTGGGGAGCGTGTCTCCAAAATTCATGTTCATCACCCCTATTCTAGACTGCCTTGCCTCAGTCGTAAATGGGACGAGTGTTTTCATCGATTCTACTCACTAAAATGACTCCTGATACATAAGATGCGCTCAGTAAACACCCACTGAGTGAGAGAAAGCTCAGCCTCCAGGGTGTGAAGTGGTGGAGGTGTTTTGAAGCATCTCACCCCCAGCCTCCACTTTCTCATGCCTCTTTGAGATTCTCCTGCCAAAGCCACACACGGGGGAAGAAAGAGACCCACTTTTCATTTTAACAATTCCACAACGAAATGTTCCGTAGAGGATAAACTCGTTATGTCCTGTTCTTCCCCCTTCTTAAATCATTTCCCCAGCATCACGCGAGGTTTATACCAGTCCTTTACTCAAAATAAGGAGAGAAACTTCCTAAATCCCCCCATCTATGGCAGTCCTGGAATCAGCTGTCCCAGCAGAGACCAGGGAGAGAGTCCTACGCTCAGGTTGTGGCGTCTGGCCACTGAAAGGGGCCCCCAGCACCGTGGAGAAAGGCAGGACCAGCCGCAGCCCCATCTCCGGCTGTTTTGTTGTTGGAGAGTTTGCCGCCTGCCCACGGTGGTGGTCGGTAATTGCTGGGTTCATTGTGTGCCTTCAGTCTCTCAGGTGTATTTCTAAAACCGGCATAAAAAGAAAATGATAAGGGCGAGTGCATGGAGGCGTGTGTGTTTTCATCTCTGGCCAATTGCTTGAGACCTAAAACAAAAGTCAGTGCAGATGGGAGCGTGCGAGATTACGGCGCTGACGACAATGGAAACCCAAAGCTCGGCTTGCAGACAGTGCCCAGCTCCCAGCTGTCGGCCACGTCCGTTTGGTGTAGCTGCCACCTAGCAATTAGCACGGCCAGGTTATTCTCCTTTGGAAAAGGAGCAGAGAAGAACAATACCACAGTGAGTCCTCCTGGACAAGAAAGCAGGTGAGTCCAGCATGGAAAAAACAAGGTAAACGATCCGTTTTGCCATTGTTTCTTACTGTTGGAAAAACCGCGAGCAAGGTGAGCCTCGTATTAAACGCCTCCAGGGCCTTGAAAGGGCTGCAAGAAAGAAAGAAAAACAAAAAACAAAAAAAGCACACACCGGCCTGCAGTGATTGAAGGCCCTCGGCATACCCTATCATCTTCTCCTGTGTGCTTAAAATTACCCCCAAAGCTTCTTGCGTCTTAGGTGACATGTGTCTATATGCACATCTCACATCTTGGCCCTCAACTAGACTAGGCCTGTCGACAAAATACAGGACACTTAGTTAAATCTGAATTTTAGTTCAACAGTGACTCATTCTTTAAGTAATCTCCCATGCAACATTTGGGACATACTGAAAGCTTTCATTATTTTCCCCACTAAAATTCAAAATTAACAGTGCATTCTTTTTGTTTTGTTTTGTTTTGTTTTGCTAAATCTGGCATCCCCATCCCATTGCATCACAGTAGCATGTCCTTGGTAGAGATAAACTTGAACTTGACAGTAAGTGATAGACCAACAATATGTGACTCCATTAAGTGAGGGCTTGAAATACAGTGAAATCACCAAATTGTTCCAAATGGCCACCGTCACAGAGAGGGTGAGCTAAAGCTCATTTATTCATGGGATGAGTGATAGAAATAATGATGGAAATGTTGGTGTTAAAATATGCGTACTTTACTAAGTAAAAGGTTATGAACCTAAAAGAACTCGTCACCTCCTTCTCGCCACCTTAATACCTAAGTCCTAGGTGGTCCAGGGACAGGATTGTCCTAGAAACAGGGGACATAATTGTCAGCACAGAGTCATACCTCCATCTCTTACTTGGAATTTCCACTGGCTTCTCTGAAAAGGGCGCACTGGGAGCCGTGCCATTCCAAAAGGGATAAACAATTTAATCAGCATGATTTCAGGGCTTTATCTGATGGACCTGAGAACTAGAAGCCTGGAAGGCTGTTGGTGAACACATGAGGAGATCCAAGGAAGAGATAGATGGGATTCAACACGAGTGACAGCACATTTATGATTCAGGCATCAAACAAGATAATCTTTGCATACTAAGATGCTACAGAAAAAAAGGATTAATCATCTGACTTATCATTAAATCAATTATCTTTTCTAGGTCTGCCCTCTGTGTGGTCGATGAGCTATAAGATCATGGAACACCGAAAGGCAATATGTTTCGGCTTGCTCGCACTTGGGCGCCAAGTGAGGGCAGGCCATAAAGTAAAATCAATATTCTGATCCGTGCGTGCGTGCGTGCGTGCGTGTGTGCATGTGTCTGAGTGCGTGGCTTACATAGTGTTCAAAGTGAAATTTAACACAAGCTAATTTTTGTGCTGGAAAAAAAATCTTAAGTCTCATTTTTCGCAACTTATCAAGATACGACGCTAGATTCTTCTAAAGCAAACAGTGTAGACTACCATATAAAGTGAAGCCAAGTCAGAAACTTTCTGAAGAATCATTTATCTGGACAGCCTTCTTCTGATTGCTCCCAATTATCACACACAAAAAAATATCTTAAACATACCCTCAGGATCTAGCTGTCTTGTGGACTGCAGCAACAAAGAGTGCTGAAGTCTTTTGTGCAATGTCTCTCTGTTTTATCACAGTAGATTCTGGAAATGTTTTTTGAATTGAATTGAAACAGGGAAAAAAAGCCACATAATCAACTTGGATATATTTGGACAAACATATACACCTAACTATTAATTTCATATTAAATTTCTAGTCAAGCAAAGGAGGAGCTGCCTGCCTGCATGCTAGTGACACTGGTGGTCACTCTTCTGTTTAGTCTGAAGAGCCAACGTGAAGAAACAGGTCTCAGGTAGCTCTTTCTTGTCAAATCTGTTGACCTTTCAGTCATCTTTGTTTCTGGCTCTCTTTTCAGCAACTGTTTCTCTCCCATCCCTTGAAACGTCTTCCCCGCTTGGCTTGTACCTTGCTTCCGTTTTCTTCATCTTGCTTCTCCTGCCACCCTGCCTCTGACATCTGTCCCTTTTCACTCCCCTCTTATGCATTCCTCATCTTCAGCATTCTGCTCTCTTTCACTTTGTAAGGGAACTGATTCAGCCTCTTTGCCTCAGCCTGAAGCTCAGCATTGGTGCTTTCTGCCTCTCTCACTCTTCCCCAATGAAAACTATGGTCAGGATAACGCAGTGTTACAAACCACCCCTCTATGGCTTCAAGCACCGTTTCTTAATGCTCATCCCTCTTGGAGAGACTGGGCAGTTCTGCTGGTCATGGCTGGGTATAGCTGCTGAGTTCTTTTGGGTTAGGCTTTTGGAGCTCACCTGAGTGTCGGATGGTCGGCTGGCTCCTGGCTGATCTAGGATGGCCTCCACTAGGAGTGTTGTCTCTTCCAGGTGTCTCACCTTCCAGTACTCCAACCCAGACACATTCAAATGAGTGAGCACTTTTCTAAACCTCTGCTTCCATCAAATTTGTTACTGTCCCATTGGCCAAAGCAAGTCATGAAAGTGACCTCAGGGTCAGAGTGGGAGGGGACCACAGTTTAAGAGTTAAGGTTATGACTACAGGAGGTATGAAAAACTGAGGCTGTTAATGCAATCAGCCCATCACAATTCCGTTCCCCTCCATCCCCACTACCCAGATCCTTAGTCGAAGTGCTTGTTACCCCATCGCCGAAGTATTGCAGCTTCTGATTCCCCAGCTGTTTATCTTAATAAAGCATCATCTATCCATCCACCTCCCCAACCATCCATTCATTCATTCATTCAGAAAAATTTTATATATCAAGTGCAGGATAGATGCTGGAGATATAATAATAAACAAATATAGCCAAGAACCTCAGGCTAATGGAATAATCATAGGGTGCTACCTCCAGAGCAATTTTCCAAAAGCTCCAATTTCATCCCATCGCATTTCTGTTCCAAAACTTTGGTGGCACCCACTGTGCACGGAACTGAAGCAAATTTCTCATTATAACCTCTGAGGGTCTCTTTTATTTGGCCCAAGCTTTTTCTTCCTAAATGGTTTTTCTCAGATTTCCTTTATCAGTTCTCTCCCCACCATCTTCCAAGCAGGCTGAGTTTTTCTCTGATCTGCTTTTGGTTTCAAAGTTCTGTCCTATTTTTATAGGTTTCCCTGCCCGTTTATCCATCCAACATGTACATGTGTAATGCCTTCAAAACAAAATGCGTATCTGTCGAGGTCCAGCTCAGGACTCCACGGTTCCATGGTCACAGGCTTTCAGTCACACCGTTTCTTCCTGATTCAGACACTATCCTCTGCCCAGCTATGGTCTCTGTTCAGATTTGTCAGCCATACCCAGGGTCGGGACTGGGGTGAGGCAAGTCAGGCAATTAGGGTGTAGCATTTAAGGAAGCACTCACTCTGAGGGTGGTGCAAATTCAGGGTTGGCACTGAGAGTCGGTGCTGCCTTCAATTAGTATCCTGGGAGCCTCAATCACCTCTTCCCACTCTCACCACTGGCCATACCCATTATTGTGGCATCTGCTAGCCATTTCATACGTGATCATAAGATCATGAACCTTCTGCTGAGCAAGACTGGTCTTCCCAGCCCAAGATTAGGAAATAAATACTCAGTAAAGTAACCAGGTACTCGATAAATACTCAGGGAAGTAACTACAGCTGCAGAGAACGTGGGGTGTTCCCGATACTTGGTACAGCCAAAGGAAAAGATCGGAAGAGACAAAAATGCAGGGGTAAAGCGAGAATCGAACAATTCTGCTAACGACAGGACAGGTGCGTGCATGTCGTGGTAACAGAAGAATGAAAAGGAAGCGCAGTGCCGTGACGTGGAGCATCCTTGGCAGATGCACTGTGCCCAGATGCAGGGGAGGGTAACCATCGTGAGCCTGACCAGGAAGCTGGGGAGACCCAAACGTAAGTCCATACAGATGGGGAGATGGAAGTGTGACCTTTGTTTCTGAGGGAGGGGGAAGCTAAATACGTGCGTGGATACAGAAGCGGCTACGGCCACGTGAGGGGATAGGAGGCCCGCAGGACGTGGATTCCTATTTAAAGACAAAGGCATGGTAGGAAGAGGTTAAAGGTCACCTGTAAAATTCGGTCAAGTGCATGTTTCCTGAACATCTTTTCATCGACGATGCTATTAATCTAGACATGACAAACATTAGTCTCCAGGAGCTCAGAAAGTTTTTAAGAGTCCCAGATGATCTGGGTACAATTTTAGGCCCATCGGGTTTTCTGAACGCCCCCTGCCATCTTTTGAATAACCACTCGGAATCTGAGTAAGATCTCCAGTCTTCGTTCACACCAGGAGGCCCATAGGGACAAACACTAATATCCTTGACTCTCCCTTTTCGATATACATTGGAGAGTTATAAACAAGTGACGGTAAAATCTGAAAAAAAAAAAAAGCACAGGGAAACAAACTAAGAATAATACCTCATCACACTCAAAGGTCATCAGAACTCTGAAATGTCCTGCAAGCAAACATCGTCATCCTCTGATGATGAAAATGCAGGTGAACTCTCTTCCTTGTCACCTCCCAGGAATCTTTCCTTCCACTAAAGCCTGCCATGCCTCCAAATACCCTTCTCCTGGAAGGAATATTATCTCAGATAGAAGCCCTGTGAGGGAAAGCAGATCCATCTTCCCGCTCTCCTCCCAGAAGTCCAGCCCATTTCCGAACTGGCAACGGGAAGGGAAGGGAATTTAAAGAGGAGGAAATTTAAATAAGCACCATGTGATTTTAAGTATGATATTTCGTTTTCTCAGTAGAGTTGATGTTTCTTAATTCTGACACTTTGAGGTTCTGGAAGAATGTGCAGCCTGCCTCAGTCGGGCTGAATGATATGCTTCCAAAAGAACATTTAATTCAAAAAGTAAGTGATGAACACTCAGGATTTCTTCAGCGTTGATTGCAGAGGGCATTTTCAACTCGTTCTTACCCAGACCTCTAATTTCGGGCCCTGATGCCATCCATGGGTTCATGATCCCTGGAAGGCTCAGGCATTAAATATTGAAACCCCAACCACGGCTCTCTTTTGGATTCCGTTCAAAACCACTTTGCATAGTCCAAAAAGTACCGATCTTCGAGCATCCCGGTGAAAAAGGTAAGCATAATGCTTCGATTTGTAAAGAGTCACGTGGACACTGGTTCATTTGCCTACTGCCAGGAAAAGGAGTAACAATAACAATGAAAGTCCAGAGCACTCCCAGAGCCAGGTGCTCTGATCAGTGTGGAGATGCTCACTACTCCCCACATCAACTGAATTATTGGATCTTACACCCTCTAACCAATGCAAATTCTGGCTTCTCCGGCTCAGAGTCGTGTTAGTCTCCTCATTTTAATTCGCTTTCCCTGCCTGGATCTCAGGCTAAAATTAGCCTCAAGGTTGGTTGGAAAACCAGGCTGGAACATTCAGTAGCAACTCGAAATGTTTTCCAGCATCTGACCAAACCTCGAATGCTGAGCGTTTCTCGCATTCAAAGGGGGTTTGTTTAAGTTTCCCAGTTTTACCCTCCTGGTGTCAAATGGCACCAGAAGCAGAAGAGCCAATGTTCTGTAAGGAGAAACTATTTCAAACAAGATTGCTGGCCCACGGCAGGCCTGAAGGGATCCAGATACATCTGAAAGATGCAGCCCAACTGCCAGGGGCCTGTGTAGGCCCGCTGCTGCAAGTGGGTACGAGGGAGGGCTGGGTCCCTTCTTTTGGAACCAAGCACAGGGCATGACATCTGCAAGGCCGTGGCTGGAGGCCAGAGGCAGGTAGCCCACAGGGAGGACAGCCCGTGGCAGGGCTACTGAGGTCACCTGAAATGCTGCCCCGTGAACACGTGCTGTGTGTCTGGAAGAACTCACAGCATGAATGTGTTTCCAAATTGCAAACTAGGTGAAAATTGAGAATCCAATGCTCCTGAAGGGAAAAAAAAAAAAAAAAGCCTTCTGTGTATGTACATGTGGCCACTGGCTTGGTAGCTGGAACACATGGGGGACTCCCAATGTTGCGTGTCAAACCTCCGACTGTGAACTTGACCCAGACCCAGCACCTGAGATGAGAGGTCAGAGTGATAACTCAAGAAAGCTCTGTTTTGGAGGACAATAGCCAGGCCTCTCGTGGGTTTCTGCCTTCTAGAAAAATCCAGGGTTTATGAAATTGTACTGAGGCAACAAGTTAGAAAAATTAAACCTTCCAGGAAGCTCTAAGGAAAAAAGTGATCTCGAAGAAAGTAGAAAATTATCATATTAAGTCTTTACCAAATTCCTGTATATGTAAGTCTTCCCTCTGGCAAAGCTTCTCAAACTTCCATGTGTGGAGGAATCACCCAGAGATCTTGTGGAAACATAGACCCTAACTCAGGTCTCAGTGGAGCCCAAGATTCTAGTTCATAACAAGATCCCACGGGACGTCCACACTGCTGACCCGCAGGCCGCCGTTTGAGAAGTGAAGCAGGTTAAACTCTTATATTTGAAATGATGATCGTTAACCAGCTTTTCATATCATTAGATAGCTTTTGTCTGATGAGTTGCCTTTTTCTTTCTTTCTTTCTTTCTTTCTTTCTTTCTTTCTTTCTTTCTTTCTTTCTTTCTTTCTTTCTATCTTTCTATCTTTCTTCCTTCCTTCCTTCCTTCCTTCCTTCCTTCCTTTTTTAAATTCTATTTCCCCACAGAGAAACACATCTTCATCAAGGGAAGGTGAAGAAAGAAAATGCTGACACTCTTGTCTGGCTATAAAACAAAGCCTCGGGCTGACGTAAGTTTGAAGTGTGTTTCTACCTGGAAAAGAGACTTGCCCCTGAGACACACATGCCCTCCGTGGACACCAGCCTGAGGGGGGCCCAAGAAGCGAGGCCTTCGGTGGCCTGCAGAGCTCACTGGGTTTGCCAAGATCGGGCTATAGTCATTCCATGAAGCTCTGACGTCCACGTCTCAGTTTAAAAGTCAACACGGAGGCCATTGTCAGCATGACTAGAAGTCTCTGGATAGCTCCTCTGTGAGAACACACAGATTTAGAGAGTAATGAAAATGTCTACTACGGAGAAAGAATTCAGCAACGTCATCCTCCTGGGATTTTAGACTACATCCGGGTTTTGGGGAGCCCTCTCTGGGGTCCATCTTCCGGCCAGAGAATCTGCTTTTACAATAAGCACTTTCGGAGACAGTGATCGTGTAACGAAGACACCTGACAGAGATTGTTTTCATTAAAGTTATGCAACTATGCGTCTTTCCACCTTTGCTGGTATTTTTATGGAGCCATTAAAAATGACACCTGAGCCTACCTCCCTTCCCCCAACAGGGACACGTAGAAGCTGTAGCCAATCTGAGAGAGGACGAAAACTGCCATCCAGTTGCTTGGCAAAGCCACAGTCGGCTGCAGCCGCCTTGGGTACAATCCCCAAAGCAGCAGCCCAGGGTCTGAGTCATTCACAGGAAGTAGGACAGAGGGTGTGGGTCACTGCACAGGCTTAAAGAATCCTCAACACACTCAGCTCTGATTGGACTGAGGATTCCTCTAGGTGGCTTATTGGTGCCATACGTGTCTTTTTGTCTTGGGCTCCTAAGGACGTGGTAAGGCCAAGTTCACCCGCGACTGGCTCAGTCTTTACTTATTGTCATGACTTGGAAGATGCCCAGAAAGGCCCGACTGTCGCCTCACCGAGCTGTGAATTCTGCAGTGACTCTTGTGGCAGATAGCCCCGGGGGAAGGCAGTCCAGCCAGCGTGCAGGCCTCGGTACTCTGCCCCCTGGTGCCCCGTTGAAACCCCAACCCTGACGAATGAATACAAATGATTACAGCATAAGCTGAGGCCTCAGCAAACCCCAGCCTTACTCACAATCATCTTTAAACTTGACCTGTCTTAAGAAGACTCCACCGGGAAAGAGAATATATTCTGCCCTGGCTAGGCCCACAGAGAAAAGCCGAGAAAAGCCCAGACAGTTAGCTGACACATCCAAACCCTCCCCACAAGCATCTGGACACCTAAGGCTGAAAGCATCCGGGAGTTTCAAAAATGAAACATCGAAAGGATTTATCTGTGTCGCCACTTGCATTTCCAAGTCATTATTAAGTCTGAGCCAGCTGTGAGGTGGCAGCTTCACGTTATGGCATTCAGCCCTCGGGACCTTCCAGGGAAGAGCAGGTGTAGGAGAAAAGAAGGGACCTACTGTGAGGTTGAACCCAGACTCGGCTCGGGAAGCACAGGACCATAATGTGAAGTACCCTAACGAGGGGTTTGCATTGAGAATAATACGAAACATGCATGATGTTTGGACATTGACAAACTTCACAGAAATGAGTACACGCATTATCATTCTTGTGAGTATTAATCAGGTCAACCTTTGGCAAGCTAACTTTGCACAAGTCTGGGAGAAAGCAGACTCTTGAGTTTCAATTCCTGCTTTAGTCAAAACAGGAGTAAGTAAAAATCATGTTTATTCTTCTAAAGGAGTCGGGCCGTTTGCCCTTGGGCATGTTGTCAGTGGGGGTATGGGCGAAGTGGAGAGGACAAGGGGACAAACGAAGGATTTTTCTGACAATACGGACTTTCTGCAGTGCCTTTGCTGGTCGTCGGAGACAAGCTCACGATCGGGCTGGTGTTTTAGACGGCGTCACCACCTCACGGGTGTCTAGAGTGCTATGGAAGATGGCACAGCAAAATAAAGTGATTACTTAGCAAAGGAGAGTCTTACTTTACCTTGGAACTTGATTCGTTCGCAGGTAGAACCAACTGGCAAGAAACAGGATGGCGTGCGCCCAGAATGGCTCACCCACGTGCACAAATCTCCCGTGTTTGGCATCTCCAAACAGGTGTGTCTCCTCCCTAGAGCAGAGGAGAAGCCACATGGTGTCCTGTAGTCCGGCCCGCGAGAAGGCGCCCGCCCGGGATTCTCCATCCACTGCCCATCGTCATCGTAACGCACGCAGGGTTTGGTTACGATGGGGCTGGGCTGAGTTTTACCTACAGGTGTGGGTCAGCCTATCGATTCAAACGGACCTAGAGAAGGGCAGGGCCGTGAACTTTCACAGGTGAAAACAACAAGTCCGCGGTTGCAAGGTAGCCACCGATTCCGCCCAAAATACCAAATCTCTTTTCTGTCTTTTCCTTTGGCTTCCTAATGTGTGTGTGCATGTGTGTGCGTGTGCGTGTGCAAGAGAGAGAGAGAGAGAGAGAGAGAGAGAGA
>PVKZ01002562.1:0-212141 GCA_004027375.1 Macroglossus sobrinus | reverse complement strand
AAATATTTTGACCATGCTGAGGGCCCTTGGAAAGTTATACCCCATAGCATGAGACTCTTGGCCATCTGCCATGTAACAATTTTCTTTCATCCTTAAAATAGATGATCTTGACATATTGTCACTTGGAGATTCTAGTATAGCAAATATCATGCTGGACCATCTTCAAGAGATAATTTATGTTATTGTAAAAATAAAAAGGTATGATATATGCTGTAAAGTCTTTGTATCTTGCTCTAAGTCATAGGAATTACTCATGCTTATAAAATTGTCATTAAATAATATGAGGCAGTCAACTTTCAGTGTTGTAATTGGATGTCATCAGTGATAATCATCTCAGATATGAAAAAGGTGGACATGTATCATGATCCTTAGAAATCAGTGACTGGGTTTCATATATGAAGTTCAATATTAAGGAAATCTCTTATTAATCTATTCTCTCTAATTTATTGAAGGTCTTTTTCATTGTTGATAGGTATGATACAGGTAGCCATGAAACAAGGGTTGGTACTAACCAATTTTCTAAAAGAAAGCACCAGACAGTGACCTCATTTGGAAAAAAAATATGAATAACGTGACCATAACTTATATTTTCTATTTAAGATAATGTGTTTAGTAATAAATTGTTAGGATTCACCCTGGTTTCTTGGTCATTTGATGGTGAGGTATTTTTTTTCATTTGATTGTACCATATCTTTTTCATAAAATAACCTACTGATTAATTTAAATCCTGGAAAAGACGTAGGAATCTCGTCTGATCTTTGTCCAAAATTTTTCTTAAAACATGCATGTGTTAATTCTTGAGATACAGAGACTATGTTTTATAGTACATGTAAATCTCCCTTTATGCTAACCGTATAGTAAGCACTCATTTCACTTCCGACAGATGGAATCAGGGTAAAATCGTATGTTAAAAAAGGAGAGTCATTGAAATAGGAACTGCCTGTTTAAGTTTATTCTTTTGACTAACAGCTTTCCTCTTCTTCCACAGATTTTCTGGGCTGTAATTAACTTTATCATTCTTGTAAAGAATAAAGTTATAATTCTGTCTTGGTAGAATATATTAATAACTGTATTTCCTTGGCCATCTCATTTTGCATTTGATAAAATTTAATAACGAATATAAAAATTTAACTGGTGGAAATTTGGAGCAATTATTTTTATGCAATAATGTAAAGTCTATAAAATATAATCATGTTTTAGTATAATAAATTGGATCACAAAGCAATGTAGTTATAATATTAAGTCTTATCTAGGAGAATGTTTAAATGAAATAGCCACAAAGTCAAACAAATTTAAAAGCATTGTCAATGAAGAACATTTAAAATATTAAAAAGTAGATATATTAAAGCAGAAGAATAAAAAATTATGTAAAAGAGATTTCTATTAGACTTGAAAATAAGAGGGCTTAAAATAGCATTAATGCTTTTATCTTACTGTAATTTAGTTAAAGATAATTAGGAGTTCTCATGTATATTAAAATGTTAGAATGATCAAAGAAGTACGATTGTTTGAGGAATCTAGTTTTCTACACTTAAGAATATAGTCACGGTATTATGTACATTGTGAAACTATAATCTTTTAAGAATTGCCCAAAGTATTAGAATACGAAGAATAAAAATGTAACATAACACTTAGCCTGAGCTAAAATGAAAAAAAAAAAACAAAACCAAGATTTTAAAAGATAGACTTTAGGGACACAAATATATAAATCAGCTACCTGATGTTAATAAAAATTCTGAAAGATAATCCATCAGTAAATAAAAGTATTTTGCTGAGGGGTATAGGTTTTATGTAATGGAAATACACAGATCGATCCTGTGTGTGTGTGTGTGTGTGTGTGTTAATAACCACAGAACATATATTTTGAAGACAGTATGTTAATTTTCTGATTTTAATACTTGCAAAATGAGACAGTTATCTCATTTTGCTATGCAAACAATGATCAAATTATTGCAGTTCTATTCTTTCCAACAACGATAGAATGATGTTGGCTTTTAAAATACTATTTTATATAATAAGATATATTATACTGGAAAATAAATTTCAAAAGTTAAAATATTTAGTCAAATGATTTACCATAAAACAAAACTCATGTAAGAACTACTCAGGTCAAGAAATAGGACAATGTTAAAGAAACCCAAAGTTCATTTCCCCCACCCTCCAAATTACTATGCCTACATTCTCTGTTAAAGGAAACAACTATACTGACTTAAGTGATAAACTTACTTTAATTTTATTTATGACTTTTCCTATTAAACATGCAACTCATTAATGCTATAGTTGAGTTTGCTTGTTTACTTTTTTATGGATATATGAATAAACTAATATATTGCTTTTTGTCTTGCATACTTGCATTCAAACATGTTTATGAGATCCATTCAGATTGATGAATCAAAAACAAGACAATTATGGTAGGAGACTATAATACCCCACTTCGACAATGGATAGATTATTCAGGTAAAAAAAGAATAAGAAAATGTTGGACTTGACCATTCTTTAAATCAAAAGAACTTAACAGAGATACATAAAACATTTTAACCAATAGCAGCAGAATACATATTCTCAAGTGCATATGAAATATTCTCTAGGGTAAATTATATGAAAAGCTACAAAAAAAAGCCTTAGAAAATTTATATATATATATATATATATATATATATATATATATATATATATATATATATATATATATATAGTCATACCAGGTATCTTTTCTGACTGAAATACTATTAAACTAGAATTCAACAAGAGGAAATTTGGAAAATTGGTGAGCACGTGAAAACTAAGCAATATACTCTTGATCAACCAAGAGTCAAAGAAGAAATCAAAAGGGACATTTAAAATAATCTCAAAACAAATAAAAATAAAAACAATGCACCAAAACCTATGAGGATGCTGCAAAAGCAATTCTTAGAGAAATGTTAATAGTGATAATTTTATATATTAAGAAAAAAATCTCAAATGAACAACCTAACTTTATACCTCAAGAACTGAAAAAAAAGAACAAACTAAGTATAAAGAGAGAAGAATAAAGGAAATAAAAAGATAGAATGGAAGTAATAAAATAGAAAACAATAGGAAAATGTTTTAAAAATTAAGACCTTGTTTTTTGAAAATATAAACAAAATTTACATTTAGCACTAACAAAAAGACAGGAGACTGGAATAGATAAAGTCAGAAATTAAAAAGAAAACATTACAGCTGATACCTTAGAAATATATAGGATCATGAGATTACTATGAACAATTATATTCTAGCAGATTAGATAACCTAAAATAAATAAATTTCTGAAACATATAACCTAACAATACTAAATCATAAAATATAGAAAATCTTAATACACCTATAATTAGTAGAAATTGAATCAATAATCAAATGTTCCCAACACAGAAAAGCCTAAGACCAAATGGTTACAGTGGTGAATTCTATCAAACATTTAAAGAACACACAATGCAATTATGTCAACTCAAAAGATCTTCACTAAGACACATTGTATTAAAAAGATAAAAAAATCAATGACAAAGACAGAATTCTCAAGACAGCCAGGGAATAGAAGACAGTAACCTAAAGGAAAACCCTCTAGATTTTCAACAGACTTCTCAGCACAAACCTCACAAGTCAGAAATGTGTGGAATCACATATACAAGCTATTAAATGAAAGAAACTACCAGTCGCGAATAATGTATCCAGTTAAGCTCTCCTTTAATTATAAAGGAGAAATATCCACCTTTCCAGACAAGCAAATTCTTCACTATGAGGACTGCATTACAGGAAAAACTCAAAAGAGTCAGCTCATCGAAAATAAAATGACAAAAAAATTACATAATTAGAAGTAAGGTGATTAGCAAGCTAATCAAAGCAGAGGAATGCAACCCATACTGAGAACAGGGCATTGTAAGGTTAAACACTAAGAAGAGATTTGCTACATCAAAATAGTAATGAATGTTCAGCATACATAAATTGATACAGCAATGATTGAAAAGCGGAGGATTCAAAGATCTAAATTCTCAAAAGGGAATGGAGATAAGGCAAGCACAGAAGAAAATAAACTGTGTGTGTGCGTGTGTGTGTGTGTGTGTGTGTGTGTGTGTGTGTGTGTCCTAATGGATTATCCTAATGGATTATATGGTAATGGTAACCATATGCAAAAAACTCAGAACTTAAGTATTTAACATTAAAGAAAAGGAACAGAGAGAAAACCAATAATAGCCAACCAAAATTAAGAAAACATAAACACAAGGACAAGGAAGTAGTGGAAACACCGAGCTACCGGAAAGTAAAAGATAAAATGGCTATAAGAAGACCTCATATTTCAATAATCACCCTAAATGTAAATGGACTGAAATCACAAATAAAATGCATGGAGTTAGAAATTGGATCAAAAAACAAAACCCAACTATATGTTGTCTCCAAGAGACAAATCTCAGTTCCAAAGACAAATATAGACTCAAAGAAAAAGGGTGGAAAAAGACATTTCAAACAAATCACATTCATAGAACAGTGAGAATAGTGATACTAATATCAGATGAAATAAACTTCAAAATAAAATGATAAAGAAAGATACTGAGGGACACTTCATAATGATAAAGAGAATCATGCACCAAGAAGACATAACACATGCTAATATCTATACTCCCAACTAGGGAGCCCTGAAATATCTAAAGAAATTACTAACAGAACTGAAGGGAGAAATAGATCAAAACACTATCATAGTAGGAAAGCTAAATACCTCAATGTTGGATGTGGACAGATCATCTAAACAAAAAATAATAAAGAAATAACATCTTTAAATGACACATTAGACCAACTGGCATAATTGAGATTTACAGAACCTTTCATCCCAAAAAAAACAATTGCGTATACATTTCTCTCTAGTGCACATGGAACATTCTCAAGGATTGACCACATCCTGGGACACAGAGATAGCTCAAACAAATATAGAGGGTTGAAATCATACCAACCATATTCTCTGATAATAATGCTTTGAAACTAAAGATGAAATATAAAAAGAAAGTGGGAGAAACCACAAATCCATGGAGATTAAACAATATACTACTGAAGAATAACTGGATCAGAGAAGAAATTTTTAAAAAGATTAAAAACTACATAGAAATAAATGATCATAATAGTTCAATGTATTAAAACTTTTGAGACATGGCAAAAGTGATCATAAGAGGAAAGGTCATGTCATTACAGGCCTACCTGCAAAAATAAGAATGAGCCCAAATAAATAACCTAACGAGTCATCTTAAAAAAGAAATAGAAAAGGAAGAACAAATGAAGCCTTAAGTCAGCAGACAAAAAGGAATAATCAAACTTAGATCTGAGATAAATGGAATTGAAAAAAAAACAGAAATAATAAATGAATCAAAGAGCTGGTTCTTTGAGAAGGTTAATAATATTGATAAACCCTTAGCTAGACTCACTAAGGGAAAAAGAGAAAGGACACAAATAAACTAAATTAGGGATGAAACAGGAAATCATGACAGATGCTGCAGAAATAAAAAGGATCATACAAGAATACTATGAAAAAGTACATAACACAAAATGTAAGAACCTAGAAGAAATGGAACAGTACTTAGAAATATAAAATCTCCCTAGACTGAATCAAGAAGATCTGGAAAATCTAAATAGACCAATCAGCAGCATGGGAATTGAAACAATCATCAAAAACCAACCAAAAGTAAAAGTTCAGAACCAGATGGCTTCACCAGTGAATTCTATCAAACATTCAAAGAAGATTTAATACCTATTCTTCTCAAATTCTTCCAAAAGATTAAAGAGGAGGCAAGACTTTCCAAGACATTTTATGAGGTCAATATTACCCTGATACCAAAACTTGGTACAGATAACACAAAAATAGAAAACTATAGACCAATATCTCTCATGAACATAAATGCAAAAATCCTAAATATGATACTAGTGAACCGAATACAGCAATACATTAAAAAGGTTATACACTGCAATCAAGTGGGTTTTATCCCAAAGGCACAGGGATGGTTCAACATATGCAAATTGATTAATGTGATACGCTAAATAAACAAATTAAAAAATAAGAATCAGATGCAGAAAAGGCCTTTGACAAGATACAGAATCCATTTATGATCAAAACACTTAACAAAATCAGTATAGAAGAAAATTACTTTACTGTCATGAAGGTCACATATGACAAGCCGTCAGCCAACATTGTACTTAATGGTGAAAAATTGAAAACTTTACCTCTAAATTCAGGAACAAGAAAAATCTGTCCACTATCACACTGTTATTTAATATAACATTGGAGGTCCTAGCAAGTTCAATCAGACAAGAGAAAGATATAAAAGGCATCCCAAAAGGAAATGAAGAAGTCAAACTCATACTATTGGTGGACGACATGATTCTCTATATAAAAAATTCTAAAATCTCCATAAGAACAATATTGCAAACAATAAGAAAATACAGTAAATTTTCTGGATAAAAAAGTAATGTTCAAAAATCCATAGTGTACCTATATGAAGTGCCAGAAAGAGAAATGGGGGGGGGAGGTCCTTTTGCAATTGCAACATAAAGAATATTATACCAGAGAATAAATCTAATGAAATATGTGAAGGACTTGTATAATGAAAACTATAAGACCCTATTAAAGAAACTGAAGAAGACACAAAGAAATAGAAAGATATTTTGTGTTCTTGGATTGGAAGAATCAACGTAGTTAAAATGATCATATTACCTAGAGCATTGTACTGGTTTAATACAATCCCCATCAAAATCCCTTGCCTTTGAGGTCAAATTCATAAAATCCTCTTTAAGTCCAAGGTCCTTGAGTTTAGTTTTTATGTTTTCTCCCATGCATTTTATTGTATCAGGTCTTATAGTCAGATCCTTAATCCATTTTGAATTAATTTTGGTGTGTGATGATAGACAACAGTCTAGTTTCTTTCTGTTGCAAGTGGCTTTCCAGTTTTCTCCACATCATTTCTTAAAGAGGCTTTCCTTTCTCCACTGAATGTTTTTGGCATTTTTTGCCAAACGTTATTTGCCCATATAAATATGGGTTTGCTTCTGGACTCTCAATTCTCTTCCACTGGTCCGTGTTTCTGTTTCTCTGCCAATACCACGTTGTTTTGATTATTATCCCTTTGTAGTATAATTTGAAGTCAGGCAGAGTGCCTATAACCTTGTTTTTATTTCTCAGGATGGATTTGGCAATTCGGGGTCATTTATGCTTCCATACAAATGTGATAATTTTTTGTTCTATTTCTTTAAAAAATAAGCCAGAAAGAAAATGTTAAAAATCACATGATATCACTTATATGTGGGACATAAACCTAAAAGCAACAAATAAACAGAACAAACAGAGACTCATGGACATGGACAATAGACTAGTGTTTACTAGAAGGTAAGAGGGAAGAAGGACAGTAGAGGTATACAGGGGAAAATTAAAATCATTTCTTCAATTAAAAAATAATCAATTTATTTTAAAAAACTTGAAAAAGATCAGAAAATGCGAACAAAGTGATTACTATTGATGAAATCAAATCTGTATTCGAAAAACTTGCAACAAACAAAAGTCCTGGGCCAGATGACTTCACAGGTGAATTTTACCAAATATTTAAAGGAGAACATGTATTCTTCTCAAATTATCACAAAAATCAAAGAGGAATGATAGATCCAGCCAATATTAACCTGATTCCCAAAGCAGACAAAGACATTTCAAAAAAAAGAGGATGTTATTGGCTCATAGCCCTGATGAACATAGAGGAAAAAATCCTCAACTTAATATTAGCAAACCAAATTCAGTAAAATATTACAAAGTTTATATATCATAATCAAGTAGGATTTATTCCTGGGATGCAAGTTTGTTTGATATCTGTAAATCAATAAATATAATACAGTACATAAACAAAATGGAAGAAAAAAATCATAAGTTCATATCACAATAGATGCAGGAAAAACATTTGACAGAATCCAACATCCATTTACGATAAAAACCTGGCAAAGTGGAAATAGAGGGCATGTATTTTAACATAATAAAGGCCATGTATGATAAACCCACAGTTAACATCATACTCAGTGAGGGAAAGCTAAAAGCATTTCCCTTAAGATTATAAACAAGACAAGAATGTCCATTTTCACCAATTTTATTCAACATAATTTAGAATTTCTAGCCACAGCAATCAGACAGAAAAAGAAATAAATGGTATCCACATTTGAAAGGAAGAAGTAAAACTGTCATTATTTGCAGATGACATGATACTATATGTAGAGAACCCTAAGAATTGTGCAAAAAAAGAAAAACAATTAGAACTTATAAAGGAATTAAGTAAAATAATAGGATACAAAATATATGTTTAGAAATTGGTTGCAGTTTTTTTCATTTTGCAAAATTTTTATTTAATAGTTTTTAAATAAATGTAACAACTAAGACAACGATCCATAAAAGCACTTAAAACAGTCATTTTTAAAATAAATCCAGGTAGGAATATTTTCTTATTTAAAAGGCAAGATTTTCTCTGTATTACATATTTAACTTTTTTGTGTGTGTAGAATTCAAAGGCCACATTTCCTCTGAAAACTGACAAGAAAAATCATATGGCATAATTATGAGGTTGACTAACTCTCAGTAGAGAGAGGTAACTAGCGGATGTTACCATTCAATTGGGTATTTCTCTGTTATCTGTAAATAAATTTGTTGAGATTATATTAATGAATGAAATATATATGTTTCAAGTGTACAATTCAATAATACATCACATGTATACTGCAATCTGTGTTGACCAATAATGAACTATCAGAAAGAGATTAAGAAAACAATCCCATTTACAACTGCATTAAAAAAAAACCTAGAAATAAAATAACCAAAAGCTAAAAGACTTGTACTCAAAAAATTATGAGACATTGAAGAACAAAATTGAAGAAGATACAAATAAATGAAAGCATGTTTTATGCTCATGTATAAAATTAATTAATATTGTTAAAATATTCATAATACTCAAAGCAACCTGTAGATTCAATGCAACCCCTATAAAAATACCAATGGCATTTTTCACAGAACTAGAACAAATAATTCTAAAACTTGCATGGAACCATAAAAGATTCCAAATAACCACAGCAATTTTAAGAAAGAAGAAAGTTGAAAGTTTCATACTACCCGATATCAAACTATACTACAAGACTATAGCAATCAAAACAGGATGGTACTGTCATGAAAATAAACACATAGATCAATGGTTTCAGAATAGAAAATCCAGAAGAAACCCACGCCTGTATGGTTAATTAATCTATGACAAAAGAAGCAAGAATATACAACAAAGTAAAGACAATCTCTTCAATAAATGGCGTTGGAAAAATTGAAAACATACATGTGAAAAAGTGAAACTAGACTATCTTCTTTACCGTATAAAAAACAAACTCAAAATGAATTAAATACTTAAATGTAAGACCTGAAACCATAAAGCTTCCAGAAGAAAACATAGGCATTAAACTCTCTGATATTACTTTTAGTAATAGTTTTTATAATGTATCTCTTCAGGCAAGGAGAATGAAAGAAAAAAACAAACAAATGGGAATATATCAAAATAAATAGTTTTTATACAGCAAAGGAAATGATAAAAAAAATAAAGAATAAAGCCTACTAAATGGGAGAAAAATATTCACCAATGATACATCCAATAAAGTGTTATTATCTAAAATGTGTAAAAAACTCATACAACTCAAGACAAAAAAAAAAAAAAAAACAAGAAACAAAAACAAAACCCGGACAATATAATTTAAAAAATGGGCAGAGGAACTGAATAGCCATTTCTCCAAAGAGGACATATGGATGGCTTATAAACATATAAAAATATGCTGAATATTACTAATCATTAGAGAAATACAAATAAACACCAGAACGAGATGTCACCTCACACCTGTCAGAATGGCTATCATTGATAAATCAACAAAGAACAAGTGCTGGTGAGAATGTGGAGCAAAGGGAACCCTTGTGCACTGGTGGGATTGAAAACCGGTATAGCCAGTATGAAAAAGAGTTTGGAGGTTCCTCAAAAATTAGAAATGAAACTACCTGATAACCTAGCAGTTCCACTTTAGGTTTTTATCCAAATAAATATAAAACAACAATCTGAAAAGATCTATGCACCCCTGTGGTTATTGCAATGTTATCTACAATAGTCAAGACATGGAAGCAACTTACGTGCACATCAATAGATGATTGAATAAAGAAGCGGTACATAAATGTAATGCAATACTGCTCAACTATATAAAAAATAAAGAATAAAATCTTACCATTTGTGACAACATGGATGGACCTAGAGTATATTAGGCTAAATGAAATAAGTCAGACAGAGAAAGACAAATGCCATACGATTTCACTTACATGTGGAATGTAAAGAACAAAATAAATGAATATACCAAACAGAACCAGACTCATAGATACAGAGAATAAATTGTTGCCAGATGGGAGGATTTGGGGTGCTGGATGAAAAAGATGAAGGGATTAAGAAGTACAAATTAGTAGTTACAAAATAATCATGAGGATGTAAAGTACAGCATGAGCATTATAGTCAATAATACTGTAATAACTATATGTAGTTCCAGGTGGTACTAATTGGGGAGATTACTTCATAAATTATAAAAACAACACACATTCATGATTTTAAAAAAAGCAAACTACGATTAGAAGAAAACGTTCTTAATTTGACAAAGAATATCAAAAAATCTACAGCTTCTCGAGTGGTAAGCATACAATAGAATATACAGATGTCATATTATAAAGTTATACATGTGAAATTTATATAATGTTATTAACTGATGTTATCTCAGTTAATTAATTTTAAAAATAAGTTAATATAATATATTTAGAAACAACAACCCTACAGCTACATCATACTTAATAGTGAGAAACTTTGTTTTCTCACTAAGATTAGGAACAAGGTATGGATGTCCTCTCTTCTCACTGCTTTTAGACGTGGTATTGGAAGTACTAGCTAATGCAACAAGACAAAGAAATGAAACAAAAGGTCTGTAGATCGAGAAGAAAAAAATAAAACTGGTTTTATTTGCAGATGACATGATCATTTATATAGAAACTCTAAAAGAATTGACAAAAAACTCCTAAAATTAATAAGTAATTAAAGGAAGTTTGTAGGATACAAGTTTAGTTTATGAAAGTCAATCACTTTTCTACATACCAATAATTAACAAGTGGAAATTCAAATTAAAAACACATTATTATTTACATTTGCATCCAAAATGTGAAATAGATATAAATCTAACAAGAATATGTATAAGTTCTCTATAAAGAAAATAGCCAATTAAATATTGAAAGATAAGAACAAAGTTGAAGACTAACATTACGCAACTTCAAGATTTACTATAAAGCTATAGTAATCAAGACAGTGTAATATTGGTGAAAAAAAAAAACAGATCAATGGAACAGAATAGAGAGCCCAGAAATAGAGCCACATAAACACATTCACCTGTCCTTTGACAAAGGAGCAAAAGCAATACAATAGATCAAAGACAGTGTTTTCAACAAATGGTGCTGAAACAACTAGACATTCACAAGCAAAAAAAAAAAATCTAGACAAACCTTATACCCTTCTCAAAAATTAACTCAGAGTGGATCATAGACTTAAATGTAAAACACAAACCTATAAATCTCCTAGAAGAAAACATAGGAGAAAATCTATATAACCTTGTATATGAAAATGACTTTTAGGATACAACACCAAAGACTATATCTGTGAAAGAAAAAATTAATACACTGGCCTTCATGAAAATGACAAATTAAAATAACAAGGAGATACCACTGCATACCGATTAAATTGCAAAACTCCAAAACACTGACAACACCATTGCTGACGAGGCTGTAGAGCAGCATGAAATATAATTTATTCCTGGTGAGAATACAAAGTGGTAAAGACATTTTGGCACTTTCTTACAAAACTGAGCCTACTCTGACCAAATGATGCAGGAATTGTACTTCTTGGTTTTTATTCAAATGAAGTGAAAACTTGCCTCCACACAAAAACTTACATAAAGATATTTATAGCAGCTTTATTTATAATTACCAAAACTTGAAAGGAACCAACATGTCCTTCAGTAAGTGAGTGGGCAAATAAAATAAAATAAAATTTCTTCAATGCTAAAAAAAAATGAGATATTAGGCCATGAAAAGACATAGAGAAACCTTAAATTCTTATTAGTAAGTGAAAAAAAACACTATGAAATGGCTACATACTGTATGAAATTCTATAAAAGGCAAAAGTACAGAGACAGTAAAAACATCAGCAATTGCTGAGATATAAGGATGAGGGAAGAATAAATAGGAAAACAAAAATAATTTTTAGGGCAGTTTTATCTATTCTGTATGATTCCTTCATAGTAAATACACATCGTTATGCATTTCTCAAATATATATGAGCTATATAACACTGAGACTAAATCTTAATGTAAACTTTGGACTCTGGGTACTGATGTGTCAATGTAGTTTCATCATTTTTAACAAATGTACCATCTGATGTGGTATGTTGATAGGAAAGAAAGTTGTGTGTAAGGATGGCAAGAGTATAGGAGAACTCTGTACTTTCTGCTCAGTTTTGTTGTGAACCTAGACGTATTCTAGAAATAAAGTTCATTAATTTAAAAAATATACTTTAAAAAGTATTTCTACAAAATATTTTAAAGTGCTTTGCTATCCTGAAAAAAAAGTATTTTATATATCTATAAGAAATGCTTTAGGTATAACATAAGATGGCTAAACAAAATGGTTAAGAGCACAGAATTAAGAGCCAGACTTCCTTGCATAAATCCCAGTTCTATAACCTACTAGCTACATAATAGTTAAATTATTTATCCGTTTTATGTCATAGATTTTTCATATGTAAAATACAGATAATAATAGTACCTTATCTCATAAATTTGTTGGAAGCATTAAATTAGTTAATGTATTTGAAGTTCTTAGACCTGTCTACAGCTATGCTACCCTGAACAAGCCCGATCCCATCTGATTTCAGAAGCTAAGCAGGGTTGGGCCTGGTTAGTACTTGGATGGGAGACCACCTTCCCACTAGGAAGTCCAGGTACTGTAGGCATAAAAAAAAATAAGAGATTGTAAGCTGACAAGGTCCTTGCAATCTGTGAAGCCAATCACAGGTTGCCTCGCCTAAAATAATAATAATAATAATAATAATAATAATAATAATAATAATAAAATAAAGTTCTTAGACCAGAACCTAGTACACAGTGTAAGCATTTTAAAAAGTATTAACTATTGCTATATATACATATTCAAACAGTTTATTGTGTTTGTAAAAAGTGTTAGCAAAATTAGAAAATTCCTACAAAAATTTTTGGAAATCTTTTTTTTTCTAAAAAGCATGTTCATTCTTAACAATCTTTCTTAACTGATATAAATTCACAATATACCTCTTATGTTACATCTTACCACAACATTATTTTAAAAATTCCCCACATATCACATTGTATTATATCAAAATTCCTTGCCTATAAGAAATCTAAATTTCATTCTATACTTTAGAAATAATATAAATTTGCAACTATTTTGCACACTTTTTCTGTTATGATTTATCACTTTCAATTTTCATAAGCTAATTCTATAAAGAATAAAGCTCATCTATTACATATGTTTTAGTGAAGTTAAAGAACACAACATACATGCCAGTTCACATAAAAACTTTGAGTTTTTTAAGGTCAGGTCTTGAAAATTGCAATTAACCTTGGTCGACCACAAGAATAAAGGTACCTATTGAGAAAGGCTTGTGATAGATAATTGGGCTCAAATTAAAACAACAACAACAACAACAACAAAGCCTAGCAGCTGTTGCTGAAAAGAAACCTCTCACACAAGCCATGCTTCATGGAGAAGCCTGTACTAATCTGACTGTTGTCTGCACTGAATTGCCTGTCTGCACTGTGTTCCTGCCATCTGAGCCAACGTTTATAAAAGAGTTCCTGGAATTGTATTTCATATGATAGAACTGACACTTTCTCCATCCAATCAGGGCTGCACAGCTACATACTCATTAACATCTTCCCTGACCAATCACAGCCACTCCATTCTGCCCAATCAGGGCAGTGTTTTGGGGTCCAATCATACTGTGAGGATTTGGAGTCCTCATTTACATGATAATGAACCAATCAAGGACTATTTTGTGTATAAGTCAGCTCTCTTCTGGCTTAGAGAATGCACTTTGAAGACGGTGTTTCCCCAGCTAGAACAGTAACACCAAAGCTTTCTCCCTGGACCAAGGCAGATCTGTCTTGCTGATGTGAAGTGCAGCAAAGCTGAGCTGAAACACAGTTTCTAAGCTATGACCCTCGGGCCACTTCACCCTAGAACTGCCTCAACCCAGGGCCACTTCAACCCAAGGCCACCTCGACTCAAGGCCGCCTCACAGGCATGCTGTTCCACAGCCATGGTGAGTCATAATTAAACTGTGTCAATATTGAGCTCTCTCATAGCTGTCCTGTTCTACACTGAAGCTGTATCACAACTGAGCCATTTGCACTAAAAAAAGTCTTCTCCTTCACTATACCCAATGACCATTGATTGACATCTTTAAAAATGTCATTTTGTTCATGTATATATGTTTGTATGGATTTATGTGTGCAAACAGAAGATGAAAAAGTGACAAGATCCAGGGAAAAGAGTCTACTATAGGATAAGCAAAAAATAATTCATGCAGCCAATATATTTTATGCAAAATGTTTAGTGAATAAAGAATAAATATGTGAATGAATATGTAAATAAATGAGACAATTTATCTACTAGCTGTTCTGGAAAAAAAAATAAAACATATGAGGTAAACCCAAGAATTCTAATCAGTAAAGTAATTTTTTCTCAAAAGGCTAAATTTTAGAAGTATAGTCTTCAAAATTGGCACTTTAAAAATTTTATTTTTAATAAATTTATCGGAGTGATATTGATTAATGAAATATAGGTTTCGAGTGTACAATTAAATAACATGTCACATGTATATTGCATTGTGTGTTCACCACCCAGAGTCAAATTTTCTTGTCACCATATATTTGACTCCCTTTACCCTTATGTATGTTTCCCCTCCCCATTTTCCCTCTGGTAACCACTAAATTGGTGTCTGTTTTCTTCATGGCAAAGAAGAGAAGAAATTGTAAGAGAAAAGTCAACTTGAAGTTTTACTATTTTATTAGTATAGTGAATTTGATTAAGTAGAGATTCAGAAAACATACAGTTTTCTGCCTTTGAATAAACAAACTCTTTCCCCTGCCTAAGTGATTAATTTCAAGAGATCCATGAGATCCCAATATTTTCCTTCCTCTTCCCATTTCTTTACTTCAATTGGAGGGCTGTTTGCCTGAACATGTAAAAATGCTTGGCATGAAACTTAGGAAGAAATGATTAAATTTTCAGATCACAGAGATGGCGCATTCACTGCCTAGGAGACCAAGTATACCAGGAAAGAGCTTGTTGTCCAGATGTTAGCTCAAGTGAAAATAGTTGACTTAATACTTGTAGTTATTTGTAACTACTGAGTCCCGCTCTTTAGAATTATAAATAAGTTACATTTCAATTGATTGTCAAAGGATTGTCTATATGGGAAGTTTTCTAATTTACCTGAAAAAATAAAGTCACAAGATTCTGTACAGGAAATTAAAAGAAGCTTAGAAATAAAATAGAAGAGAATTTTAATTATTAATTTAGATATGAAAGAGAACCAGAGTGATACAGGGACAAAAGAATGGACAAGATCATAAACAATTCAATGTATGTTTATCAAGCATGTAATTTGTGCATAATTTTGAGGTAAATAATGTAAGGATAAAAACAAGGCACTTACTGTCCTGTTGAGTAGCTTAATAAAAAAATCAGTAAAGGTACGAGCTCACAAATTTCCATATACCAAACTGTTTAGTGTAAGTTATATGTGTTCTGAAGGATCAAGGCCAGAATGGTTCAACATTAACCTCAAGTTTAGTTTTGAAATCAAGGAAAGCTTTATGGAAGGCTCACATTAAATTATTTCAATTTGATTCTCATTTGTTGATCCATAATTCCAGATGACACCAAGGAAACATCATTTTCTACTTTTCAATAAATAAAAACATGAAAGATAAGAAAAAAGCCTTATTTAAAATTATAGTGAGTTCCTAACCAACTATGCTAAAAATAGAGCAAAGTGCATGTCATTATTACTAAACTGCCAATAATTTTTATGGTAATAAAAACACTTATGTAAGTTGCAACCTCTCCAAGTTCCACTACCCCTGTCCTTCATCTCATAATCAAAATAAATTTGTTCTTATTTTTTATTTGTTTCAACAGCACGTGTGTGGTAACACCATAAATCATTATTTTTTTCTGGTAATGTAGCTTTATCCTAAAGAAAAATAGTGAAAATGGCATCCACTGGAAAGAAAGGTTAAGTCAAATATTATACTGAGCAGTTAAACTGCATTAGTCTGCTCTCCTCAAGCACTGATCCATACAGGACTGCATAGCACAAGGGCATTCAACTCCTAGGAGGAAAATGATCTAAGATTCTCTATCGAAAAAATTAAAAAACAAGCACAGTTTTTGCTATTTATGTTTAATTTTATTTCTGAACATTTCTCTTGAATAATAATTTATGCTGAAATAATAATACTATTCATTTTTTCTGTGTTAATAGAAAGTTAGTTCTACATATGACAATGTGTACATATGCATGTATAATGTTAATTGTTTATATCCAAGGACATTTAGTTGCAATAACAGCGAACCATGTTTTCCTTAACAAATAGAGGAAAAGGTTTATCTCTGAGGAATTAATTGAATAATGAGGTCACAAATATGAAAATTTTGCTTTATATTAGGAACAACAAAATTAACATTGTAATGAGGGCTGTAATTTCATTTGGATTCTGGTATCTTATTTAAAAACAGATCAGAGCAACAACAACAAATTTTCTGTGATTACAGAAAGCTAGAGAGGGAATTCACAAAGGGCCTAAATGTTACCTAACAATACTGACAACAAACGAGCTCCTTAAAAATTATAACAATTTATAATCCAAACAAATAAATACATGTACTACAAAAGTCAAACTTTTCTATAAATGTTACAGATATTTTCAACATTTCTAATGTCAACTGATGGTCATTGGCAACAGTTCAATAATAACAGAAATCCCCAATGTGGGGTGCAGTGAAGAAAACTTTATTCAGTGCGAACAGCTCAACTATAATACAGCACAACTATGAGTACAGTGTGGTTGCAAAACAGTATGGCTGTGAGGAGGCCCTAGGGTGAGACAGCCATGGAGCGAGACCTCTCTTTGGCTAGGTAGCTCTGCTTTACCTACTGCTATCTAGTCTGATCAGCTCTGCTCTGCTCCAGCAAGACATCTTCTGTGGTTCAGCTCTAGCAGGAGAAAATGAAATCTTTAGTCTTTGGTGGAAAAGGAAAGTAATTAATTCCTGAGCAATGCTCCAGAGGGAAGCTGACTTACAAAGACAGAACTCCCCACCCCTGGTTCCTGATTGGTCTGTCTTCATGAAAATGAGGACTCCAAATCTTTCAATTTCATTGGTCCAAATAGCACTGTTCTGACTGGTCAGAAAGGAGCTGCTCTGATGGGTCAGTGAAGATGCTGAGAAATATAACTGCACAGCTAAGATTGGACAGTGAAAGCCTTAGGCTTATTGGTTGAATACAATTCCAGGAACTCTTTTATAAGGATTGGCTCTGATGGCAGTAACACAGTGCAGATAGTCAGGTCAGTGTGGAAGGTAGGCAGTTAAGTGCAGGTTTCTCTCTGAAGAGTGATTTGTATGAAAGGCCCCTGTGAAGAAATGGCTACTAGGCTCTGTTTTTGTTTCTGTTTTTGTTTTTGTTTGTTAAATTTGAGCTCATTTAGCCACCAGTAGGCTTCTTAGTAGGTAATTTCTTCCCCAGGATCCACACTTAGAACAATTGTTTTTGCATTAAGCAATTTCAAACAAGATGATATGTATCTTACCTATTCTAAGTTTTTAATAATATGATTTCTAATACAGAGACAATACAGTGAATGACTATGGGAGAAGCTTAAGATGTAATAAATAGTGTTAGCTTCTCTCAGAAGCACATATAATCCCCTACTATTTTGCAACCATATAAAAATTAACAATTGTTTAAAAATGCAAGCCAAAGATGTCAGGTGACCTTATTTAAACTTTCTTATTTAAGATGCTTCAAATACAGGTAAAATAAAAAGAATATTTTTTTAATCTAACTTTGGGTGGTGAATACACAATTTATATATATATATATATATATATATATATATATATATATATATATATATACTCATATGGCATTTTGTTGGATTGCACACATGAAACTTGTTTGATTTTGTTAATTAATGTTGCCTCAATAATTTTTAATGAAAACAAATTAAATTTAATAAAATAAGATAAAATAAAACCTACTGACCTATCACTCAGTTTTATCAAATCTGAATATTTTGCTATATTTTTTCATCTATATATTTAGTAAATATGCATTACAAATACATTAAGCAGGTTATGCAATCTTCACTGGTCTAGTCTCCCTCTGTCCCACACCAATGGTAACTACTATCCTTTATTCAATGCTTATCATTACCATGCATGTTTTCATTAACAGTTGTGTCAGTTAAATATGGAGCCTTGTTTTAAACTTTATGTAGAAGTGAAGTCAGCAAAATGGTGGTATAGAAATTTCTAGCTCCCTTTCCCTCTTAGAAACATCATTTTGAACTACTATCTATGCATAAAAATATCTTCACAAGATTTAAGGACTCCACGTAAGAGATTATAGAAACTTGGTAAGACATCAAAATTAAAATAAAAAGATGCATTGAGGATGAAGATAGGAAAGATAGATTCACATTACCCCCATTACCCCTATAGTAAATCCAGTAGCCAAGAGGAAAACTCTCTTCTCTTGGGAGAGAGTGAAGTGAGCACCAACTTGACTGAAGATCTCAGCACCTTCCTACCCCAGCACCAGACCAACTCACATGGCCCTAGTTGGCACCTGGAAGGCTCTCATGAACCCAGACTACCAGCTAATCCCAGTTCCTGCTTGATCCAGAATACCCATCTAACTCCTGTGCATCCAGACTGTTTCTGCGGCCCAAGTAACTCCAACAGTCCCAGGTAGCTTTCATGGCACCAAGATCCCAATGAGCTTTCAAGAATGAAAGTCCCCTTTTCATCATAGCAATAGCCAATTCCCATGATCTCAGGTGGCTCAAGTGACACCATCCTCCAGGTAGACTCTAGCAAACATAGGATCCCACCCCAGCATTAGCCCACTAATGTAGCTCTGGTTGATTCTTGTAGTTGCAGGGTCCCAGCAGACTCCTGCAAACACAGGTCCCCCAGTTCACCCAGGTGCCTGTTGGCTCCACTAGACACAGGCAGCTACCACAATACCAGGAAGCTGCCGCAAACCCAAGCAGTTTTCATGGCACAAGGTTTATAGTGGGATCCCATGAATATAGACCTCTAGTTCACCCCAGCACCAGCTGGTTCCAGTTGCCCCAGATGGCCTCCATGACACCTTGCTTCAAGTGAACTCCACCACCCCAGCGTTGGCTAGCTCCTGTGACTCCAAGCATTTAGTGGGCTCCTATGAACCAAAACTCCAAGTTCACACCATTACTGAATCTCTCTCATGTCACCAGCTGACATAAGCTCCTAGCAGACTCCTGAAAACAGAGACTATAAACTCACACCAGCACTGAATGGCTCCTGTGATACCAGATGCCTTGCGGGTTCTCCTGAACCCAGGTTCCCAGCACATTCTAATGCTTGTTGTCTCTTATAGAACAACAAGCCCCTGTGACCCTAGGTTCCCAATTAGCCCCCACAACCCAGGCTCTAGGCAAGCATCTATGAACCAAAACTTCTGGCTAGGCCTAGTGCCATGCTATCATAAATCCAGGTATTTGACCCATCCTAGCACCAGGCCAGGTCACCCTGGTCTACCTTAGCACCGTAGTAGCTCCTGCAGACCTAGATTTCAGACTAGATCTCATAGACTCAAGCCCCTAGTCCATGCCAATGCCCAAAATGCCTTATAGACCTTACCTCCAAGCAAGCTCCCAAAGTCCTAAGTTATAGGCCAATACTTGCAGCCTCAGGTTCCAGGCTTGCCCTAGAACTAGTCTATCCTCTACAGCCCCAGCCACTAAGACATCTACAAAATTAGACTCTCAACATGTCTGAGTACTATACCAAAACTCATCATTCTTGAAACTGAGCACACCCTAGTGGTCCCCAATGACAAGTTGGTTCCTGTGAACCCAGAATACAGATCCACTCACACAAACCTGAATTCCAGGCTCATCACCACAGATTGAAACACGAGACATGTCCCAAAGAACCCAGACTCCAGGCCCGCCTCACTGACCCAAGCACCAGGCCTGTCACTTGCTGACCTAGCCACTCAAGGACTCCAGCAACAAGCCCACATGTGGTCATTACCAAGTGGCCAACTCAGATCTCTGGACAGACTGACTGGTAAAGGGCTTTGTCCATCGAATCCAGTCTGTAAAAACTGGAAGAGGTGCCTACTTCCTCAAATGTGCAGACACAAAAGAAGGGCCACAACAATAATTAATAATTAAAAAAATATGTAACATGACCAAAGAAAACTAATAAAACTCTAAGGAGTAACCCTTACAAAAAAAATGGAGATCTATGGACTGAATAACAAAGAATTTAGAATAAACTTAAAATTCAATGAACTATAAAAAAACACAGATATAAAATCAAATAAAATTAACAACACAATGAATGAACAAAGAAATATAAATCATTAAAAATATCAAACAGAAATCAGAGTAGTAGAACACAATTATTGAAATAAAAATTTAATAGAGAGCTTCAATATAAGACCTGACCAATCATAAGAACAAGTTAATGAACTAGAATACAAGTAATTTGATATTCAGTTAGAGAAGTAAAGGAGAGGGGAGAAAAGAATAAAAAAGAACAAAGAAAGTCTACATGAATTATGGAATACCATTAAAAAAAAACAAATGTAAGAATCTACAAATTATTAGAGTACCAAAATTGAAGAAGAAAAAGACAAAACATTTATTTAAAGAAATAATAAATTTCTAAATCTGGGGAAAGATTTAGACACCCAAGTTCATTAAGCTAATAGGTCATGCCAAAATTTCAACCTAAAATGATCTTCTTCAAGACATATTAATTATAAAACTGTTTAAAATCAAAGACAAAGAGATAATTTTAAAAGCAGTAAGAGAAAGAAAAAATCTCTCATACAAGGAAATCCTCATAAGGCTATTAATGAATTTCTCAGTAGAAAACTTTTAGTCCAAGAAAGAGTGAAGTGATATATTAAAATGGCTAAAAAAAAAAACCCTGCCAACAAACACTTTACCTAGAAAAGTTTTTTTTTCTTCAAAAATGAAAGAAAGATAAAGACTTTCTCAAACAAGTAAAAGCTAGAATTCAACATCACTAAACCTGCTTTTCATGAAATACTGAAAGAAGTTCTTAAAGATGAAATGAAAAGAAGCTAATTAGTTACATGAAAACATAGGAAAATATAAAACACACTAGAAAAGTTAAGCATATAGTTAAATTCAGAATACTTTAATAGTGTAATATTGTGTTTAATCACATAACTCTAATATAAAAGTCAAAGGGTAAAAGTATTAAAAATAACTATAGCTATAATAATTTGTTTATAGATATAAAATATAAAAAATGTAAACTGTCACATCAAAAACATAAAGTTATAGGGGGAGAGAAAAGGACAGAGGTTTTGTATGCAATCGAAGATAAGATGCCAGCAGCTTAAAATAGATAATCATATCTATAACACGTTTGACATATATCCCATGATAACAACAAAGTAAAAACCTATTGTAGATACACAAAAGATAAAGAGAAGGAAATTAAAGCATATTACTAAGGACAATCACCAATTCAAAACAAAAGACAACAAAAGAGATAAAAGGAACAATAGAAATGCAAAACAGCACAAAAACAGTAAATATTAAGGCATTAGTAAGTCTTCACATATCAATAATTACTTTAGGAGAAAATGGCTTAAATTCTCTAATCAAAAGGTGTAGAGTGACTGGAGAAACAAAAAAAATCACAACACCCAACTATGTGCTGCTTACAAGAGACCCACTTTGTCTTTAAGGACACACAGGCTCAAAGTGAAATATGGAAAAAGACATACTATGCAAATGGAAACCAAAAGAGAGCAGGAAAGCTTAGCTTATATCAGACAAAATAGACTTTAAGTCAAAAACTGGAACAAGAGACAAAGAAGGTCATTATATAATGATAAAGGGATAAATTCACCAAGAGTATATATAACAATTATAAATTATTTTAACTCAACATCAGAGCACCTAAATATTTTAAGTAAACACTGCCATGACAGAAGGGGGAAACATATCACAATACAATAATACTAGAGGACTTCAACACCCCATTTTTGACAATAATTGATCATCATGACAGAAAATGGATAGGAAACATTGGACTTGTACTATACTTTAGTCCAAACGAACCTCGCCGACCTCTACAGAATATTGCACTGAACAGCAGGAGAATACACATTCTTCTCAAGTTCATGCAGAACATTTTCCAAGGTAGATCATTTCTTATGTCAGAAATCGAACCTTAGCCAATGTAAGAATATTGAAATAACACCAATTATCTTTATCAACCACAATGGCATAAAATTATAAATCAATAACAAGAAGAAAACTAAAAACTTTACAGGTATGTAAAATTAAACAACACATTCATGAAGAACAAATGGGTCAAAGAAGAAATCAAAAGCAAAATAAAAACATACTTTGAAGCAAATAAAAATGGAAACACAATATGACAAAATTTATGGATGCAGCAAAAGCAAACCTGAGAGAAAGGTATATAGTGATAAATGCCTACATTAAGAAAAAAAAAAACTCAGGTAAACAATTTAAGTTTACACTTTAAGAAACTAAGAAAAGGAAGAAAATAAGGTCAATGTTAGCAGGAAGAAAGAAACAACAAAAATCAGAGGAGAAATAAATGAAATTGAGAATAAAAAGAATAAAAAAAAATCAATGAAACTAAGAGCTGTTTTTTTTTAAGTTAAACAAAATTGACAGTCCTTTAGCTACATTAAGGGAAAAAGAGAAGCCAACAAAATTAGAAATGGAAAAGGAGACAATATTACTGTTACTATAGAAATACAAAGAATCATGAATGACCACTATAAAAAATTACATGCCAAAAAATAATTGTTTAGAAGAAATGGATACATTTCTACAAATATACATGCCTATCAAGACTGATGCATAAATAAATTGAAAATTTAAACAAACCGATAATGAAGAATGAGATTAAATTGCTAATCAATAACCTGTCAAGAAAGCTCAGAATCATATAATTTTACTGGTAAATTTTACCAAAATTTTAGAGAAGGATTAACAAAACTTTTCAATAATCTGAACTTAAGAAAACATTCCCAAACTCATTTTACTAGTCTAGCATTACCCTGGTACAAGAGCCATATAAGGACAGTGTAAAAAAAAGAAAACTATAGGACAAAATTTAATTATTCTTCATGGGTAGACCTTGAGGCATTGTTGCTAAGTGAAAAAAGTCAGACAAAGAAAAACAAATATTACATTTCTCACTTATATGTTGAATTAAAAACAGCTGAATTCAGAAATAGAGAGTAAAATGGTGGCTGTCAGGGGCCGTGGGTGGGGGAAATGAGATGTTGGTCAAAGGTTACAAACTTCCAATTACAGAATGAATAAATTCTGGATCTCTAATGTACAGCATGGCAACTATAATACTGTATTTTAGATTTAAATTTTGCTAAGAGAATAAATTTTAGATGTTACCACAACCAAAATGTAAAGATAATTATGTGAGGGGATCAAAATGTTAACTAACCTTATTGTGGTAATCATTTCACAATATATATGTGTATCAAATCATCATACTGTATACCTTAAACTTGCAATGTTATATGTCAATATCTCAAACTAGGGACAAAAATGTGTAAGGAGAAAAGTAACCACTGGAACAACATATAAATATCCCTATATATTAAAATGATTTTATAAAAGAGCAAAGAGAACATATTAGTAGAAACATATTTTATGTAATTTATACTTGTAGTCATCAAGACAAAAAATACATGACAAATTTGAGACCAGTCATATTGATATCTGTGAATATGATTAACACATTTATTAAAAGAAAATGTTTAGCAAATTGGTTCATAAGCAACATCTAGCTCTTTAACAAACAGGATAAAATAATTTTATATTAATAGCATGATCTCTATGTTTCATTTCTTTTTTGCTGAAACTTACACTTAAAGATTTAACCATGTGCTTATATGCAGTTTTAGGGTTTATTTATTTATTTATTTATTTATTTATTTATTTATTTATTTATTTAGCTTCTAGTATAGTTTCACGGTATAAAGATAGCACGGTATATTTTTCTAATGTAGGCATTTGTTGTGCTTGCTTTGGCAGCACATAAACTAATATAGGCATTTGTTATTTCAAATAATTTGCCACTACAAAATTATGTGTAGTACTACCAAGAATATACCTAAAAGTAGAAATTCTGAGTTGAATGATGTGAGCATTTTCAACTTAACCAGATGATGCAAATTTATTCTCTTAAATAGTGATATCAATATATACGTCTGATAGCCATACATGAAAATTACTATTTTTCTGCATCCTTGCCTGATTTGTATTTGCCATGTTTTTAGGTTTTTTTTTACCCCAATCTGTTAGTTTTGAAAGATATGTAACTATACTTCATATTTCCTTGATTATTGATGATAATGAGTGTATTTTCATATATTAATTGACTATATTTCCTCCTATAGAATACATACTAATCCTTTCTTGATTATACATATTTGAAATATTTTTTTCTCAGTCTATGACTGATTTTTAAATGTTTTATAGTGATTTTGTAAGTTAGAGATATTTCTTTGAATGTAGTCAAATATGTTTTGTCATATTTAATAAATTCCTCACTGTTGAAAACATAAAGGTATTCTCTTATTTTTTGAAAAGTATTTAACTTCTCTTTTTCAAATGCTTCTAAACAACATGCTATTGACTTGTATTTGTGATAGAAATAAAGCTCTAATTTTATTTTTTCTTTATGAATACCCAGTTATTCCAGTGCCTTTTTTTCCCTACCCTGAAGAGATGTTCAAAAAATTTTGTTCATTTTTTCACCAAGCTTCATGTAACACCATAATAATAATTAAATGTACAGGTTATAAACATTTTTCTAAAAGAAGATTTTAGACTATCTTTTCATTTTATTTTATATTCATTAAAATAATATTTTCAACATCTAATTTTATTATTTTTATTATAAATTATAACTTTTAACTTTTTTATCATCTACCTATAAATCAATCTATCATCTTGCTTTCTATAAAAGCAGAATGATAATAGCTATTTTCAGTTGGATTTACAATCCATGATATTTTTCCCTACAAAGACCATTTTTAAATGAGTTCTTCAGCTCAACAACCTTTTTTAATAGCTAAAGTTTTGCTTTTTAGTTCTGTTTATTGTCTTACATGTCTTCCTAATTTACTGTCTCTACAATTAGATATCTCATCTACCCATGGGTTTCTACTACTTATATAAGAGTTGGCCAAAAACTTTTTATGGTTATCATTTGTACCTGGATCCTTATTGTGCATAAACTTGAAACATAAGATCTAACTATTCCATCAAATTTCGTGATTTTTTCCATTGATTTTATTTATAAGAGCAACAATCATTATATAATATCCTGTTATCTGGATTCTTACTTAGAAGGGGTTAAATCTATATGCTTTGTTCATTAGATCCTTTAAAATCCCTGCCTTACTCTTTTTTTCTTTACAAGTTTAAAGCAGAATGCTCTTTTAAAATACAGATTTACTCCTTTAAAATATGGATTTACTGCAGTGGTGTTGCATGAGAACCACATTGTAAAATACCCAGGAAAGCCAAAACATGTATTTGGCCTTGGACTCAACTCTGATTTAAAAAGTGCTTTCTAAGGAAAAGAGCAAAGACAAACCCAAGCATGGAAATTTCTCAATTAATGTTTAACTTTGGGTGGTGAACACACAATGTAATATACATATGATGTATTATTGAATTGTACACTTATATAATTTCATTAACTAATGTCACCCTAATAGATTTAATAATAATAATGTTTGCAGAAGATTCCTTAGGCACAGAAGTAAATTATGCTGATTAAGAAGAAAGAGACCAGAATATCTTATAGAGGAGTCTCTCCAATGATCTCAGATTTTTAAAATGCATCCCCAATGGATAGATGAAGAGATAAATACACAAACAAATAAGCATAAATACAAAAGAAAAGTAAAAATAACCAAAAGAGTGTCTGACAAATACAAAATTTCAATATGGTTAAAGATATTGAAAAATATGTAAGGCCAAAATAAAGATATTTTTATCTATGTTTGCAGAAAAAAATGAAGGAAGATATAGATGCTTATTGAGATGGATAATTTAATGTAAATAAATGAAGTGAAGGCAAGAGGGCTTATTTGTTTGGTTCACTAAAGTAACTTAAGCATTAAGTGCTTAACATATAAGTGCTTAACAAATACATATTGGATTAATGAATGAATGAATGAATGAGGAAGCAGAAATACTCTAGCTACCCAGGTCCTTTTATTTACTTCATTAATGACTATTACTAACTGGAAAGGAAAGAACATGTCAAGTATAGCAGAATTAAAGTGCAATACAATATATTACAACTCTAAATAATGTTAATGCTCCTATTCTGATTAATTTTTTAGATCCCTGAACACTGTGATGATTTAGGAATGAGATTTCCTATTTGCTATTCATGATATTTGAAAAATTCTGGAGAATAAGATTAATATCAAAAGAAAGATAAAAGAAAAAGAGAAATTATAAATGAGTGAGCTTGACATAAATCCCAGAAAAATATTTTCAAATAGCTCGTGATATGTTGGCAAAGACAGAGAGAAGCACTCAAAGCTGACATCAGTTAAAAAATATCCATACCTTACTAAAATTATTTGAAAGCAGAGTGACTTGCATAATAAAAATCAGTGAATCACCTTAGCTGTAAAACATCTAAATGTCAAGAAAACATTTATGTAATAGTGTATTAAAATATCTTTTAACATAAAATATAAAAAAATAGGGCATTAAGCAAATTGATAGAATTTATACTGTTAAGTACAAATAATGTAGATGTCAGACAAATGTTATTGTTTTTATCTTATTTTCTGTTGACTTGTTTTATTAATCATTATTATGACTATTATTTATTATTATTATTGATTTTGGTCAGGGGACTGATAGTATGACACTGACTCTATATCCTTGACTCTATATCATCCAATTTTTAAAACTCAATACTTAAATGATAACTTACTGCCTCATCATTTCTTTTTGTAATATTTTTTTAATAGAAGCAATAAAAACAAAATGCATGGCATGAATGACAGAATTAAGACCAGACAAGACTGGCTTTCATAAATATAAGTGGATAACTCACCTATTTAAAAAAATCATCCTTCATCATAACAAAAAACAAATAAAAGTTATGCCTAAAATATATATCTTAGAAATGCTTCATTCTTAAATTAACTCATGTCAAGAATCTTGAAGTTATGTCTAATAAGTAAACAATAAGATTATAACTCAAAATACTTTTTGTAAGCTGAAAGATAAGCTGTATCAAACAAAAACATGTAATATGGATGAAGCTCTGCACTTAAGTTCACAAAACCCAAAACAAGGAAGTATTTTGAGGAGATTGGACAACCATTTTGAATGATTCTGAGATGTGAGGTAAAATGAGTACTGAATCATTTCACTGGATTTAGCAGCACAAATTTTATTAGGAACCTTAGCAAAAGCAGTATTGGTAGCATGATTAGTGTGGAGTGGTTTGTACTCAGATTATAATTACTAAATTTTTTAGTAATATTTTCAACCCTTTCTCACCCTTCATCTATCTGTACAATCAACATTCCTTCTCTTTAGAAGTAACAGTCTCTCTAGTTTCTCTATAATCTCTCTTTTCTTCTAACTTACTACTAGGTTTTCACTCATCCTCATTGTTTATAGTATTTCAATGTATTTTTAAATTTCTACTTTAAAAATTGGTAATAAAGGGCTTGAATTCTAGTGACAGACAGATTGGGGTTTGAGTCCAAGCTTTAACACTTTTTAGCTGTGTGGTCTTCAGTAAGTTGTTTAACTTTATTCTCTATTTTATTCATCTGTAACATGGGAATAATGTTAATACCTATATCTCCAATGATTAATTTGAAAATTAGATAAAATAATACATTCATAATGCTTGGCCCAGAACCTGGCACAAGATAATAACTGAGTAAATATGGTTTCCCATATTATTTATCATTGTCATTCTTTCTATTACAACCATTGTTATTACTGGATCACAAATGCATCCATTAGTAATAGCAAATAACTTGTTATTTTTTTAAAGAGCTCCTATTTAAAAAAAAGATTTTGGAATTTCACTCAATCTAGATCACAGTATGTGTCAAGATTGTGAAGATCTATCCTGAAGCTAATGCAACCTAAATAAATTGTAGAAATTTAAAAAAAATAAAAATGTGGGAGTGATGGCAGAAGCATGGCACCATGAGGGATCTCCCCAAATCTCTCCCCTTGAAATAACAAGCTGAACATCTACAATTCAACAAATAAGAATCTGCATGCAAGAACGTCTGAGAGATCTGTGCATTAGAGCTTCAAAAAGTCAGAATCATGCCAGTCTGGAGGGTAGAATGAGAGAAACAAAGGAATCGGCATACACAGTTGGAGTTCCCTGCAACAGTACACTGTAACAGTGCTGTCTGAGTGATCAGCGTGTTCCATGCAGTGGAGTTCAGGGATTAGGGCAAAGAGTAGAGCTGCTACTGAGTGCAGAGGAGTGACATCTGTGTTAACACTTGCCCTTGCCAAGCAGGAGGCTGAGTCATCGGAACCTGGACATGACCCTCCCAATTCAGAGTGCATCCTCTCCCCAGCCTATATCCTCTTAGAGCTAGCTCTGCTGAGTCCCAGGGGAATTTGCACAACTGGTACTGAAATATGCACTATAGTCGACACCAGAGACAAACGCTGTGATATCGAAGCAGGACAGCTGAAACTTAGGAGCAACACTACAGGAAATGAAGCAACCACATGCATCCAGGCCTCTCCTAATTAACCCCACTCCCACCTAGTCATGCTAAGGCTGAAGGAAGCAGTGGAACATTGCATCTGACTATTGGGACAGTAAAGGAACTTAAGGACATCAGGGCGATTTGAACTCCAGTGTCACCCAAATGGCAGGGAGGATAATTGGCACAGAAGTGTAATTGCCATTTTTCTTTGGTTCTTCCTCATTGACACAGTGAAGAAATACAGGTCAGTGAGATTTCGAAAAGATTATTAAAAGTATATTTTAGAAAGACAAAGCATACTCCAAGGAGACACGTGGTTTTAGCGATGAGAGCTATAACAGAGTGTTTTAACAACAACCCAGAAGTGGGAATCTCTGAATTATATTTGGGCCATAATAGTTGGTTTCTAAGGTATGCTTAGGTGATTGACAAGTGAGGTCATTTTGACTGACAACTGGCTGTATGTAAATCTGCCTAATATGCATGTGTTTACCCATAATTCTACTATCATTGGGGTATTTTTGGGTGGTCTCTAGCCTGGGTACCTGTCCCTTTGTTCCCCTCCTTCTCATGTCTTACTAGCTACCTAGAAAGGACTTCTTCAGAGTTCCACCCTGATCACCCTTTGCATTGTTTCATGGAAGTGGAGCCCTGGAATTGAGCTGACCTAATTTCAAAGAAAGTATGCAGTCTACCAGAGAGAAAGAAAAACTTTTAGCTTCAAAGCAAATACTCAAGAGGCTTGGAAGTCAACTACTCAACCCCCCCCCAAAAAAAAAACAAACTTTTCTTATCAATCTGCTAAAGAGCAAAAACTATCTAATAAATTTTTATGAAAAAAAATTCAGAGTACACAAGCATCAATTAATATCATCATTAAGCTACACAAATTGACATTTACAGAGCCTTTTGTCTAAAACATCAGAATATAAATTCTTCTCTAGTGTTCATGGAACAATCTCAGAGATAGACTGTATGTCGGGCAGAGGGGAAAAAAAATAAAACTAGTCTCAACAAATTTAAGAGGATTAAAATCATACCAAGAATATACTCTGATCATAATGCTTTGAAATTGAAGATCAACTGTAAAAAGAAAGCAGAAAGAGCCATAAATACATGGAGATTAAACAAGATATTATTGAAAAATGATTTGGGTCAGAGAAAAAATAAAAGGAGAGATTAAGAGATATATAAAAACAAGTGAGAATGAAAGCACAACATATCAAAATTTTGGGGACACAGAAAAAGCAATAATAAAGGGAACTTCATATCATTACAGGCCTATCTTAAGAGACAAGAACAAGCCCAAATAAACAATGTAATATTACATTTTAAAAACCTAAAGATTAGAGCAGAATTAAATGAAATTGAGAATAAAAAGACAATAAAAAATTAATGCAACAAAGAGCTGGTTCTTTGAGACACACTAAAGAAAAAAAGAAAAGACACAAATAAACAAAATCAAGAAAGAAAGAGAAGTCAAACAGATACTACCAAAATACAAAGGATCATACAGGAACACTACGAAAATTATATGGCACCAAATTTAATAACTTAGAAAAATGGACAAGTCTTTAGAAAGGTACAAACTTTCTAGAGTGAATCATGAAGAACTGGAAAATCTAAATAGATTGATCAGCACTATGGAAATGGAAAGAATCATCAAAAATCACCCAAAAAGTAAAAGTCCAGAACCAGAAATCTTCACCATTGAATTCTATCAAATGTCCAAAGATTTAATATCTATTCTTCTCAGACTCTTCCAAAAAATTGAAAAAGAAGCACTACATCCTAATTAATTTTATGAGGTAAATGTTACCCTGATACCAAAACCTGGTAAACATAACAACAACAACAACAATAGCAACAACAACAACAACAATAAAAACAAAAAAGAAAGAAAGAAAAGAAGAGAAAGGAAAAAGAGAATCAAACCACTGATATAGAGAATGGGAAAGCCAAGGACACTTAATCAGAATGGCAAGAATAAATAAGCCAAGACTATAATAAAAATTTAAGGAGACTATGGGACACTCTTAAAGGTAAAAATATTCATATCATTGGGTTATGAGAAGGAAAATAAGAAGAGTTATTTGAAGAAATAATGATGGAAAACTTCCCTAAGTTGTTGAAGGAAATAGACATACAACTCCAGGAAGCTCATTGTGACTCAAGAAAGAGGAATCCAATGAGGCCCACACCAAGACACATCATAATCAAAATGCCAAAAGTTAAATACAAAGAGATAATCTTAAAAGCAACAAGAGAAAAGTAGTTAGTTACCTACAAGGGAGCACCCATAAGAGTGACAGTTCATTTTTCAAAAGAAACTATGCAAGACAGAAGGCCTTGGCATAATATATTCGATGTGATGAAAACCTAGGATCTACAACCAAGAACACTTTATACAGCAAAGCTATCATTTGGAGCCAAGGGACAGATAAAGGACTTCCCAGATAAAATAAGCTAAAAGAATTTATCAGCACCAAGCCAGTATTACAGGAAATGTTCGAGGGACTTCTTTAAGAAGAAAAAACATGTATCCAAAACAAGAATAAAGAATGGTAAGAACTACATTCCTACCAATAAGTACCTCACATGGAAAAGAATTAAACACTCTGACCAAAAGGTAGAGTGGCAGAATGGATAAGAAAACAAGACCCCTAAATATGCTACCTACAAAAGACTCACTTCAGATTAAAAGATACACACAGACTAAAAGAAAGGGGATAGAAAAAATATTGCCTTGATGGTCCTAGAGGTATTGTGCTAAGTGAAGTAAATCAGATAAAGAAAACTACCACATGATTTTACTTACATGTGGAATAAAAAGAACAAAATAACAAAAAAAACACAAAAATAAACTAATTGTCTATATTTCAATAAAGCCAGAAAAAAAAGTCAACTAAAAATATAGATTAAACATCATTATAAAGCAGGCTTCATCCCAGGCCCACAAAAAATGGTTTAACATACACAAATTCATTAATGTGATGCAGCACAAAAACAAAATAAAGAACAAAAATCATATAATCATATCAAGAGATGCAGAAAAAGCCTGTGACAAGATATAGCACCAATTTATTATTAAAACACTTAATAAGATGCCTACAGAAAGAATCTCAGTATAATAAAGGCCATATATGACAAACCCTCAGGTAATATAATGGTGAGAAACTATAAGTATCTCTGCTAAGATCAGGAATGAGACAAGGTTGTCCACTATCGTCACTATTATTCAATATAAATTTGGAAGTCTTAGTAAGAGTAATCAAGCAAGAGAAAGAAATAAAAGGCATCCAAATGAAGAGGTAAAACTGTCACTTTTTTCAGAAGACATGATTATCTATATAGAAAACCCTAAAAGCTCCTCTAAAAGCACTATTAGACATAATAAACAAACACAGTAAATTGAATAAGAATCAATATTTAAAAAATTCATAGCTTTCCTATATTCTAATAATAAACTTTCAGAGAAAGAAATTTTAAAAAATCCTTTTGAAATTGTAACAAAAAAAATATACCTAGGAATGAATCTAATGAAGCATGCAAAGTACTTATAAACTGAAAACTATAAGACACTATTAAAAGAAATTGAGGAAGACACAAAGAAATAGAAAAATATTTTGTGTTCTTGGGTTGGAAGAATCAACATAGTTAAATGACTTTATTTCCTAAAGCATTATACAGATTTACTACAATCTCCATCAAAATCCCATCAGCATTTTTTAAAGAAATAGAACAAAAAATCATCAAATTTGCATGGAAGCACAAATGACTCTAAATCACCAAAGCCATCCTGAGAATAAAGAATGAGGCTGGATGCATCACTCTGACCAACTTCAAATTGTACTACAATGTGACAATAATCAAAATGGCATGATACTGGCAGAAAAAAAAAGACACATGGAGCAGTGGAACAGAATTGAGAGTCCAGAAGTAAACCCATGTTTATATGGGCAAATAATTTTTGACATAAGAACCAAAACCATACAGTTAAGAAAGGGAAGACTCTTCAATAAATGATGATGGGAAACTGGAAAGTCACCTGCAAAAAAATGAAATTAGACTGTTTGTCACCATACACCAAAATGAATTAAAAATGGATTAAGGACCTTAATATAATACCTGAATTAATAAATTGCTTAGAAGAAAGCATAGGTACTAAACTTATAGACCTTAGACTTAAATAGGATTTTATAAATTTGACCTTAAAGGCAAGGGAAGTAAAAGCAAAAATAAATGAATGGGACTGTATCAGACTGAAATTTTCTGCACAGAAAAAGAAACCATCAACAAGGCAAAGAGGGAGCCATCCAAATGAGAGAATACTTTTGAAAACAAGGCCCCAGATAAGGGCCTAATATTCAAATTATACAAAGAACTCATACAACTCAACAACAACAAAAACAAACAATCACATTAAAAAATTGGCAAAGACCTGAACAGACACTTCTCCCAGGAGAACATACAAATGGACAACAAACTTTAAAAAGATGTTCAACTGCACTAGCTATTAAAGAAATGCAAAACAATGAGATACCATCTCATACCTGGCAAAATTGGTATCATCCACAGGACAATTAATAACAAGTCTTGGAGAGATTGAAGAGAAAAAGGAACCCTCATACATTGCAGGTGGGAATGAAATTTGGTTCAGCCACTGTGGAAAACAGTATGGAATTTCCTCAAGACACTAAGAATTGAATTACTATATGATCCAGCAATCCCTCATCTGGGTATTTATTCCCCCCCCCCCAAAAAAAAACCCTAAGAACATTTATCTGTAAAGATATATACAGCCCAATATTTATAGTAGCATCATTCATGGTGGCTAAGACATGAAAGCAACCAAAGTATCCTATGACAGATGATTGACTAAAAAAGAGGTGGTACATGTATATGATGGAATATTAATCAGCCATAAGAAAAGGTTAATTATTGCCATTTGTGAGAACATAAATGGATATTAAGATAATTATATTAAGTGAAATAAGCCAAACAGAAAAAGCTGAAATCTACATGATGTCATGTATATGACATAAATCTAAAAGCAACAAATGAACATGACAAACAGAGATTTATGAACATGGACAGTGAACTGGTGATTAGCAGAGGGGAGGTAGAGAGAAGGGAGGTAGGTAAGGATAAAAGGGGTCAACTATTTCACGATGGGAGGGAATCTAACACTGGGTGGTGAACACAATGTAATTTATATATGACTTTTTGCTGAATGACATACTTGAAACATCAATTTTGTAAGCAATGTCTCTCCAATATTTTTAATAAAGAGTATCCCTCCATATGATCAGAAAGATAATCCAAAATAACAAAAATTTTAAAAAATAATGAAAGTGGAAAGTTATCTGTGTTCAAGTCAGTTCACATTTGATATTTGAGGTAATCTGTTCAGTTTTAAGTACCTAATATTAAGGGTGAAATTAAGAAACTAAAAAGCTTTTAGGAAAATATAAACCAGTATAAAAGTTCCTGAACAGAATGGCAAGTCATTGAATAGACTAAGACTTTAAAAAAATAGAATTAAGGTAAATATGATAACTTTGTATTTTGAAAAAAATAACATCTTGTGGAAGGTGGTACAAATGGAAGAACTTCAAACCATGTTTTTTTAAAGCCTTAGATTTTGTCAAGTAGGCTTTCTTAATAAAAAGGGAATAGATGGTGTTTGTAACAGAGAAGGACTAGGCTTCCCATTACTTACTTACTTCAACTAAATCCTAACTGGGGCCATCTGTTTCATATACTGAGTGTCGAAGTAAGATTTTGGGAATAATATATAGGAAAGACCTTAACAGAAGAGGAAAAAAATAAAAGTTTCTAATGTTCTCTTCAACTTACATTTGATATTATGATAGTTTCTCTTGTCAATATGTTCCAAAGACATCCTCATTATGTTTTTGTTTGATTTCTTTGCTTCTTTTGTATCCTAAAAAAATAATATATTTTTATTTGTTTTTATTTACATTACTAGTAATAGCACATTTAAAGAAATCGTGTTGCTCTTTTTATTTCTTAAATATAAAACAATTTAGAAATCAAAGTATTTTAAAATCTGAAGTTAAAATTTTACTTGAATTTAAAAATTAAATTAATTTGTCTATATGGGTATTTATATATTAAAATATTTTTGGCAATGTCCTGGTAAAGTTGTAAATGAATCCACAAAGTGTAAACAGTTTGCCAATATGAAAAGCCAAGATGCTTTCTAAATCTTCAGAAAAAATTCAGTTTGACTTTGAGATAAAAATCTTTATTTTTAATCAATCAAAATGGTGTTGAGTGGAGACACTGGTTTTTAGAGTCCAACAAACCTGAGTTTAAATCTCAACTCTTATACTGCTTAATAATATTTCATTGAGCAGTTTACTTCATCTTCCAGAGCTAATACAAATATGATGCTATTATTAATACCACTTTAGTAGTAAAGTTTTATTTGGACAAATTCTGTTAAATGGCAGTCAAGAAAACAAAATATAAATCTCAACTATGTTTTTAGTAGAATAAAACCAATCCAGTAATTTGACATAAATTCAGTTCTCTTTATTTTACATCTGAGTTCATATTACATCAAGAGCATGACAATCAAATGGACTTGAAGTAAATTACCTTCCCAATAGACCAACCTCTATAATTCTACAAACTTCCATTGAAGAAATAGTATTGCAAAGTGTTTTCTTAAGATTAATGGGTAATAAAAATGCCTGGTATTTGCCCTCTATAAAAATGAGTTCTCAATGCTTTATCTATTTTTATTATTAGAACATTCTGTAAGGGCACAAGAGAATGACATTTGTTATAGTGGTTCTCCAGAATTGTGATTTTCCATAAATATGCCATAGCCTCAAAGATAAAGTATCATTAACATATTGATATGTGGTAGAACTTCAAAGTTGATCTTCTTATTCCTCCCTCACCCTACTGTGAACCTAGACTTACACTGCTTACTAAAGTAGTGACAAACAACATGTGGTCATTGGACTGTAAATTAATTAAAACTAAATAAAGTCTAAAATGTAATTTCTTAAACATTGTAGCGACATTTCAAATGCTCACTAAGCTTCATTTTAATCATCGTAAAATATATATTACTATCGAATCAGACAGACCCTGTATACCATTACGATGAAGTGATATCAGAAAGATGGTGGACTAGAACACTCCAGGTCCTTGTTCCCCCACAGAAACACCAAATAAAAGCAAATGTGGACTGAAATAGCTTTATTAGAACTTTAGAAACCAGTTAAAATTTGCAGCAACCAAGTAAATGTCTAACCAAAAAAATCCATACTCAAGAAATTAGGATATTTTGCCCACCCTTGCCCAACTCCTACTCATAGTGCTGTCAGGAGGAAGCTACCCAATTCACAGTTTCTCTGTTGAGACAGAAGGAAAAGACTGGAATTTGTTTACAATGTTCTGGTTTGACTGTGGACAGCTTGAGGCACTGAGTCACATCTGACTCAGAAAACAGAATAGTGGCATAGTTCAAATATCAGATTGCAGGCTTCTGAATTAGTGACAGGTACCACAACACACAAGAGTAGCAGGAAGGAAGCATAGCCGTGGGCACCTAAAGACAAGAACTTATATTGAGAAGAATACAATAGAATATGTAAGACCCTGAGAAAAAAACAGGGGTGAAACTCTTAGGTAAATTAAGATATTTAAAAGTAGCTATCTATACAAGGAAGTTGGAGAAAGCACATGCACAGCCCCCAGGAATATGAAGCTCCAGATAATGAGCTGAGAGGACTTGAGCCTTCATATCAAGCTGATTAGTAAATGTCTTTCCCTGCATGAAGCAAGTATGCAAAGACTAGAAGAGGCGGCTGTTTTTTTTTTTTTTCAAATGGTAATTTCTTTTTCTTTTAACTTTTCTTATTACATTTATTGGAGTGACATTGCTTAATAAAATTATAAAGGTTTTAAGTGTACAATTCAATAACAAGTCATCTTTATAGTACATTCTGTGTTCATCATCTAAAATCAAATCTCCCGTCACCATAGATTTGACCCTCTTTACTCTTATTCATCTCCACCCTCCTCCTTTTCATTCTGGTAACCATTAAACTATTGTCTGTGTCTTTGAGACTTTCTTTGTCTTCTTCATTTGTTACTTTCAATTTTATATCTCACATATGAGTAAAATCATATGGTTCTCAACTTTTTGTAACTTATTTCTCTTAGCGTGATAATATCAAGATCAATATATGTGGTCACAAATAGCCGTATTTCATCTTTCCTTATGGTTGAGTAACATTCCTTTGTATATATGTATTACATCTTCTTTATCCAATCATCTAAAGATTGTATTGCTTTGTATTTGGCACACTAAAAACTACATATATGATAAACATATACTCTATTATGTATAGTGTGAGGTAGTGATCAAATTTAATTTATTCTATATAGTTACCTAAACATCATAAGATAAATACAGAATACCATAATACTGTAACAGTAGTGCATAAATCATTGTTAATTCTGATAGAGATGTTAAAATATAAAAATTACTTTATAACTATAGAAATATATTAATGGAAACAATAAATATATTAATGGAAACAATATAAAAGATGTAATCTGTTACATTAATAATATAAATCATCTATGTGTAGAGAAGTTCAAATGTAGTTTTTATGTGATTAAGATTTTATCAGCTTAAAATAAATTTTTATAACTATTATATTTTTATTTTGTTTCATAGACACAAAGAAAATGCATAAAGACAATACACAACACAAAAATGAGAACAAATCAAAATGTAATCACAAGAAAGCAAAATAACACTAAAGAAGTGATCAAGAGAGAAAATGGGACACAAAAAAGCTTTAAGACAAATGGAAAATAATAAAATGGCAGTGCTAAGTCTCTCTTGAGAAGTGACAGAGAATATGAAATGAAGACAATGAATAAAAAGTGATAATATGATAAATATAAAAGAATATTTAGATTTGAGCAACTTGTGTGTAAATGGATAACTTTTACTTGGAAAGCTGAAATTAAGATTTTTTTTTAATTTAGAATATAATTTGTTATTTCTATAAGTCTTTTGTAATATATTTTCATTAGCACACTGATTCTCTTGAATTTACTTAATAAATATCTTATATAAGTCCTACTGGTTTTGGTAAATTTTATTAAGAAACCAAGTTGAATGTAGCAAAGAAACAAGTCCTAGTGAAAACAATAAAACGTCTGGTTGTAAAATAGCCCACATGCAATTGTGCAGTTATCTCAATAAGTATATAGTATTGCACATATACTTATAGTTACTATTATTTCCTCCTAGTAAAGAGTTCTGAACAATATGATTTCAAGTTATTTGAAATTATCCTTTGTTAAGATGTACATTGCAAGATTGAGGAGGTAGATAAGGATAAAGGGGGTCAAATATATGGTGATAAAAGGAAACATGACTTTAGGTGGTGAACACACAATGCAATACACATATGATGTATTTTTGAATTGTATACTTGAAATCTATATAATTTTATTAACCAATGTCACCCCAATACTTTTAATTTAAAAAATTTTATTTTTCTTTGGACTCCAGACATTCAAAAGACTTTGTTTGTTTATGGGTTAAATATGAAAAAAATAGATATTTATGAATTTTGATAATGAAATATGAAGATATAAAAAGTTAGGGCACAGAATCTTAAACCTAAACATTGTTGACTCGTGTGTTCTAATAAGACCACTATTCATGAATCAGTTCCTACAATTAATTTATGTTCTTTGCTGTGATTCTTTCGAAAATAATGCCAGTCTTCTGTTCAATTATTAAACTTCAGTTTGGGGTGGTATATGTACTTATTTGTGGTAGTCCAACATATTTCATAGTTGGCTTATTTAGGTAAAGGTATTTTAAACATATTCAACTCTCCTGAAAAATAAAAACAAAAAAAATCCACTAAATATTGTTTTCTGTCCCTTCAGAGGTAAATTTTTTTAAAAATGGAATCTACAATTAGTATCTTCACCTTCTTACAATTTATTTTTGTTCCTCACAATCTAGTTTATGTTTTAAATAAAGATGCTTTTTTTGGTAGGTAATTGCCCATCTCCTGTCAAATTCTAATTCTTCTTAATCTTCACTGGACATTGGACATTGTTCACTAATAGCATTGTAAACACCATCTCATTTTTAAAACTCTTCTTCCTTGCCTATCATAACACTATCCTCTCTTGATTTGTCTTCTACCTGTCCAACATATTTTCAATTGCTTTTAAAACTTTCCCTTCTCCATCTTTTAACTGTAAGCATTCCTTAATGCTTTGTCTCTTTCTATGCTACACACTTTCCCCAGATTTAAATTATCACATGCAGGCTTATGACTACTACATCTATAAATCTGGCCTGCTACCTCTTTCAAACTCCAGACTCATTTTCAACATATGGCTCACCATGTTCCTCTAAGTAAATATCTCACAAGGATCTTAAACCTTATACTACTACTAAACTTATCTGAGTCAATACTAAACTTATGAGTCACCAAACTTGTTCTTTCTCCTACGTTCTAAATCTTTAATTGGGTTCTCACTTTTAGAAACCTCACAGACATTATTAACTCACTCTTTTCTTTCATCTCACATAGTTTTGAGACCTTACAATCATGCTTTCACAATGTCTTTTATATCTATTTCTTTCCCTCCTATTCGTGACCATACTTTGTGTTGTGCCTTTACTAACTTATGCCTAGAATGTTACCAAAACTTCCAATCATTTCTATCTTTTCTATTATTTTTGCTATGGTTATTCTCCACAGGTAAGTTTATATCATCACTCAACTCAGAACTATTTTGAGTCTCTACTATATGAGAAAATAGGTCAAAACTCCTTAACAAAATATTCTATGTTTCCTGGCCCAAGAAACATTCCAGTCTCATTTTTCACACTATTCTTTGTAACCTATGTGTTGGCCATAGTGATCTCTCTATCTTGTCTCACACCCAGTATTCATGGAATGGTAAACATTGAACACTAGAAACATTGAATGTGGTAAACAATCAATACAGTGAACAAAAAACATACTCAAACCTTCAAGATACAACTAAAATATTAGAACTTTCATGAAGGTTTCTGTAAGATAAAACCTATCTCTTGTTCTTCTATATTCCTTAAAATTTTATTTATTTTTTCTGGTTTTATTGAAATATAATAAACAATTAGTTTCTCATATTTACATTGTATAATTCAATGAAATTTTTTTTCTTTTCATTATAGTTGACTTACAATAATATACTAGTTTCAGTTGTATAGGAATCAGAGATCCATGTAACTCACAAAGTGGTCATCCCACTAAATCTACTACCCCTTTTTTCCTTTACATATTTATTTCATCATTATTAACCATCTTCTCCAGCTACACACTGCTTCTCCATGTTTATTCTGCAACTATTCATTTGTGCTTTTTAATCACTTTGCCTTTTTTTGCCATCCTCCCAAACCCCTCCCATGTAGTAGCTCTCAAAATATTCTCTGTATTTATGAGTTTATTTCTGCTTTTGTTGTTTATTTTGTTCTTTAGATTCTACATGGATGTGAAGCCATGCAATATTTGTCTTCTCTATCTGACCCATTTCATTTAGTGCAATACACTCTAAATCCATCAAGGCCATATCTTTTTCCATCCCCTTCCTTTTAGTCTCTGTGTGTCTTTTAATTTGAAGTGAGTTTCTTGTACACAGCATATGTAGAAGTCTTATTTTCTTATCCATTCAGCCACTCTACCTTTTGGTCAGAGTGATTAATTCTTTTCCATTTGAGGTACTTGTTGATAAATATATAATCATTTTTATTCTTAATTCATGTTTTGGATACATGTTTTTTTTCTTCTTAAAGAAGTCCCTCCAACATTTCCTGTAATACTGGCTTGGTGTGATGAATTCCTTTAGTTTATTTTTGTCTGGGAAGCTCTTTATCTGTCCTTCGACTCTAATAGCTTTGCTGAATAAAGTATTCTTGGTTGTAGATCCTGGGTTTTCATCATGTCAAATATATTATGCCAAACTCTTCTGTTCTGCATTGTTTCTTTTGAGAAATGAACTGTCACTCTTATGGGTGCTTCGTCGTAGGAAACTAACTGCTTTTCTCTTATTGCTTTTAAGATTCTCTCTTTGTATTTAACTTTTGGCATTTTGATTATGATGTGTCTAGGCATGGTCCTCATTGGGTTCCTCTTTCTGAGACTCTATGAGCTTCCTTGTTTTTTTTTTATGTACATTTTTCTTCACCAGGTTAGGGAAGATTTCCATCCTTATTTCTTCAAAGAGCCGTTCAACATCTTGTTTTCCCTTGGGTACCTCAATGACACAGACATTTTTACCTTTAATAGTGTCCCATAGGCTCCTTAAATTCTTATTATAGTCTTGGCTTATTTATTCTTGCCATTCTGATTGAGTGTCCTTGGCTTTCCCATCTTCTTTATATAGGTCATTTGATCTTCTTTATTCACTTTGTTTATTCCACTTAATATACTTCTCATCTCAGATAAAGCATTCTTTATTTCAGACTGGTTATTTTTTATAATTTCCATTTCCATTTTTATGTTTTTAATCTTTTTGCACTCAATGATTTTTTTCAACACCACATTGGCTTTATTGTTGAAGCTTTATACTAAATCTTAAAATCAGGTTGTCTTAGTCACCAATTTTTTTTTCAAAATTATAATTTGACCCTTCTTGAACTTTAGTGGTCATTCTTTCCTGGCAAATATCTCAAGATACAACATATAAAGATCAATTCAATTAATAAAAGTTGAATATGTAAAAATGGAGAACATAATTAAACCTTTTGAATCTAAGCTATTTTTCATGCATTCTGTATCTGTATCTATCATTTCCGTATATGTCTATAATGAGAGCACAATCTTGTGTGTGTGTCTGTGTGTGTGAAGCCCTGACATGATTTTTTTTTACACAATGAGTAAAAAGAACAGATATTTTAATGTCCTTCAAGATACATGGTGGACTCAAATGAAAATAACAATAAGATTTAAGTCAATTAGAAAATATGTGCAACAATAAAAAAGTCCTTAATGCTGCTTGTTACATAAAAAAATGAATTCAGTTACAAGAAAAAATTATCTTATAATTAATTTTGGGGTTTTACAAAAAGTTATACAAAAAGTCATTTACGTGAATTTTATAATTAAAGCCTAATTAACATGAAGTATAAGAACAATTACATACATCATTCAGTAAGTTTCAGACTTATTTTGCCATATTTTATTTTATTATAACAGGAGATTCCAATTACATTTAGTAGGTCATCATGGATTTCTGGATGACACAGAACAATTATTGCTAATATGCAAAACTGTGGTCACATTTTTTTTAAACTGGGAAATACTTTATGGTAGAATGTTTTAAAATAAAGTTTAAAAATAGACTGGAAAAAATACTGCAACTTATACTCAATGGCGGGCTAGCTCTCTTACTCTATAAAATTCTCTTTCAATTCAAAAAGGAAATGACTCATGAAAAAAACAATATACAAAATCAGATTAACAAAACATACACAGAAAAAGAACTACCAGTGACACTTAAAACAAAACAAAAGATATGTTCATTATCACTCATATAAAATATCAAATTTAATCAGATTTCAACTATAAAATTATCTAGAAAGGTATACACACACAAATAAACAAACAAACAAATAAAAACAGTTACAATGATTGTCTCCTGAGCATGGAACTGAGACAGAGAAGAAAGACATTTTTCACTGTATATACTTTTGTATTTTTTAATGTAGTATCACTTTTTAGATAAAGGTAGAAATTTCAAATATTAATTTTTTCAAGTCTGACATCAGGGTGATAGCATGGTTGAGTTCTGTTGAAGATCCACTTCCTGGATGCAGACTGATGACTTCTTGTTGTAGCCTCACATGAGAGAGCAAAAGGAGGAAGCAAGCTCTTTTCTGACCTTTATTAAGGTGTTTACTAATCTCATTCATGAGGGCTCCATCTTCATGGCTGAAGAGGGCATATGCAGAGAGGTGGCCTGGCACAGAGTATCATAGCCCAAGCAGGATGAGAGGGACTTCAATATAGAAAACATCCTGGCTTGAGTTTCAGAGACAGACAGGACAAAAAGGGCATTTGTATAGGAGGACTGTGCAGGGGAAAGGATGAAGGCAGAGTCCAGAGATTAATTACATACAGAGGGATTTATCAAAGTAAATACATTTAGGTGAATCAGAAGCCAAGCTTTTCACTGTCAGAAACAAGGAAATACAAATATAAAAAGGGATAAAACTAGAATAAACCAAATAGTGTAGATTAAAACTGAAGATATCAATATTAAATTATAGTTTTAAAAATAAAAAATGTATATGTGAATAAATATATATTTAAAGTTTTATTCATTTGTTTTTGCATACACATTAACATACACATACACTAGCCTGTTCACTGGCAGGTTAAGCCTTAGAGCAGCAACATCTCAATCTCAGTAAGTACACATAGTACTCAGATCCTAACTTATAAATACCATTTTGCATTCAAAGCAACCAGGGCTGCTTGAAAAAATGACTGATTCTAGGAGCTGGGAAAGTTAAATACAAGATTTTGTTGCTTATAACAAAAAAAACCCTCTTGTTTGTAGGAAATATGCATTAAACTAGTATTAGTGGTTGACAAATATAATGTTGATTACCTCTCTCAAATGTTTCAGAAAATAAGATTCCTTGAAGTATACTTGTAACTTTCTCTATAAGTTTGTGATTGCTTCAAAAGTTATTATTTTTAATTTGAAAAGACTGTATAAAACTGATTTTTATGTTATCAATAAGATATTTAACAGGCATATTTCTTTCTATTTTATTATTGTCTTTCTTTCCTTAGTTTTGTATACCACATGGGCTACTGATGAAACATTTTTAAGACTTTACATTTCAAACATCTTTTTTTCCTTTTTGAAAAAGTTACCAAAGGGGTCTTTTTATACATGGAATTCATTAATAAGTTGGAAATGCTCAATTGTGCTGCCATTTAATGGTGTTACAATGTACTAATGTTTTAAATGATTTCTCTCTACCGCTAGATAAGAGAACAAAAATTCTGAAAGTGCACACGTGCCAAAACACACACTATAATAAAAAAAAAGTAAAAATATACCTATGGTTATGGGAAGCCCAAGTTTGAATCTGTAAACTCTGACCATGAATATGGACTCTCACAATAATTCAATCAATTTGTAATTAGTATCGCCATGATTTTCAAATACTTTTTTTTCAGGTGACTTGGAACATATGGAAATATTTCTTATATGGTAACATGGTGAAAATTAAAACATTAGCTAGTTTCTAAACATTATGAGATGTGTGAAAAAAAATTAAGTCTGTTTAATTTCTATAGCTGGCATACACTCCAAACCTAAAAAATACTTTTTCCTGCTATCAAAAAATAACACCTGTAAGCCTCCTGCATCTGAAAACACAGCACTGTCATTCTCATTTGTGCTCAAAACATGTGAGCTAGAGTAATTTTAAAGATTAACTTATAATATTATATTGTGGATATTTTATACAGAATTTTAAGAACTTTTAATGGAAATATTTTAAGAGAAAATACTAAATATGTTTAAAGACATAAACAGAAAATGCAGGTATCAATTTGTAGAGGATAGGGTTTATGAATGTTTATAACAAAGGTAAGAAAAAAAACAAACATGCTTTATTTTTTAAAAAATTGAAAACAAAATTACCATTACAAACAAATTTTCAATAACTAGTATAAAAGATTGAAATTTGTTTTTCTAAGCATCATTCTGCCCTACATGAGTTAAATAGGTAACCCTTTCATCTTCAAGTAAGTACTTGGATTTAGAGTTCTGTTTAAAGCAGTCTTCTTGGCCATTTTCAAGTGACTTTGCTACTTTTTAGGGCAATGCAAACCTAATACTACAATGATTGAATGATTAAAATTGAAGAAAAATGTATCAGCTTTTGTCTGAAGAGTCATTTAATTATTCAACTATTCAGAGACCCACAATTTACATGTCTTAGAGAAAAAAGTTAATACTTTTTTTAATGTGCCAAGTCCTGTGCTTAGAACTTTACATACAAGATCTGCTTCAATCTTCACAATAATCCTATGAGAGAAGAATTGTTATTTCCGTTTTGTATTTGTAAGAGTGAAAGGCTAAGTACCTCAAAATTTTATAAGAAAGCCAAAATCTAGGGCTGATTGTCACCATAGGTTATACTCTTTTCATTAGACTTCTTGTACAAATACAATTCAGTTAAAAGGGAAGGTATTTTGTTCTAATCAAAACTCTTTATGGAGGAGTGATTTATTATAACTCACCATTTGTAGCCATTAAAAATGATGATTTTGAAAAAGAATTACATAGTAAAAGTCTAAGAAAGAGTATTAAATAAAAAAGACATATCTGTTCTTCAATTTTATTCTCGAATGACTATTCTCAAGCTTCTAGCACTGCAACTGGTGCACAGAAGTCACTCAATGCTTACTCTCTTTTGCTGTGTTTTGTTGTGTGTGTGTGCATGTGTTCTTAAAAATAATTAGGATATGAATTTAAATAATATCTTGTGTCCTGTAAACTATAAAACTTCTCTCTGAGTAATTACAAATTCATTATAATCCACTGCTCTCTACAGAGCTTAATTTTATATATATTTACCCTATTATTTGGGTTCCCAAGATTCTCTGATCTGCCAAGGGAATTTCAGGCTATGTAACTAGGGTGTAAAATAAGAGTGTAAAAGACAAAAAAAAAAAGGAAACTAAAATAACATCATGAGTTTATGTTTCAGAGAAGGAGAGATATTATATATTTTTCAAAAGAGAAATTCTATAAAAATTAAATATATATGTATGTATGTTCATAACTTTTAAATGGTAATCTGTGACTTAATAAATGAGTGTAGATAACCTTTAATCAGGGGCCCCCTGAACTTAAATGCCTCCAAGCTTCCTCACTGCTTAACTTTGTACATTTAATATTGCCAAATATGAATTTTCTCTTTTACTCTTATATCAAATCAAATTTATTGTCATGTTAAATTCAAATTGAATAGCACTTTGGAAAAATGTCATAGATATACTGTATTGGACATCTGTTATTTTGTTTGCACAGTATTCCTTTTCCTCTCCTTTGGAAATTGTACCTTTGTTACTGCGTGCAGGCTATGTGGGGTCATCAGTATGCTTCGGTCTACATGTCCCAAGGATAGGCAAACAACCCAACCAAGGCTGTCAAATTCTCTTTTTTTTACTGAATTTTTTTTTAAATTTTCCAATTAAAGTTGGCATTCAATATTATTTTGTATTAGTTTCAGATGTATCACATGGTGGTTACACATTTATATAATTATGACGTGAACCCCTCAATTAGTCTAGTGCCCACCTGGCACTGTACATAGTCTTTACAATATTATTGACTGTATTCCCTATGCTGTACTTCATAATCTCGTGACTATTTTGTAACTACCAATTTGTACTTCTTAATCCTTTCATCTTTTTACCCAGTTCCCTAATCCCCATCTCATCTGGCAATCACCAGTTTGTTCTCTGTAACTGTGAATCTGTTTTCATTTTGTTTGTTTATTCATTTTATTCTTTAGATTCTATATATAAATAAAATCATATGAAATTTGTTTTTGTCTGACTTATTTCACTTAGTGTAATACCCTCTAGTTCCATCCATGTTGTCGCAAATGATAAAATTTCTTTATTGTGGCTGAGTATTCCATTGTGTGTGTGTGTGTGTGTGTGTGTGTGTGTACCACAACTTTTTTATTTAATCATCTGTTGATGAGTACTTAGGTTGCTTCTATATCTTGACTATTGTAAATAGCACGGTAGTGAACCTAAAGATGCACATATCTTTTCAAATTAATGTTTCAGTTTTGGTTTTCCTTGGGTAAATACCTAGAAGAGGAACCTCCAAACTGTTTCATAGTGGCTGTACCAATTTGCAATCCAATCAAAATAAATAAAACAAAAATAAACTAATAGATACAGAGAACATTTTAATGGCTTCCAGATGGGAGGGGGGTTGGAGGAGTTAGTGAAATAGGGAAAGGAATTAAGAAGTACAAATTGGTAGTTACAAAATAGTCATTCTTTATAGCATAAAGAATATAGTCAATAATATTGTAATAACAATGTATGGTGTTAGATTGGTACAAGATTTATCCGGGAAATCACTTCATAAGTTATATAAATGTCTAATCACTATGTTTTACACCTGAAACTAATATAATATTTTATGCCAACTATAATTGAAAAATAAAGAAAAATATTGCTAAAAAAGGACCAATTACTTGCACATGTCTATAAAGCTGGTATGTGACACAGCCAACACTTGAACCCTGAAAATCTGAGTTTAGTGCCTTTGTATTTATCATGACCCAATAACTTCTTGACCTGGAGCCAGTCCTAGTATAATAGCTATACTTAAAGATGAATAGATCCATTCCAGACTATAAGGATATTTCTAGAATTGGGTTATGAGTCTTATAAAATATATGCATCATTACTTTGAATGATATCATGCAAAACATTATTATTAATCTGGGTATGACACAAAGCCTGTAGGAATAGCTAATGGCACTGGGTGACATCTTTTATTTTATTCATTTGTTTTTATAAAATTTATTGGGGTAACATCAGTAAATAAAATTATATAGGTTTTGAGTGTACAATTCAATAATATGTTACATATATATTGCATTGTATGTTCAAAACCCAATTTATTAAGACTGATTTTTCAACAAAACACGATATATCCTGAAGAATATTATGTACCTGACAAGAAATTGTATACTTTTTCTGTTGAGTAGAAAATACTGTATATATCTGTTTAGTCTATTTAATCTATAGTGTTTTTCAGTTCTCTTATTTCCTCACCAATTTTATTTCTGAAGAATCTATCAATTATAAAGTGTGATATCTAAGTCTCTTACTATTATTATATTGTTGTCTATTTCTCCCTTCAGATTTGTCAATGTTTGGTTTATATATTTAGAAGCTTTGATGTTGCAATTATTTATTTATATACATACACAAACACACACATATATAATGCATATATATAATATATGTGTGTACATATATAATGTATGTATATATGTATATATGATGTATGTATATATACACGTACTATATATATAATGTATATATATATGTATGAATATATATAATGTATGTATATATAATGTATGTGTGTATATGATGTATGTATATATATACATACACTCACATACGTGTATGTTTATAATTATTAGATTTTTGTATTGAACAGATATTTTTATTGTTATTTAATAACCTATGCACCCCTATGTTCATAGCAGCATAATTTACAATAGCGAAGATATGGAAGCAACCTAAATATCCATCAATAGACGATTGGATAAAGAAGTTATGGTTCATATATACAATGGAATATTCTTCAGCCATTTAAAAAAATGAAATCATACCATTTGCAATGACATGGATGGACCTAGAGGTTATTATACTGAGTGAAATAAGTCAGACAGAGAAAGATAAAAACCATACAATTTCACTTATATGTGGAATCTAAGGAACAAATCTAAGGAACAAAAAGAACAAACTAATCAAAAATGTCTAGAGGATATTCTGGTGACGGCCAGATAGGAGGGGGTTTGGAGGGCTGGTAGAATGGGTGAAAGGTTAAAGAAGTACAAATTAGTAGTTGATAGATGGTCACAGGGATGGGGAGCACAGTACAGGGAATGCAGTTAGTATTAATGTAACGGTTAGGTGGAGAGCCGGTGGAGAGCCAGTGGAGAGAAAGAGTAATTAGGGGGTTGTTTTATAAACTATATAAATGTCTAGCCAATGTACTGTATACTTGAAACTAAAAACAAAATAAAATTAAAAAAATAACTTTCTTTGTCTCTTTTGACAGTTTTGGCTTAATGTCTGTTTAGTTTGATATCAATATAGTAACCCCTGCTATTTTTTTTGGTTACCACTTGCATAAAATATCTTTTTCTATCCCTTCATTTTAGCCTAATTTTGTTCTTAAAATAAAGTGATTTTTTTGTAGATAGAATATAATTTAATGTTTTAAAACCATTTAGCTACTCTCTTTTAATTGGAGAATTTAATCCATTTATTGGTAGTTAAGAATTTTCTCCCGTGTTTTGCTCATTGTTTTCTGACTATTCTGTGACTCTTTTATTTATTTCTTCCTTTCTTGATGTCCTCTTTTGTAATTTGATGATCTTGAGTACTGATATATTGCCTTTTGTCTTACTGCTATCTTTGTCATTAAATTTTGATAATTTGATTATAATTTGTCTCATAATAGTCTTTGGGTTGATCCTGTTTGGAGACTGTGCCTTCTTTAATCTGGATGTTCATATTCCTCCCAAGATTTGGGGAGCTTTCAGCCACTATTTTTTTTTTAAATAAGCTTCCTGCCCCTTTCTCTCCTTCTCCTTCTGAGGCTCCAAAAATATGTTTATGACTTCTCTTAAGAATGGCTTGGAAATTCCATAGGTTTTCTTCAGTCTTTTTCATTTATTTATTTATTTTTTCTCCTCTGGCTAAGTTCAAATGATCTCTCTTAGAGTTCACAAATTCTTTCTTCCACTTGACTGTGATATTGAAGCTCTCTATTTCAGTTTTCATTTCATTCATTGTATTTTTTAGCTCCATTCTTTGGTTGGTTGTTTATTATAATTTTTTTCTTTTTTTTTCTTTTTTTGAACATATTTTTTCATGTATTTGTTTTCCTTATTTCATTGAGTTGTCTATCTGTTCTCTTTTAGTTCACTGAACTTCCTTAAAACAATTATTTTGAATTCTTTCTTAGGCATTTCATAGATCTTCATTTCTTTGGGATCTATTACTGGCAATTTTATTAATTTCCTTTGGTGGTACCATTTTTGCTTAATTCTGTGTGATTCATGTAGCCTTGGGTTGATGTCCATGCAGGTGAAGTAGTAAATTTTTCATCATATCTTTACAGATTGGTTTTGACAGGTAATGACCAACTGCTACTAAGTCTACTGACATGAGATTGCTTTGAGGATTGCAACCTGAAGCTGTGTCACATGCCTGCTGATATGTCTAAAGTTGAATCCATGATTTTCAGGTCTGTTACCTTGGCTGTGAGTGAGTGTAATTCCTGCCAAGTTCCCAGCAAACAGGACTGCCTCTGAGACCATGGTTTACAGTGCTGGAGCTACATCATGGAACTGTGTCCATGGTCAAAGATCATAAGACTACTTCAATATTTGCAGTTAGGTCTATGGTTGGTGGACCTATTAATGAGAGCACAGGTGGATGTGGCTTCTCCCAGGTCCCTTGGCAGATGAATTTGGTGGCAGGACTGTAGCCAAGCAGGGCTGGAGCCCAGTTCTTAGTCAAATGGGGCTGATTTCCATCTACAGCCAGGAACATGTTTGGTGAGCTTACCATCAGAATGCAGATCTGCCTTCTCAAAACAGCTATTCTCAGTATTAAACAATTTTATTTTTTTAAGTAAATAGATGCTTTTGGTTTCAAGTTTTATTGTAAATTAGATTTAAAATAAAACTTACTTAATTTTTAATATGTCTTTTGTATTATTGTCTTTTCCACTTTGATTTTATAGTCTTTCTTGTGTCTAAATCAAATGTAGGCAAATTATGGCCCATGATTCAGAACTAGTCTGGAAGCTGTTCCTGTAAAAAAAAAAATTATTGGAACATAGTCACATGTCTGTGTTGCAATAGCAAAGTTGAATAGTTGTGGCAGATTGCATGGTTCACAAATCTTAAAATATTTATTATCTGGCCATTTATAGAAAAAGTTTGCTTACCACTAGTCTAAAATTAAAAAAGCAATATTTCTAAAATGATCAGCCTTGGAGTAATGGATGAGGTAGATAATATTTAAGATGATAATCTCATAGTAACAGAAAACATTTTTTAAAAACTTAAAAAATTTGGGGGCATGTCAAAAAAGACTAAAGAAGCCAACTTGAAATTGTTCCCAATGGCCAAAGCTGAAAAGTTTTTTTTTAAATTGTTTATTGGGGTAATGTATTAACCAATGTTAATACAATCATATAATTTTCAGGTGTACATTATTATTTGACATCTATATATTCTATTGTGTATTCACCACCCCAAATCCAGTTTCCTTCAGCTACCATATATTTCATCTCCTTTACCCACTTCCCCTTCCCCTACCCCCATATATTTAACCCACTTTACCCTGTCTACCTGCCTGCTCTTCCTCCACTCCACTAGTAATCACTACTCTATAGTCCTCTGGTAACCATTAGTCTATAGTCCATGTCCATGAGTCTCTGTTTGTCCTGCTTATTTGTTGCTTTTAGGTTTATATCCCACATATAAGTGATATCATGTGATGTTCAACATTTTCTGTCTGGCTTATTTCACTTAGCATGATGATCTCGAGTTCCATCCATGTTGCTGCAAATAGCAGTATTTCATCTCTTCTTATGATTGAGTAATATTTCATTGCCTATATATACCACAGCTTCTTTAGCCAATCATTTATCATAGGACAGTTGGGTTGCTTCCATGTCCTGGCCACTGTGAATAATTTCGCTATAAACATCGGTATGCAAATATCTTTATGAATATGAGTTTTCATGTCTTGGGGTAAATACCCAATAGAGGGATTGCTGGATCATATAGCAGATCAATTATTAGTTTTGTGAGGAACTTCCATACTGTTTCCATAGTGGCCATAACAATTTGCAGTCTCACCAGCATGTATGAGGGTTCTTACTTCTCCATAACCTCTCCCACATTTGTTATTGCTTGTCTTATTGATTATAGCCATTCTATCAGGTGTGAGATATTATCTCATTGTGGTTTTGATTTGCATTTCCCTAATAGCTAGCAATGTTGAGCATCTTTTCACATAGCTGTTGGTCATTTGTATGTCCTCTGGAGAGAAGTCTGTTCAGGTCCTCTGCCCATTTTTTGATTGGATCATTTGTTTATTTGTTGTTATTGATTTATATGAGTTATTTGTATATTTTGAATATTAAACCCTTATTGGAAGTGTTGCTTGCAAATATATTTTCCCATTTGAATGGTTGTCTCTTTACCTTGTTGACAGTTTCTTTTGCTGAGCAGAAGCTTTTTAGTTTGATATAGTCCCATTCATTCATTTTTGCTTTTACTTCTCTTGCCTTTTAGGTCAAATTCACAAAATCCTTTTTAAGTCCAAGGTAAAGCTGGAAAGTTATAAGCAGCAAATTAAATTAGTAAAATTAGTATTGAGTTTTAAATCAAAGAATAAAATCAATAAATATCTCTGAGTTCATATTAATATAAAAATAATTGAATCAATAAAAACATTTGGGAGAAAGGACAAAACTTCCTTATCAAATATACCAATGAATGAATTTGGAAGAAAATGAAGAAAATAGAAAATGACAACTAAGACACCAGAGTAATAATTGCTTCAGGCAAAAGCTATTTGATGGATATTAAAACAAGTAGGCGAAACTCTAAGGATAAACGAGATATTTCTATAGCCTCAAAAATATCTTCCTATGAATTTTTATTAATCATTGAGGTGAGTTTAGTATAAATCCACAATTTTTCTAATATTATTTTTTCAAGCTTAATTTTCCCTCTCTTTGTGTATGGTCTATACTAGATGACTCACTTCTGAAGAGTAAAATATGAAATGGAAAATATAGTAACTCTACTAATAAAATTGTAACTTGGCAGATGCCATGTTAATGAAGTGATCAAAGTTATATCAACAGTAATGTTCTGTTGACACCATGTAACACCTCCTATGATATGATAAGAAAGTTATTTTGTCTTTGTGGTATTCTTTCTGATGATCTACAGCTGCTTCTCACAGTCTACTTATGAAGAAAACATCAGCTAAAACAAAACTGAGGAATATTTTACAAAATAACTAACCAGTGTACTTCAATTGTGTCAAGGTCATGGAAAACAAGGTAAGATTGAGAAACCATCAAAAATTTAAGAAGAACAAAGAGAAATTATTACTAAATACAATGTGGTATCCTGAATTGGATCCTGGAAGGAAAATGGAACTTAGTATAAAAACTGATGAATCTAAATAAAGTCTGGAGTTTAGTTAAGAATAAGAATGAACAATGTCAGTTTCTTAGTTTTGAAAAATGTACCATGGTATGTAAGACATTAACATTTGAGGAAACTAGATGAAGGATATATGGGAACTATGTATTATCATTGTAACTCATCTAGAAATCTAAAATAATCTCAAAATAAAAAAATTAGCATCAAAAACAAATATAATCTGCCATGAAATTTTAATACACACCCATAAAAGCTGTATCACCATTACTTAATTTTCACATTAATGTACTGTACTTGAAATAAAAGAGGATGATTTAGAAAACAATTAGCATCATATGTTTTTTTTCATACTTGGAAACTGGTATAATGATCACTACATTTACCTATAAAAACTTAATATACAATAATAACATTCTCATTATACTTTATTTTATTTGATAGTAAAAAAACTTTAAAAGCCATATTATAAGCTCTATTACATATTTCATTTTATAGCAAATTTATAATCATCTTACAGTGTGCCCAGTGTTATCCAGAGTATGTCCTTCCAAAGTTCTATATTCAAGTGTTCCTTGTTCCTATAAATTTAGACAATGCTCTATTAAAAAGACTAGTTTCTCTGCCATGGGACTGTGTAGAAGTTTTAACATACTAATGTACTTTATGAATTTTATAAAACATGTATAGTATAAAGTTTTCCAACTTTCTTTGACCATAGTTCATTTTTCATTTAACATCTCATAGAGTTTGTGTAGAAAAAACAAACATACCTTTTTCCTTAAATGTCACAGTTTTACTTTTATAACTTTTAGTAATATTAGCTCTATTTTTTAGGTTTTAATATATTCCAGTTTCTATACTAAGTGTTTTAGGTAATTTATATCATTTAATCTTCAGAATAACCCTAAAAAATAACAGTTCAACGAACAGATTTATTTGCCCAAAGTCAGTCAAAATGGTAATAAGGAACTATGATGGGAATAAAACCTGGCCCATCTGACTACAAAGCCCATGTCTTTAACCACTGAGGCATACTAATGTGGTGCTTTTCTAAACAAGATTGACTAATTAACTAGGTATTTGGTTAGAAATTGTAATACTCACTTAGGAATTTCCACAGAGCAATGTTCTATCATCATCTAAATTATTTCTTGTTAGAACACCTCTAGAAATCTATCTTTTTTAGATATTTAGATTAAACAAAAACAGTAACTAAACAATTTTTAAACATTTGTTCATATGAGGTTAATACAGTACTTGGTAAAATAGGGAAGGCTATTACTATACATTCTCAAGCAAGTGCTATTTATGTTTTATTTATTAGAACTTTAAAACCTTTTCTGGATATTTAACTGAAGAAATTCAAAAAACTAATTCAAAAAGATATATGCATTTCTATGTTAATTGTACAGTTATTTATAATAGCCAAGATATGAAGGAAACTTCAGAACCCGTTAATAGAGGATTGGATAAAAATAGTGTGATACATATATACAATGAAATATTACTCAACCATGAAAAAGAACTAAATCTTACTATTTGCAACAACTTGAATTAACCTACAGGATATTTTTCTAAGTGAAATAGTCAGACAGAGAACTTCAAATACCATATGATTTCACTTAAATGTGGAATCTAAAGAACAAAATAAATTAACAAATAAAACAGAAAGAGACTCATAGAGAGCTTAAACAGATGGTCGCCAGATGGGAAGAGTGTTGAGAGGCTGGATGAAAAATGTAAAAGAATTAAAAAGTAAAAATTGGTAGTTACAAAATAGTTATGGAGATATAATTATAGCATAATAAATGTAGTTAATAATATTGTAATAACTATGTATGGTGTCAGGTGGGTACTAGGCATCACTTTGCAAATTGTATAAATGTTCAATCTGTATGTGATACACCTGAAACTAAACTAAAATAATATTGAATTCCAACTGCAATTGAAAAATACCCTCATATTTCTCTGAAACAGGTACTAGTATGCCTACAATTTTTCTAAGCATAAAAAACTGAAAAAACCAGAAAACCAAAACTTTTAATATGTAAAATATGCCTTAATGTCTTAAAAACTACAAGAAGTAAACAAATAGCAAAGTAGGGAAATTACCTAATTTTAAGTCAATTTGTTCAGTGTTCTAAAACTAACACTTAGAATAGCAGCACCTGGTAACATTAAATACTTAATATTGTTGCATAAATAAATGCATGACAGAAGTAACATTAGAATTTCTGATTAATTAAAATATTTAATTTCAAATTTCTCAGACCTAGACACATTCTAAATAAGCAATTTTTGTTGGTTGGATTCTATTTGGTTTTATTTTGTTTTGCTGGGAGTAAATAATTAGATTAGAATATTCCTTCCCCTAATTTAGAATTGTAACACTGAAAGGAATCATAAAGAATATTTTTTAAAGCATTTCACCTTAAAAAAAATAAAGACCAGTTTTGTTAAGAGGTAAAGTGACATCTTGAAGAATATATGGGGAATCATCTTTTCTTCTAATAATCTGTCTTTGATTTAATATTCTCTCTACCTCCAAACTAAACTAAACTAAATGCTTTTTTTGCTCTTATAAAACACTATATGCATATTTTTAACTCTGCACTATCCTCTACTGAATTTATTTAACGTTGGGTCCATTTACTTGACTATAAACACGTTGAAAAGAAGGTTTTTTTTTTCCGATTTGTGCTTGCATTCACACACACACATACACATACCTGTGTTTGGTACAAATGTTTATTACCTGAATAGAATTATTAAGTAAAATAATAAGGGCTAAATCTAAATTTTATGAATGTGTGTTGGGAAAAACAGTTTCATGGACAAAGTCAACTCTCTCTTGGTTTCTCAAGAGTGGGCATTGGCAAACTAATTCTATATATGCTCTCATTTTATTATAAGAGTTCAGTATTTTTGTATATTATATTTAATGTGGGTTCAAATATGATACATTATTTATATGGTATAATTACCCAAAGTAAGGTATGGATATTAATTTTTTAGATTATTTGAAAAGGTTACTTCTATAAAAATTATTTCTTTGTCAGGAAATTATATCTTTTTTAAGCAATAGCATGAAACATGTGGTAGGTAATGATTTCCAAAATGATTTATTTCTTTGGGAGAAGAAAGTACAGTCAAAATCTATTTCTTTGAAATTATTATGCTACCTTTTTAAATAAACGTATGTGATTGAAGAGAATGAAAAAACAAAAAAGAATGGGCCTTGGGCCTGGAACACTGCCTTACTGAGAAATAAATAGTTGTCAAAGCTTGTACTGGACTTGTCATCTTGTATGTGAATACCTTTCCCTGTTTCATACTCAATGTGTCCTCCCTTGTTCTGCCTAAATGTGTGCATCATATGGCACCTGGCTATTCTCTCTGTTATACCTTTCCCTTTTAGAGAGGGGACAGGGCCTTTCTGCAGTTGCACAACAAGGATTCATGCAGGCCACTTGCCCTGTGTCAGCTGCTGAGAGGGACTCAATGCTCATAGGGAACTGATGTCCACTCCTGAAACCGATATACTTCTGTCTCTTCTCTATGTGCGTAAAGTATTTTTCACCCAGTGTTTAACTGTGCTGCTTTTCTTGGTGACTCTGATATCAGGATGCAGTTGACAGAAGTGCTCAGATTTCTACTCCTGATACTGGGCAACAGATGCTGCTTGCTTGACAATATGGCCCCTTCCAAAACATTATCCTACCATTTTCTTAATTCCATTTTTATATCTACTTAAAAATAAAATTACATAACTTATGTGAAAAATACTTTTTTACTGAAATAATTTTGTCTACCTCAGCTTCTTCTAGATGCTATAAGAAATCTTACAACGATATATAAAAACTAAGAGAAATTTTTTAAAGAATAGGTTTTCAAGAATTATAAAGTCAAGAGAAGAATATAAAATGCCCCAAGTAGGAAAATATATAAAGACAGAAAAAATTAATAGTTGCTTAGGACTTGGGACAGAAGAGATGTAAACTGACTACTAATGGGTATGAAATTTCTTTTTGAAATGAGAAAATGTCCTAAAATCAGTTTATGAGAATTGTTACACAATTCTGTACATACTCTAAAACCCACGGAATTGTACACTTTAAACAGCTAAATTTTAAAGTATATAAATTATATCTCAATAAAATGGTTAAAAATACCCTTTCCAAAATGGAAGGAAGACAGGTTGTCGGTAAAGCCAAAATCACTTGAAATACCATGATTTAAGCTATATACTTAAGAGGCTTTATACCAGAAAGTTACAATATTACCTACTATGTACATTTAGGAAAGTATAAAGAAGCAGTAAAAAAAAAAAAAAAAAAAAAAAAAAAAAAAAAAAAAAAAAAAAAAAAAAAAAAAAAAAAAAAAAAAAAAAAAAAAAAAAAAAAAAGAAAAAAAAAAAAACTATCTCAGAGCATAGTCAGTCAGATATGGGTTCAATTCTAGCTCTACCACTTACTTGCTATAGAATAAAGTTAGTTAACCACCTTAAGCCTCCATTTCCTCATGTGGAGCTACAAACGGTGCATAATTCACAGGGATGTTAAAAATATTAAATACAATATTGCATGTTAGATGCTTTTATTTTAGCTTATTTCTAATTCTAGACTTTAGTCTCTAATTCTACCTGAATGGCTCACTTTTGTTCTTGTCTCTCTATGGTAAATTTGCATATTCCATCTTTACTCTCTAGTTCTGCAAGCATTTTTCATTTTTGCTCTTTTCATGATGTGGGAAAATTACACATATATACTTTCATTCTGCTGCATCTATATGCATTAGAAATGTAAATTCTCTAGGCAAACTTACTGCATTTGAATCTCATTACCAACACGTTTAACTGTATAATCCTTGGTAAGTAACATTTCTGGCCTCAGTTTCTTAATCTGTAAAGTAGGTATAAAGATAATATTAACAGCATAATGTTATATATTTTGTACATGAAATGTTATGGATACTACTTGTCAAATAACCTATTCATAATAAAAGTTAGATATTGACAATGATTAATGTCTATTACTTTTTATTAAAATCTTCATCTCATGAATCAGTAAATATTCTTTTGTAATATTTTTTCACTAAAGGCTTTTGTTTACCCTTTTCCCCAACTTATTTGATTCAATACTTTATCTTTATATACACTATATAATTCTATGTGTACAATATAACCCTTCCTTTTTTATCTTTATTTCTTTATCATGACTTAATCACTTCGCTTTGGCAAAATTTCATACTCATGTGTGTTCATTTACGCTATGATTCATAGAGAATCAGAAGATAACCTCACAGGTCACTGAGTTTTAGCTGTTCTAAAAAAAAAGTGTTCATAAATTGTGTGTATTAAGTTTCTTGGATGCCAAGATGTGAAGTAGACAATATGACCTTTAAAACAACTAAATATTCTTGATTTTTACTAGAAAATAATTTAGAAATATCTGTCATCTTTGTAGCTAACCTCCCAAGGGACTAATAATTAAGAAACATTTGAAGATCTATTCTTTTTTTTTGAAAAATAGAATGGTATTACCAAGTTTTCACAGATTATTATAAAAAGTTCAGTGCTGCAGTCAAATTAAGGAAATAATTTGGTTTAGTATTATAGTAAATGATGGCTTTTCAGAGACATTCAATTTCTAATTTTTTGTTATTGGCAGTCATAGTAGTGCCCTGGACAGTTATAAAAGTCTCACTTCCATTACTGGCTATACTAAACCAGCATTTCCATGTAATGAATGTGGCCTTTCTCTCCCAACAAGTAGAACATTTAGAAACAGAATTGTGTATTATGTAGGTTCTTTCCTAATCATGACTTGATAAATAGATTGAGCAGCAAATTTGTGTTTGCCTTTGGAAAGGATGACTATTGTGTTAAGATCCTGTAGGTTTCTCCTTTCTTTCTTCAGCCTCACTTGTTCCTGACTTTTGGTAGCCTAGTATGCATCACCATCACTTTTACATTTGTGCTGCTACCACAAGAACTTATGCTAATTTAGTATATGTGCCCAAGTTATTATTGTTAACTTCTGAACTGAAAATTAAACCTCGTAAGGTCAGTTAAATGTGCAGAATATTTCAGTATATCATTGTTGATGAATCATAAAGTCTATAGCTCCCTTAATATATTTATTAATTCAAGATATAAAGAGATATTTCCATTTACATAATAGATGAACATGTGCCCGTATAATAAATACTCTTGAGCGTCTCAACTGAAATGTACAATTTTCATAGGCAGTTGTTACCATATCCTTTAATTGGTATCTGATAAAACTTTCTAGCATATATTTAATATTTAAATGTGTGTCAATATCTATAAACCTTAGGAATACCAAATACTACTTTAAAAAAAATCAAAACTAAAAGATATGTAATGTGACAGATACCTATCTGTAGATGTAGGTATATTTTGCTATATTTTTTGTTATATTTTTCATTTCCTAAATGTGTGTTATGCACATATTTTAAGGGGCTATGCACACGTGTAATAAATAATTAGCTCTCTTGTTCTTGAAATAAAATTGGATATTAAATTTAATTACATATGTTGATATTATTTCTATATGAACTTTTTAATACACGTATTTTACACCTGCATCTTATTTGTATATATATCCATTTTAAAAGAAAACAGTAACAAACAAATATGCTCCTAACTAGCATAAACTTGTTGGGCAGTAAGAAATGATCAAGGAGTAATGATATACTCTGAGGGTTATTTATTTCTACTGGTGGAGAAAATTATATTGAACTGTAACTACAATATGTATTGTTTTTCTTTAACTTTTGGTGATAAGAATGATTTTGTGCTTTTTTTAGGTGTATAACTTCAACTTTTAGAATAATTAAAAAAAATTCAGTGAATGAAGAAATGTTTTCAAAGGAAAATCTTCAGAACACCTCAATGAGCAAGAATGACCAATTTTAGGTATATCACTATGTCTTGGGGAAGTATAATTTTTACAGAGCTTAAAATTCTGAGTTTAACAATAACCATACATAATTTTAAGATATCAAATATACCTTTATATTCTTCTTCAAATGTCCTAAGCTGATACTTTTTATAATTTTTGTGGACATCATTAGATTTTTAGATAGAAGAGTTTTCTCTGATAGTATTCTATAAAATGATGTATTTACTAAATTTGCTTCTAAAAGAACCAAAAGTTCTCAAAAAATTGGACCCCTACTTCCTTTCCAGTGAATAGATTTTATAATGGCTTTCATAATTTGCTTAAGATTTAAATACGCTAGCTATATCCCTTAGAGGGTCAATTCCTATTTATAACCCTCACAGGAACTGCACTGAACTATTATTTGAGGAAACTTGGGAAAATACTATTTCTCTGTGCAAAAAGATCCAAGGTTAATTATAAGCATGCTACTATCCTGAATTATAGTGGGTCCTAAACTGGGGTTTACAAATGTAACAAGAAATAAAAAGTAAGCTAACAACTGCTGATAATGTTTTTAGAAGTGTTGTATATATTTAAATCACAATAATCTGTTGGCAAGACCCTTATCTGTAGAGATTTCCATCAGTATGACAAGAATGTGGTCACTGTCATCACATGGAAGCTGAACAGTCACTGGAATTTGTAAGGAAGAAGCTCTGTGCACTGTTCCCAAGTTCTCTCTGTCATCTTAATCAATTTTCACAAATGGGAATAGTGTAACTATCAAAGGATGTCACACTTTTCATCAAATGAAATGGCCCTCACTGTTATATCGTATTTAAATATGATGCCAGAAAGGTATTAGACTTATTGGGGGGGTATCACTTTGCAAGTTATATAAATGTCTAAACTCTATGTTGTACACCTGAACTAATATAATATTGAATGTCAACTGTAATTGAAAAATAAAAATTTCAAAAAAAATTGATTTCAGATTGTTTTAAGTAATAAGTTGAACAATTTTTAAGTTTGTGATTCAAGTAAATGTTTTCTTTCAGTTTTATTGAAATGCATTTGACATATAGCACTGTATAATTTTAAGGTGTGCAACATAATAATTTGATTTACATATATTATAAAAAAATTACCACAACAGATGTAGTTAACATCTATCATCTTATATAGATACACACTAAAGTTGTTTTCCTTGTGATAAGTACTTTTGGGGCCCACTCTCTTAACAACTTTAGAACATACTTAGCATACAATACTGTTGACTATATTAATCATGTTGTACATTGCATCTCTAGTACTTATAAGTGGAAGTTCATAACTTTTGAGCACTTTCATTCAACTTCCCCTCCTCTCTTTAGGTAGCCACAAAAGGTGATCTCTTTTTCTACAATTTTTTTAAAAAGATTTTCTATAAGCAACATCATACAGTATTTGTCTTTCTATGTGTGACTTATTTAATTTAGCAAAATGTCTTTGAGTTCCATCCATGTTGTCACAAATGGCAGGATTTCCTTTTTTATAAATGATTGAATAACAATAAAATGTATATGTATATAATCTCTCACAACTTCTTTACCCATTCATCCATTGATGGACACATAGGTTATATCCATGTCTCGGCTATTATAAATAATGCTGTAATGAACATAGGGGTGCAGACATCTCTTCAACACAGTGCTTTTGTTTCCTTTGGATATATGCCCAAAAGTGGAATTGTTGGATCACATGATAGTTGTATTTATTTTATTTATTTTTAAGGAACCTCCATACTGTTTTCTACTGTGGCTGTGCCAATATAAAATCTAATTAACAATGCACAAGGGCTCCCTTTTGTCCACTTCCTTGCCAGCATTTGTTATCTTTTTGTCTTTTTGATGCTGGTAATTCTAACAGGTGATGATCCCATCATGGCTTTGATTTGTATTTCTTTACTGATTAATGATATTAATTACCTTTTTATGAACTTGTTGGCCATTAGTATATTTTCTTAGGTAAAATGTCTAATGAAGTAATTTGCCTATTTTAAATTAGATTATTTATTTTGTTGTTATTGAGTTATATGGATTATTTATATATTAATATACAATCTCTTATCAGGTTTATGGTTTACACATATTTTTTCCATTCCATAGGTTGTTTTTTTTTTATTTTGTTGATCATTTATTTTGTGTTGGTCTGTTTTTAAATTCATAAAAGTATGATGTAAAAGTAAGAAACATATTAAATTTAAATTAAAATATTAAGAAAATACTGAGAATGTAGTTGGTTTAAAGTTGAAGAAAAAGAAAAATGTTTATATCTATTCAAATAGATGAAATGGCACATTGTGGTCAATACTATTTGCCAGATATTGCAATGGATTTTATGAATATAAAGCATTATATATACATATCTATCTTTGTATCTATATATCTATGTGTGTATGTATGTATGTATGTATATATGTATGTATGTACCTAATCTATCTACATCTATCATCTATCTATCTATACTGTATCTTGATGATGATGATGACAGATGGTAGATGATAGATGATAGATAGATAGATAATAAAGTATTTCTATTTCAGAAATGAGGAATCTCAGACTCTAAGACTAGTGATTTGCTCAAGATTATGCTGTTAGCAAACGGTAAAGTGCTGTTTAAGTATAAGTAGTTTGATTCCTGATTTCTGCTCTTATTCACACCACTATACTGACTCACAGATGTAGGACATGTTTCATTTGTTTAATACTGAGAAAGACAGTCAGCCAACTGAAGACACAAATTACATCTAACAAATGTGCTGCCTCGAGACATGATGACCAACATGTCAGCTTACATTTACATGAAAACTGCCCCAAAGTAACAATTATTTAAAAGAATAGTTTTTCCAAAATAGAATCAGGTATGTGAAAAGTTGATTTAAAAAAAAAAGTTGATTCAATGTAAAATTTTCTGAATATTTAAAAATACTTCATTTTGCAAAAATATATTTTATATTTTATTAGAATTTATTTGTTTTTATTTAATTTTTATTAAGTGTATTGGGCTAACGATAGTTAATACAATCATATAATTTTCAGGAGTACATTATCATCTGACATCTGTATATTCTATATTGTGTTTACCACCCAAAGTTTAGCTTCCTTCAGCTACCATCTATTTGATCCCCTTTACACACTTAACCTTCCCCCTACCTCATTATATTTGACTTCCTTTACCCTGTCTACCTCTCTCCTCCTCCCACACCCTACTAGATACTACTAGTTTATAGTCCTCTGATAACCACTACTCTATAGCCCATGTCCAAGAGTCTCTATTTGTTCACCCTGCTCATTTGTTGCTTTTAGGTTTATAGTTCACACATAAGTGATATCATGTGATTTATTACTTTTTCTGTCTGGTTTATTTCACTTAGCATAATTATCTTGAGTTCCATCCATGTTGTCACAAATAGCAGTTTTTCATATCTTCTTATGGCTGTATATAAGTACCACAGCTTCTTTAGCCAAATCATCTATCATAGAACATTTTTGGTTGCTTTCATACCCTGGCTACTGTAAATAATGCTGCTATGAATATAGATGTGCAAATATCTTCTTGGATATGGGTGTTCAAGTCTTTGGGGTAAATAACCAGTAGAGGGATTGCTGGATTATATAGAAGATCAATTATTAGTTTTTTGAGGAACCTCCATACTGTTTCCATAGTTTCACCAGCAGTGTATGAGGGTTCCTATTTCTCCATATCCTCTCCAACATTTATTATTACTTGTCCTGCTGATTCTAACAGGTGTAAGATGGTATCTCATTGTGGTTTTGATTTGCATTTCCCTAATAGCTAGTGATGTTGAGCATCATTTCACATATTTGTTGGCCATTTGTATGTCCTCTAGGGAGAAGTGTCTGTTCAGGACCTCTGCCCATTTTTTGACTGGATCATTTGTTTTGTTGTTGTTATTGAGTTGTATGAGTTCTTTGTATATTTTGGATATTAGGCCCTTATCAGAGTCATAGCTTGCAAATATATTTTTCTAATCAGATGGTGCTCTCTTTACCTTGTAGACGATTTTTTAAAATTTTATTTTATCTTCTGCTGAGCAGAAGATTTTAGTTTGATGTAGTCTCAAAAATTGATTTTAGATTTTATTTCCATTGCTTTTAAGGCCAATTTCACAAAATTCTCTTTAAGTCCAAGGTCCTTGAGTTTAGTTCCTATGTTTTCTTCTATGAAATTTATTGTTTCAGGTCTTATATTTAGGTCCTTAATGTATTTTTAGTTAATTTTGGTGTGCGGTGATAGACCAGTCTAGTTTCATTCTTTTGCAGGTGGCTTTCTTGTTTTTCCAGCACGATTTTTTGAAGATGCTTTCCTTTCTCTGAATGTTTTTGGCTTTTTTGTAGAAAATTGTTTGACTATATAAATATAAATACTTCTGGAGTCTCAATTCTGTTTCATTGTTCCGTGTGTCTGATTGTCTGCCAATCCCATGACATTTTGATTACTATTGCTTTGTAGTATAAGTGTATGTATCTATCTATCTATCTTGCAAAGTGATTCTTCCCATCTCATACTTTTTTTTTATCAAAATAGCATTGGCAATTCAGGATCTTTCATGCTTCCATAGAAATCTGATGATTTTTTGTTCTATTTCTTTAAAAGATGCAGATGAGATTTTGATGGGGATTGCATTAAATCTGTATAATGCTTTAGGAAATATGGACATTTTAACTATGTTGATTCTTCCAATCCAAGAACACAAAATATCTTTCCATTTCTTTATATCTTCTTTGATTTCTTTTAATAAGGTCTTGTAGTTTTCATTATATAGGTCCTTCACTTGTTTTATTAAATTTATTCCTAGATATTTTATTCTTTTTGTTGCAATTGCGAAGAGAATTATTTTTCCCACTTCTTCTTCTCACACTTATTTATTAGAATATAGAAAAGCTATGAATTTTTTAACGTTGATTTTGTATCCAGAGACTACTTACTGTATTTGCTTATTGTTTCTATTCATGTTCTTGAGGAGTCTTTAGCGTTTTCTATATAGAAAATCATGTCATCCACAAATAGTGACAATTTGACTTCTTCATTTCCTATTTGAATTCATTTAATATTTTTCTCTTGTCTGATTGCACACATTAAGTCCTCCAATGTTATATTGATAACAGCAGCAATAGTGGAAAGCCTTTCTCATTCCTGAATTTAGAGGGAAGGTTATTAGTTTTTCACCATTAACTATAATGTTGGCTGAGGGTTTATCATTGATGGCTTTTATTATGTTAAAGTACTTTCCTTTTATACCAGTTTTGGTAAGTGTTTTGATCATAAGTTGATGCTGTATATTGTCAAAAGCTTTTCTGTATCTATTAATATAATCATGTGATTTTTATTCTTTAATTTGTTTATGTGGTGTATCACCTTAAACGATTTGCAGATGTTGAACCCTGTGTCTCTGGGATGAAGCCCACTTGACTGTGGTGTATTATCTTTTGAATATGTTGCTGTATTCGTTTTGCTAGCATTTTATTTAGGATTTTTCCATCTCTGTTCATGAAAGATATTATTTTGTAGTTTTCTTTTTTTATTTTTGCATTATCTGTACCAGGTTTTGGTATCAGAGTAATATTGGCCTCATAAAATGAGATGGAATGAATGGTTTCCTCTTCGATTTTTTGGAAGAATTTGAAGAGAATAGGCATTAAGTCTTCTTTGAATGTTTGGTAGAATTCACTGGTAAAGCTATCTGGTTCTGGACTTTTACATTTTAGTAGGTTTTTGATGATTGTTTCAATTTCCATACTGCTTATCTGTCTATTTAGATTTCCAACGCTTCTCGATTCAGTCTAGGAAGGTTGTATTTTTTTAAGTACTGGTCCATTTCCTCTAGGTTATTAAATTTGGTGTTATATACTTTTTCATAGTATTCTTGTATGATTCTTTGTATTTCTGTGATATCAGTCATAATTTCTCCTATTTCATCCCTGAGTCTAGCCAGGGGTTTGTCAATTTTATTAATCTTCTCAAAAAACCAGCTCTTTGTTGCTTTTATTTTTTCTGTCACTTTTTTTTGTTTGTTTTCAATTTCATTTATTTCTGCTCTAATTTTGATTATTTCTTTCCTTCTGCTGAATTCAGGCTTCATTTGTTCTTTTTCTAGTTTTATAATATGTAGCATTAGGCTGTTTATTTGGGCTCGTTCTTCTTTTTGGAGATAAGCCTGTACTGATATGAACTTTCCTCTTATGACAGCTTTTGAGGTGTCCCAAATCACTATCATTATCATTGGCTTCTTTGAATCTCTTGATCTCCTTTTTTAATTTCTTCTGTTACCCAATTATTCTTCAGTTGCATGTTGTTTAATCCTTAATTATTTGTGCTTTCTCCTGATTTTGTTTTGCACTTGATCTCTAGTTTCAAAGCATTATGATTAAAGAATATGATTGGTATGATTTCAGTCTTTATATTTGCTGAGGCTATCTCTGTGTTCCAGTATGTGGTCGATCCCAGAGAATGTTCCATGTGCACTAGAGATGAATGTATAAGCATCTGTTTGGGGATGGAAGGCTCTGTATTTGTCAGTTATGTCCAGTTGGTCAAATGTGTCATTTAAGGATGTTATTTCCTTATTGAAATTCTTTTTGGATGATCTGAGAGTGGGGATTTAGGTCCCCTACTATGATAGTGTTTTGGTCTGTATCTCCCTTCAGTTTTGTTAGTAATTGCTTTACATATTTCATAGCTCCCTGATTGGGAGCATAGTTATTAAGAAGTGTTATGTCTTCTTGGTGCATGATTCCCTTTATCATTATGAAGTGTCCTTCAGTATCTTTATTTTCCTTTTTTTTATTTTGAAGTCTATTTCGTCTGGAATTAGTACCATTACTCCTGCTTTTCTCTGCTTCTATTTGCCTGTTAGTTATTTTACTCCTAATTATGCTTTTTTTTTGTCATTTTGTTTTAGGTGAACTGGCCTCTTGAAGTATTTCCTATAGTGCAGGCTTTGTAGTGAGAATTCCCTCAGATTTTGAATGTCTGGGAAAGTCTTAATTTCTTCTTTATATCCAAAGTAGAGCTTAACTGGATACATTATTCTAGGCTGGTAATTCCTTCCACTTAATAGTTTAAATATTTGATTCCATTCCTTTCTGGCTTGTAAGGTTTATGCTGAGAAGCCTAATGATAATCTAATGGGCTTACCTTTGTAAGTTACTGATTTTTTCTCCCTGGCTCTTTTGAGAATTCTGTTTTTGTTGTTGATTTTTGATAACTTTAATACAGTGTATCTTGGTGAAGGCCTTTTTAGGTTGAGATAATTGTATGTTCTGTTGACTTCTTGATTTCCAAGCTCCAGCTCATTCCTTAAATTTGGGAAATTCTCATCCACTATTTGTTTGAAAATGCTTTCTTGCCCCTGCTCCCTTTCCTCACCTTCAATAATGGCCATTATTCTGTTTCCTCTCCTGATGGTATCAGTTAGTTCTTGAATTTCTCATTCATTATTTTTCATTCTTTGGTTTCTCTTTTTCCTTCTGATTTATTTCTAAATTTCTGTCTCTGATATCAGTGATCCTTCCCTCCTTTTGGTCAGCTCTATTTCCCAAGCTTGTTATTTCATTTTTTAACTCTTGCAGTGTGTTTCTTATCTCCTGTTCTTTTTTGGGGGTTTCAATCTCCTTGCTCTTCTCATCTAATTGTTTCTGTAATTCTTGAAATCATTAATATGACTCGTTTTGGAACTCATTGAGTTTTTTTCAGAAGTACCATCCTGAAGTCTCTGTCATTCAAGTTGCATATTTCTATATCTAGAGGTTTGTTTTTTTTTTTTTTTAGATTTTTCTTTCTAAGTAGCCTTGTCAACTTGGTTGTTCATGATGTTTAATGGATTATTTCTCTGTCTGGACATTGATGGAAGTGCATTTTGCTGTTATCCCAGAAAGGTTTATTATATAAAGGTCTCTCTTGCAAAGAAGCCACTTTTCTTTTTATATTCTTTTTATATAGGTTGCTTCTAAGCCTCTTGGATCCCTGCCTTATATAAAGCCTTAAAATGCCTTTTTAAAATTTTTCTTGCAGATATTTAATCATGCTCACTACCCTCAGTTTCAGTCCCTGTCAGTTTCAGCAACAGTTTCAGCAGCATTTGCTAAGATTCCTCTGGGGCTCTGTGGTGATCAGTCTCAGTTATTAAGTGAGGAGGGTCCCTCTGGTTTGGGATTTGAGGCTGTGGCTCAGCCGTGGTTTTGCACCTGGGGCTGGTAAAAATCAACTGTTGTTTCTCTGCTCTCTTGTCCCACTTCTCTGTCTTCTGCCCTGATGACTTGGCCCTTCCACCCAGCACGGGTTGCTCATAGCAGTTCCAAGCAGGGCTGTTCAGGGACATTCCTGCACCTTCACCCACCCCCCTCCTCCTGCAGAGAGCTTTGGCAGTTGTGAGAGGCAGCTTCCTTATTTTTCCCAGTCTGCTGCCTGGCACCCAGGGTTCTGACCTGTGGTAGCTCTTAAGCACAGATCCCATGCTCAGACATGCTGGTGTGCAGTTTGTATGTTTTTTTGTTGTGTTTTAGTAGTAGTTCAGTTTATTGTTGTTTCAAGGGGCAACATCTGGGGATGTTTTGCACTCCACCATGTTTCCCACCAAATCCAAATGTATCCTAGAATCTATTTAAAACAGTGAAAAACACAGTAGAAAAAAAGCATTCTGTGAACAAAATTGAGGAAATTATTTCATAACCAAAAATCCAAGGATATTTTTCTGTGTCTATGAAATAAAGTGCTTAATCTTTAGGGCACTGCACAAATCTCAACTTTTCTAGAAATGACCCCAATTACCCTCCTATTGTGTTTATCATTTTGTCCTTTTATACAACAGCATTTTCTTCATGCTTTCCACAACAATTCACACATTGCACTAAAATTATACTTCTATGTTTACATCACTATTGTGCTTTTTACAGAGCCAGAATTGAGTGTGTATTCATCTATGTCTACTACTAAATGCAATGTCTAAAACATTGCATTTATAAAGAAATGGTAAGCATGCTTGTTGAACTCAGAGTCAGCTCTTAACTATGGTATTTGAGTTTGAAAAAATTACACTGTGCTAAAATCTTATATCTGGACTCCAAGATTATGGAGTCACTTTCAAATGAATGGTTATAAAGGTATTAGCAAAAATTTGAGTTTTTATAAAAATGAGTACATTATACATGGCCAGGATATTGCCAAATTGAATATATTATTATTTTCTTCAATGCCCCCCACCCTCTGATGAATATATACACAGCAAGAGTGTCTAAAAAAATCTTTGCATTCCTTTTTTATTCATTTGATTTTAATAGATTTTAGTAGAAAGAACACATCTGAAAGGAGAGAATTTTGATTCAATTTACTTTTTAAAGTTCTTAATATGATAATAATACAAATTCTGTTTAGGTATTTGAGATGCCGTGAACATAGTGACAACATGATTGTCCCATTATTGTTTTTTCTAGACATATTCTTGGTTTCCAAAAAGTTGTACACATATTTGCTTTTGTTATTATTTTATGGAAAGTTGTCCTCAAGTATTTCAGCTTGTAGCTACATTTGTGGTACACCACTAAACTGCAGCAAACTCCACATGCAATTCTTAATTGCAATTCTTGGAAAAACACCTTAGAAACTATGTAACAAACTAAGTGTTAGCAACAACACAGTTTCTAACTTGTAGTCAAAATAAATTTCATATTTATTGTTTGTAAATATCTTGGCAGCTCTTCAAAATGTTTTATTTCCATATTGTAGAAATGAGTAAATTATTATAATCATTGTTGGAAATAAAGCCAGTAACTAGGCATTCTTTAAAAATGTCTCCTTTAAGCAAATTATACTTTTAGGCATTTGTCTCTATTCATCTACTTCCCATAAAAACTCACAGTTAATCCCACAATAATTAATTTATACCTACTAACACCAGTGTTCCAACAGAGGGCACAATTCTAAATAAGAGATTATTGTATAAGTACAGAACTACTTGTGATTAAATTGCTAGAATTAATTATTTCTCATGGGACATTATATGTCTCATTGTTTAGATCTAAGTATGTATTTTTAAAAAAATTTTCCTAAAATAAATTTATTAAAATAAAGTTAGTACCCAGATATCAAGTTGATAGTTTTGCCAGATAAGATGATTTATTTCAGTTGACATGAGATTGGAATTCTGGGAAACGTTCCCATGTTTTCAAAAACATTAAATATTGCATATTTCATTATAAATTTTTAAATAATTTACATTAATAGGCTTTCTCATGGTACTAATAATAATACTTATTATTATTAGTACCTTTTAAAACATAATTTCACTAATAACTACTGAAAATTACAGAACTATCTTGTAAACATATATTAGAAGAGCTTCAAAAACTGTCACCATATAATTTTTACATGAAATGTTCAATAAGATTATTAGGTGAGACATAGCACAAATGTTATAGACTAATACATTTCCTTTCTCAGTCTCTGAACTAGTGTCTGGAATTATTCATGAGCATAACTGTTTTAGAGCTCACTTTGGTTTCTTATGATCTTTTATGCTGAAATGAGTTTAGGTCTATTAAAATGTATTAATGTAAAATGGAATACATGTATATTTTTTAATAGCCATAGAAAGCAAAAAAAATGATTGAGGAGATCTTTTTAAAAAGCAGAAAAAGGGGATGTGAAAAAAGAGGTATGAATAGGAAATAAAGCCCTTCAGCTTCAAGATTTACAAAGTAATTTTTTCCAATAATGTATCAATTTGATTTCAAAAAGATCTCATTCCTTTAATACTCAGCAACTTTGCAATTAATATTGACTCTGGCATAACTACTATTACATATATATCCTTTTTCATAAGTATTTCATTTTTGGCATCCTGCTGTGTTTTTCTTGTCTTCTAATTTATGAATTTTTTTCACCTTGTGATTTTCTAATTTTCACTTAATTGCTTTATAGTAATACATTTCATCTTGAATTCTTTCCCCATAAAAATGAGATTTTTTAAAATAAAACAAATCTTCATTTTGTAGAGTTAAAAATAATACATTATTAAAATGATTTCTCTTCTTTTGAAATTTAGAAGACCACAGTTTCAACTGAAGGTTGAAAATGTTATAAGTCTCCTATATTCAGTTGTTCATCATTTATTGAATGTCATACATGAACTTTCTTTGGAAAAAAAAAAAACATTATCCAGGAAAAAGAAGGCAAGAAAAAACAATATAACAAACCTACCTCTTCTTTATAAACTATTAATGTGAGATCTCTTTCTTGCTCACTATTTCACTCATCATATTCTACAACTTTATTGCTTTCACATTTCATCAGGAAATATTAGTCACACATATTTTGAACTGTTTATTAAATACTACAATAAGTAGACATTTTAAAATTATTATTTTTTATTATGTTCATCCTTTGCTTTAATAGAAATTCTTTAATGTTCCTGCATATTTTCAATCATTACAAAATTTATGTATAATACCAAATATATTACTAGGAGACAAATTTGTATATTAAGCATAAAGATTAGCAACCATGTAAATTAATATATACATTTTAATATGGTCACCATTTAGAAGCAGAACAATTATTTAGACCAATTTTTTTTCTGTCAGGACTTTACTGTATCTAAAAATAAAAATAAATAAATCACTAGAGCTTTATAGATAAGGGCTTTACATATAAGAGTTCTGCCCTTAGGGGTTCTAACTAACTTCTACTATTAAAATGAAAAAGAAAGTTTGTAAAGCTACTCCCTTTATCAAACTTTTCAACCACATTAGTGCCTACAAGACAAACCATAAATTTCCATTTCTCTTACAGAGAACTCAAGAATGTTAGAAATCCTCAATCTGTAATCTTTATAAATTTAATATTAGTTTACCTGGTTTAAGAAGTAAATATGAAAATGGATCGATAATCTCTGAGCTATGTAAATAAATGATATTTTCTTTTAATATTTGAGGTAAAATAAAAACTTAAATACTGTATAATCTGAGCCGACAAATTTGTGGATTCTCTAATGAATACATCCAAATAAACTTTGAATAAAAATTGTTGCCTTCAAATATGATTCACTACTCTCATTAATGTTTAATGCCTTTAAACAATACTTAGCACAGCTGCTTTTGAAACTCAGTATTTAGTGATTGTTAATGGGATAATCAGTTATGAAAAAAACAATGAAACTTCAAGATGAGTAAACTTTTGATTTTGCGCAATAAATATTGCTATTAAGATTTGAAAGGCTCTTTGCATTTAAAAAAATGGAACTTGAAATTATTGTCATTCATGTAGTTAGAAACTTAATTATAATCACTATTAGATTTTAATATAAAATGACAGAATGTTTTTTGTTTGAGTTATAAAATCTCCACATCTGATATAATCTTCATTAGTTATGAACACTGTTGTTACTGAAGTTTCATTAGGCTAGAAAATTGCCAACAAAGGTCCCTCTAAAAAGTAATACAATTGGAAAATACCATAAGCATCCTAATCTGATTAGTTTCATAAAAAAAAGATGATGAGTTATCTCCTGATTAGCAGATTATTTTAAAAAGAAAGAAGATGCAGTTTTATAGTGTTTTCTCGGTACTAAAACCAGGTATAATGAATTACAGTTCTAGGTAAACATTTAGATCATTTTTTAAATATGATCTAAATTATGGTAATGCAATGACAATAAGAAACTGCCATCATCTTAGATAATATAAGAAGGTTCCAGAGGTAAAAGAAGTGTGGCCAAAACATAAATTTCAGAAAATGTGTCACATGCCAAACTATGTGAAGAAAAGTAGATTTCTAAAAAGCATTACACCTCTGCTTGTTCAATATTAACATATCTGTCTAAGGAAATGCAACATTTTATCCATTTTCAAAATCAGAAAATATGTTAATGGTCAAAGGTCTTTGACTTTTTTCACCAACTCCTATTTTTCCTATAATAATCTGAAATTACCTTTGGAAGTGGTTATATCATTGTGAGCTTTTTCCTGAAGACTAAAATTCATGACTCAGTATTGAGATTTGCATAGAGAATAGATACAGAAAAGCAAATAAGGAAGAGTATTTCTTGGGGAGTAAATGACATGTCTAAAGATATGGAGATAAAAATAATTAAGACATGTTCATATTACAGTAGTTAGGTAGATCAAGGCAAGTGTTCATGGAGGGAATATATTTGATATGGATCTGGGAAGGCAGTCAATGCCAGAGCATAGCAGACCTCATATGCTAGGTTAAGGAGCTCATTAAAAAATTTTTAGGATTGACATTGTCTGATTTGTATTTTTATTTTAAGTCATTAATAAAGCAAAAAGAAAGACTGATTTCAAAAGGTAAATCTTGAAGTAAAAAGATTGGTTAGGCATGTTTTACCATGATCTAGGTAAGAGTAGTTATACTAAGGCAATATCAGTGAAGTTGGAAATGAGAGAACAGATTTAAATGAAGAATTAATCATTATGTTGAACGAATAGATGAAAGTGAGAAAACAGGCTAGGAAACTACCATATTTTTATTCTGAGTAGGTGGTAAAGTAACTGTAACATTTGGAGGAAAGATGGTAAGTTTAATTTAGTATCAATTACATAAAAATGGAAGTAGGACATGCCAGTAAATACATTATAAAAAAAAGTATAATCTTAGGAGAGATCTCAGGAGACAACTTATCTTAGGAGTCATCTGCTTTTAAATTCTAGTTGAATCCATGGCTGCAGATAAGAGCACATGGTGCTGTGATGGTTTTACTGTGGCCAAGAATGAGAAGAAAATAATTTTTTTAAATAGGTAATGAAGAAAAGTATCTATTGCCGTGTTAGAAAGAAATTTATGTTTCAATTAGTTCCAATACTTTTTGTTCAATATAATACCATGTTTTTTTATTAATTTGCAATGCTATATAATATAGTACCTGCTTTGTTTCACTAAACAAACATTCAATATAAAATATTTATTGTTAGTTTTATTTATTTGTTTATTTTGTTCTTTAAACTCCACATATAATTGAGATTTATGGCACTTGACTTTCTCTATTTATTTCACTTAGCATAATATCTTCTAGGTCTGTTGATGTTGTAAGGTTTCATTATTTCTATGGCCAAGTAATATTTCACTGTAAATGTGTACCACTTCTTTTTCCAATTACCTATTGAAGGGCATGTAGGGAACAAACTGATGGTTGCCAGATGGGAGGGTGTTTGGGGCTGGTTGAAAATGTAAAGAGTTTTTTTTCTAACAGTAAAGCATATATATATATATATATATATATATATATATATATATATATATATATATTCACACTATCTCTTCACCTCCCATAGTTAAATTTCTATCTGTCACCACATATTTGACTCCCTTTACCCTGTCTATCTACCTCATCTCCCCACCCCACTACTCTCTTAAAACCATGAGTCTAGACTCATGTTCATGAGTCTCTGTCCTGCTTTTAGGTTTATATCCCACATATAAAGTGATATCATGTGATTTTCAACTTTGTCTGGCTTATTTCGCTCAGCATGATTATCCCAGGGTCCTTCCATGTTGTCACAAATGGCAGTATTTCATCTCCTCTTATAGCCCAGTAATATTCCATTGTATATGTGTAAGACAGATTCTTTATCTAAATATATCGTAGGGCACTTTGGTTGCTTCCATGTCCTGGCCACCACGAATAATGTTGCTATAAACATCAGTGTGCAAATACCTCTTCAGATATGAGTTTTCAAGTCTTTGGGGTAAATACCCAGTAGAAGGATTGCTCAACTAAATGGTAGATTAATTTTTAGATTTTTGAGGAACTGCCATACCATTTCCCATAGTGGCTGTACCAATTTGCAGTCCTACCAGCAGTATACGAGGGTTCCTTTTTCTCCACATTCTCTCCAACATTTCTTATTACTGTCCTGTTGATTATAGCTATTCTAAAATGTGTGAGATGATATCTCATTGTGGTTTTTTATTTTCATTTCCCTAATAGCAGGTGATGTTATGTACCTTTTCAAATATTTGTTGACCATTTTTATGTTCTCTAAGAAAAATTGTCTATTCAGGTCCTCTGCCCATTTTTTGATTGGATCATTCATTTTTTGGTTGTTATTGAGTTATAAGATTTCTTTGAATATTTTGGATGCTAGGCCCTTATCGAAGGTGTTGCTTGCAGATATATTTTCTCATTCAGATGGTTGTCTCTTTACCTTGATGCCCGTTTCTTTTGCTGTGCAGAAGTGTTTTAGTTTTAAGTAGTCCCATTCATTTATTTTTGCTTTTACTTTCTTTGCCTTTGAGATCAAATCATAAAATTCTCTTTAAAGCCTAGGTCATTTAGTTTAGTTTCTATGTTTTCTTCTATGCTTTTTATTGTACCAGGTCTTATAATCAGGTCCTTAATTCATTTTGAGTTAATATTGGTGTGTGGAGACAGGAAACAGTCTAGTTTAATTATTTTGCAGGTGATTTTCCAGTTTTTCCAGCACCATTTATTGAAGTGGCTTTTCTTTCTCCACTGTATCCATTACACTTTTTTTGTAGAAAATTATTTGGCCATATAAACAAGGACTTATTTCAGAAATCTCAATTCCATTCCACTGGTTAATGTATCTCTTTTGCTGTGAATACTATGTTCTTTTGATTATTGTTTCTTTGTAGTATAATTTGAAATCAGGCAAAGCGATGCCTCCAGCCTCTCTTTTATTTCTCAGGATGGCTTTGGTGATGTGGGCTCTTTTGTGCTCCCATACAAATCTGATGGTTTTTTGTTCTATTTCTTTAAGAAATGCCAATGAGATTTTGATGGAGATTGCATTAAATCTATATAATGTTTTAGGTACTAAAGTCATTTTAACTATGTTGATTTTTCCAATCCAAGAACACATAATATCTTTCCATTTCTTTGTATCTTCTTAGATTTCTTTTAATAGAGTCTTGTAGTTTTCATTATATAGGTCTTTCACATATTTTGTTAAATTTATTCCTAGGTATTGTATTCTTTTTGTTGCAATTGCAAAAGAAATTATTTTTTCCACTTATTTTTTCTGACATTTCATTATTAGAATATAGAAATGTTATGTATTTTTGAACATTGATTTTTGTATCCAGAAACTTTACAGTATTTGCTTATTGTCTCTAGTAGTGTTCTTGTGGAGTTTTTAGGATTTTCTATATAAAGAATCATGTCATCTGTATACAGTTGAGAGTTTGACTTCTTCATTTCCTATTGGGATGCCTTTTATATCTTTCTCTTGCTTGATTGCACTTGCTAGGACCTCCAATGTTATACTGAATAACAGTGGTGATAGTGGACAGCCTTGCCTTGTTCTTGAATGTAGAGAAAATTTTTAGTTTTTCACCATTAAGTATACTGTTAGGTGAGGGCTTGTCATATATAGCCTTTATTATGTTAGGGTATTTTCCTTCTATATCGATTTTGTTAAATGTTTTGATCATAAATGGATGCTGTATCTTGTTGAAGGTTTTTTCTGCATCTATTGATAAAAAACATCTGATTCTTATTTTTTAAATTTGTTTATGTAGTGTATCACATTAATTAATTTGCATATGTTGAACCATCCCTGTGCCTTTAGGATGAAGCCTACTTGATCGAAGTGCATAATCCTTTTAATATGTTGCTCTATTCAGTTCATTAGTATCTTATTTAGGATTTCTGCATCTGTGTTCATGAGAAATATTCGTCTGTAGTTTTCTAGTTTTGTGTTATCTGCATCAAGGCAATACCAACCTCATAAAATGAGTTGGGAAGTATTGCCTTCCCTTCGATTTTTTGGAAGAGTTTGAGGAGCATAGGTATTAAATCTTCTTTGAATGTTTGGTAGAATTCAATGGTGAAGCCATCTGGTCTTTAACTTTTATTTTTTGATAGGTTTTTGATGATTGTTTCACTTTCCATACCGCTAATCAGTCTATTTAGATTTTCCATTTCCTCTTTATTCAGTCTAGGAAGGCCATATTTTTGTAAGTGTTGGTCAATTTCTTCCAGGTTATTAAATCGGGTATTATATACTTTATCATAGTATTTTTGTATGATTCTTCATTTTTTAGCAGTGTCTGTCATAATTTCTCCTCCTTCATCCCTGATTTTTTTTTTATTTTATGTCCTTTCTTCTTGGTATATATCACAACTACATTTCTCAGTCTTTTTCAATTAAGTTATATGTATTTTATATCTGAATTCTGTGTAACAGAATGAAGGCCAAAGTGTTGGACACTACTTCCAAGACTATCTCATAAAAACCTCCCACTCTTATCATCCATGCTATTTTTCACAATGACTTTAAAAATTATGGATTAAAGATAGGGAAGCCAGAAGATGAAAGGAGCCTGGATTCCTGAATCACCACTTGGATGAATGCTGTCAGCTATCTAAAACTTTCGTTTTTCATTCTATGTAGATGTTAACCTAATTATATTTGAGGATTTATCTGTCATTATAGCTATCATAACCTCATTCAACAGAAACTAGCTTTTTGAAGTGGTGATCTGCCACAATAAAAACCTAAAATATATTACTTTAACAGTCAAGCAGTGAGCAGTAAGGTAACTGACCTGGAGGCTGAAAAGGTAAAGATCTATGATATACAGTGACAATACTTTTGTAGTGTGTCTTGTTTTTCTTTTCTTTTCTTAGAAAGTATTAAGAGGGATGAGCTTGAAAAATAAATGTCCAGCTTGCAAGCAAAAATTACCTATCTACTTCAAGATATACATAAAGCAAAAGTCTGGAAGTTCTTTTCATACCATAAAAATATAGTAGTAAGATTTATCTTCTCCATCAATCCAAGGAAGTCAAAAGGAAATTAATCTTAGACTCCAATTAATTTTAAACAAACAAACAAATAAATAAATAAATAAGATTTAGAGCCATGAATTAAAACCAAAGAAACAGAAGACTTAATCCTAAAACTTAAGAAAGTTAAGATCCAGTTGAATAGAAAAAAATAAAAGCAAGTTTTGAAAGTAATTATAAACAAGTCTAAATCTAGGTAATTATACAGTTCATTGTATGGGAGTCTTCTAAATAATAGTGATGAGCAAATTGTTAGTTTGGTGATCTTAAGGCCATTAAGAAACAAAAAGTAAAAGATCAATAGGCACACAGCCATTATAAAGTTGATACTACATACTGAGAGATGCAGGGTAAAGTCTATATGAACAAAGAGATAAGTTTATCCCAGAAGTAGGTTTCAAGCCAAGTATTTAACAAGGTAATGTACATGAATTGGGAGGAAGGAAATATATCAGAAGACTATTTCATCTTTATAGTTGTAAAGGAGTTTAAAATACATGACATCTTAATGGAGTCAAGTAGAAACATGCAACCCCATTTGTCTAATATTAGTGCATTGTCCTAATGACAGGTAAAGACAAAAAATAATATTTGCAACCATAGCAATATATAAGCACTGTTTTTCAGTGAGACAGAGCTGTGAAATGGGAATGTGGTCAAGTAAGTATCTACAGGCTGAAAATCTATAATCCCCACTCAAAGATACTTTTAAATCATCTTAGACCAGATTCTATGATGTAAAAGAAACGAAGATGCATTAATTCTACTGAAATAATTTCTGTCCTCTCCTCTTCCATACTACTGCTTCTGCATTAATGATATATATATATATATATATATATATATATATATATATATATATATCACAGACAAGATCCTAATTTTTAGTTTCCTCTTATACCACTTTTCTCATGAATCCTGTACTGAGCAGTTAACTGTTGCCTGACATCACAATCTTTTTTTTTATATCTTTGTGCTTTCATGTACACTATTCATCCTATCTAGAATGATCTTTCCTTTATCTCATGACTACCAATTATTTTTTTTATTTTGGGACTTAGGCATTGACTTCTATATGGAGGTTACCCATTTTTTGTGCTCTCTGAGCCCTTCATTTATCAATTTTATCACATCGCATATCAGTTTTCTGTGTTTGTGTCTTGTTAGACTCTGAGTAATGACCATATCTAATTCATCTCAAGAAATCCAGGTCATAGTAGAGTGTCCAACATGTAGTAGGTGTATATTAAATTATTGTAAAATAAAATTCTGAATATTAATATGACACAAGTAAGCAGGAAACTACATAAATTAACATAGGCTCAAGGCAGGGATTTTTTTTTCTCTTCCATACCACTTACCTAGGAAAGAGGTAGGATTCCAATCTTAAGAACATGGCTATAATTAGTTAATAAAAGAATGTACTGAACAGTGTTACAATACAGAAATGTATGCCCTAAATTTAAGACATCTATAACTTTATTTTTTCCATTAGAAAATTCATTTTGCTGTTTAGCCTTTAGCTTTAAAATGTAAACCACTAGTGATTTTATTAAAAATTTAAAGGTGAGGTAAAATATTTTGTCAAATAGATGAGTTAAATTAGGTATGGCCCAGTTTCCTCCACTCTTTAAAAATATTCACTATCTGTACATATGCCTGTTTATGATTTTCTACCATATTAATCAAATACTAGGATATAGAGGATTTAGAGGGAACTGACTGCCTAAGCACTAAATGCCATTCAACATGCTTTTCACCTTTGGATTCCAGAGAATCAAAGGTGCCTTTTGAGCAGTATTGTGTGAATGAAAATAAGGTTTTGAATGAATCGCTCGCAAAATCTATGCTAAAGTCATCTCCCAATAGCTCCCAGTAGTCATATATGCCTTTTGCACAAATCTCTGCAATGCTTCACCGACCTCATAGGTCTCTCACACCTCAACAAGTGGGTCAATGAAGACATTTGCCCATTTAAAAAAAAAACTTTTTGAATTTATGCTAAATGTCATATAATTTCTGTCATATACATAAATATAATAATTATTGCAGCTAGGCTTATGGGTCACTTCTTATTAGAAAAGGATCATTTACTTATAAGTAAAAAACTCAACGTATTTAGACTGTTCATGCTGTCACATTCCCATTATTTATCATCCACAACTGAACCTGCCAGTTATCTAAAATTATATTTGTACCTTTTAAGACATTGAGGTACATCAACCTTATAGATACTAAGTCTTTAATAGCATTTAAATTTGTAAGTGTGAAAATTAAATATATTGGTAATTAAGAGAATTGTTATTAATCATATCTCAATTATCTTATTAGTTTTATTTTAAATACATATGTATATATTTAAGTCAGGACAAGTTACTATTCAGAAAATAAGAAGAAATAAAAGATATTTCTTCAAATATTATTTACTACTTTATCATTATGTTTTCTCAATTTTAATAATTTAAATCATTATGCATTTATACATGTTCTTACCTATTCACTTTCTATATATTTGGTGCCTTAAATACTTGAGCTAGAAATGACATTTAATATGACCTTTAATGAATACACTTGGTACTTTCATTATTAATTTTCCTGATTCCCATTGAAGAATTTTCATTTCCACTTTCACACAATAATCCAAATATCAAGAGCGCCGACACATATGCAAGGTGATATGTGGTCTTTTGCTGTCTTTAAAATAAATTATATCCTGGCTGTAATAAAATAATTCCTCATATCTGAAAACAGAGATAACCTTCACTTCTAGAATTCTATATTATTATGTTGGCATTAAACAGTGTCTTTCCCCAAAAGGATTTAGGTTACTTGTCTTTACTTTCCTAAAATCTAGAGGAGGTATTTTTTTTTAATGACCTTCATGATTTAATGCTCACAGAAAGAAAAGAAAAACAAATTTGGTCTCCTTTTCTATTCTTTGTTTTTTGTTTTAATTTACTATTAATTTTGGTTGATATTGGTTAATAAAATTATACAAGTTTCAAGTGTACAATTCTGTAATACACATCTGCATTGTGTGTTCACCACTCAAAGTTAAATCTTCAGTCACCATATATTTGACTCCTTTTACCCTTTTCACCTCACCCAAACCCCTTCCCTCTGGTAACACTCTAAAGTAACCTATTTTTCCCCCTTCATTTCCAAATCTTAGACAAAACAGAGTGGAGACCACCAAAGAAGCAAATGCTTAAAAACATGAAATTGAAAAATAATTGGTCAAATAATTTTGTGACTGCTAACTAACTCATGTATAAGATTTCTTGCTCAGCTACAATTCATACTTATGAAAAACAAGAAATAGGTAGTAGTTTGCATTAAAGTGAATTAAAGTTGGTCTAATTTCATTGTAGCACTCTTTCCAACCAAGTCATATTGTGGTTCTGAAATATATATATTTGTTAAAAAGAATTAAAAGCAAAAATAGATGGAAATTTATGTTCCGGAAAATGGATAAATAAACAAACTAGGTCAACTGAAGTAGGTTTAATTTACAAACTAGATTAACTGCATTTTTAATTCTGATAGTATGTCTGTGATTACACCACTTAAATGTTTGTTTTCATAATTAAATTAATTTTATTCTAGAAATAATTATGAAATAATTGACAATTATATAACATTTGAAGGTACCTATGTACAAGAACAAGTATAGATAAAAAAGTGTTTAAATCATTTTAAACAATTGATAATATTCTTATTTTTCATGATTATTTTGAAAGAGTTGTCTACCTTTCACACATTACCTGTTCTTCCAGATAATTATAGCCACTGATATATTTTAAAAACATAATCATTTATGTCAAAATTTTGTCCTTAAATATTTTTATGAGAAAATGGGATAAATAAAAATATTTAACATACACCAAAACACTACTCAATATATAAATTACAAAATACATTGTTTATTATGTGAAAATTCTCAGGTCAACACAAAATATTATCTCAACCAACACAACCATGTTTATAAGGCATACTAGAGAAAATCAACACTTTATGAAATCTAAACTACTAGATTATTCAATACATTTGTAGTATAAAAATCATTTTTTATCATTCAGTTCAGCTTTTGATAAGGGAAGCATTTAACAAGAAAGTTAATGAAGGAAACTACAAGATCTGGACAGTTTGGCAAGTCATTTATAAAGAGAAAATGCACTATAATGTGGATGACTGCAATCAACACAGGAGCTGTGCAGAATTTAAAACAACACATGTGTGATAGCATATCTAATAAAAGATAAACTAGAATATCATAAATTTTCATGTGTTTAGAAATTACAGAGCTCAGACTTGGCTGAATAATATTCCATTTTATATATGTACCATAGCATCTTTATGCAACCATCAATCATAGGACACTTCAGTAGCTTCCGTGTTTCTGATAAATTAAGCAAGCTACCAACACAAGGGGTTTATTGTCAAGGCAAGATTAACCCCATACAAACTTTGCAAATTTACACACACACACGCACACACACACACACATACACATATATACATATATATATATATATACACGTATATATATGTATGTATATATATATGTATGTATATACGTATATATATGTATGTATATATATATATGTATGTATATATGTATATATGTATGTATATATATGTATATATACGATATATACGTATATATGTGTATGTGTGTGTGTGTGCGTGTATGTATTTCTGTATGCATACATACATGTATTCTTCACAGTCTATACTGAGGAAATGATAGAGTCTGAATTAGTAAGACAAGAATTAAAATAAAGAAATGAAAGCCTTTTCAATAAATGGTACTGGGTAAACTGGAAAGCCACCTGCAAAAGAATGAAACTAGAGTGTTGTCTATTACTACACACCAAAATTAACTCAAAGTGGATTAAGGACCTAAATATAAGACTTAAAACAATAAAATGCATAGAAAAAAAATAGGAACTTAACTCAAGGACCTTGGCTTTAAAGAAGATTTTATGAATTTGACCTCAAAGGCAAGGGAAGTAAAAGCTAAAATAAATGAATGGGACTACATCAAACTTAAAAGCTTCTGCACAGCAAAAAAAACTGTCAATAAGGTAAAAATACAACTTTCCAGATGGGAAAACAATTTTTAAGCAAAGCCTTCGATAAAAGCTTAATATCCAAAATATACAAAGAACTCATACAACTCAATAACAGCAAAATGGAAACAATCCAATTAAAAAATAGGCAGAAGATCTAAACTGATGCTTCTCCCAAGAAGACAAACAAATGGCCAACAAATATATGAAAAGATGCTTAACATAGCTAGCTATTAGGGAAATGAAAATCAAAAGCACAATGAAATACAATGAACACCTGTTAAAATAAAAATAACTGTACTCAACAGGACAAGTGTTGGAGAGTATGCAGAGAAAAAAGAACCTTCATACACTTCTGATGGGCCTGTAAATTGGTACAGCCACTATGGAAAACAGTATGAAGTTTCCTCAAAAAATTAAGAATTGATCTACCATATGATCCATCAATCCCTCTACTGGGTAGTTATCCCAAAGACATGAAAACTCATATCCAAAAAGATTTTGCACACCAATGTTCATAGCAGCATTTTTCATGGTGGCCAGGACATGGAAGCTACTAAAGTGTCCTGTGATAGATGATTAGCTAAAGAAGTGGTGGTACATATATACAATGGAATATCACTCAGGCATAAGAAAAAATGAAATATTGTTATTTGCGACAAAATGGATGGACCTCGAGATAATCATGCTAACCAAAATAATCATGCTAACCAACAGAAAGAGTTGAAAATCACATGATATTACTTACATGTGGTACATAAACCTAAAAGCATCAAATGAGCAGGACAAACAAACAAAGACACATGGACATGGACAGTAAGCTAGTGGTTACCAGAGGTAGAGGGGAAGCGATGAGGTAAAAGTCATGTTTCCATATTATTTTATTTATAGATAATATACTTTTGTGTATTCAGAGCAGAAGCCCAAAGAACAAGTCAGTGTAAGCTTCAAGGACATGGCCACTACATGTAGCAAAATATCTGGTCTTTGCTTCAGTAACAAATATAAAATTTATTCTTGGATACTAATTCTTAAATATCTTAAATCAAACACAATTTTTATTGTATTTTCAATAGTTTTTCCTCTAGACTACACTTACAACAATATAATGAATAAGTAGAAATGCTATCAGAAAAAAAGGGAGATATTATTATCTAGTTAAAATTTTCTTTAGTGGCATAGGGTTTTTATGCCATCTATTATAACCAAAGAAATTTTGATCTTCTACCTCCCTTCTTTACTAAGTTCTCAAACAGAATTTTCAATGAAACCATGTTTAAAAAACAATTTTTGCTGTTATTTTCCAGTCATAATTATTGCTTAAACTCTTTAGCTTGCCTTTATTACTGTTAATTTCATTTATAACAAAACATCACAGTAAAGTGACTTTAATTTTTTGCATTAATTTCATATAAACTTAGTGTTTGAACTGTTAAGAATAAATACATTTGTTACTTTTGTGAACTGAGAAGTATACACATTTTTAAACCACACATTTATTGTTAAAGAAAATAGTTTTTACAAATGTAATATTTGGTATGAAATAAAAACTATTCTATGACTCAAACTATTTGTCTCTAGCTGACTAGCAGATTGTTTATGAAAAATGAATACTTACTTATTCTATTACTTTTTAAATAATATTTTATGTGACTAACAGAAACAATTTTGTAGAGTAAAATACAGGTCAAGAAAGAATAAAGGAGAAAAAAGAAAATGAACAGTGAGAGAAAAGAAAGAAGAATAAAGAAGAAAAAATTTTTTTAAATGTTGACTTAAGAACACTATCAGAAAAAGTAAGTTCTAGATCAGATTTAAAGATCTCAGCTTAAAACAATTTGCAACATTTATAAATGATATAATTCTGTATATAATATAATTTGATATGTCTGGCACTTCAAACATGAAAGCAGGAACACAAAACTACAACAAACATGAAAAAATCAAGAAAATATGCCATCACAAAAATAATATAATAATACTTTAATAACTAAGCTCAAAGACACCTAATTTTGTAATCTGGTTGATAAAGAATCCAAAATGACTGTTTTAAAGAAACTCAGCAAGCTACAAGATAATTCAAAAGGATAACTCAATAAATGTTGACAAAAAAGATCAAAATGAGAATTTTAACAAAGAGATAGAAATCCTTATAAAACAGACATTCTAAAACAAAATTCATTGAATAAAAAAATGTAATAGAGAACACCTTCATTAGCATAAAGCAAATAGAAAAAGAATAAATGAGTTAGAAGATAAAAAATTTGAGAAATAACATTGTTAGAGGTGAACAAAGAAGAATGAAAAAGTGTAGAGAAAACCTCTATAATCAATAGGATTTCTTTTCAAAGTACAAATATAATAATTTGAATTCACAAAAGAGAAGAAAGGGAAGCAAAAGCAAAAAAAAAAATAATGAAAGAAATAAGAGTAGAGAACTTCCAAAACCTAGGAAGAGAATTGGACATCCAAGCTCACAAACCTAACAGACAACTCTATTATCTAAGCAAAAAGAACTTCTTCAAGACATATATAATGAAACTGTCAAAAATCAATGATAGAGAAAGAATTCTAAAAGAAGCCATGGTCAGGGGTGAAGGAATAGGGGTGGAAGGAATTGTAATCTACAAAGGATTACAATAGACAGCATTAGACTATTAGTGGGTTTCTTAGTAGAAATCTTGGAGTCCAGGAGTAAGTAGGTTGTATTTAAAGTGCTGAAAGAAAAAAAATAAAAATCCAGACAAGAATACTTTGTCCAGCAGTTATCCTTCATATGTAAAGGAAAAAAAAAAAACTTTCTTCCTCAGAGACTTTCTACAACTCGGCTCAACTCCCATCTTCAGAGTTTCTGATCTAGTAGATCTGGGAGAAAGTCCAAGAGTTTGCATTTCTGGTATTTTCAGAGAAATAATCAGAAATCTGTACAAAGAGAGTGAAAAAAATGGCACAGATGATAGAAGCTTTGTTCATCCCCATTTTGCAACCACATCAAAGTTGCAATGGGAACATGAAGGAAACAGCAAGCAGAGGTGTCTGGGGCCTGGATGAACAAAGCCTATAACTAGGAAGAAAAATAAGAAACCACCCTGCAACAGAAGAAAGTAAGAGAGGGTGAAGATGCGATGCTGTCCAGTCCTGAGTAACTGAGTAGGACAGAGGCTATGGAAGCTGCAGATGCCTCTTAAAGGGGCCGTGTCTGCAACTGGACTTTCACAGTGATGAACTTGTTCTCTCTGAGCACCAGTGCTGGGTCTCTCCTTGGAGGACACCAAGAAATTACAGGTAGGTGCTGATTTGTTGAGTGAGGGTTGGAGGTGAGTCTCTCTCCAGGACAGAAATACCGGTGGTATCCAATGTTCCTCTTTGAACCCCTGCTCTCTCCCAGTGTGCAAATTCAATGCAGCCATAGCTAAGACTTCGTCAAACTGGATGGAGGTCACTCTACCCAAAGGATTCATTGAAACTCCACCTCCCCCAACTCGTGGCCCCACTCAAGCCACATCCAATTGTGTCCACCACAAGTCCGGTACTTCTTACTGAGCAGAGCCAAGATTCACACTAATGGCAGGTGGCCTCAGTTTCTGGCATGGCTTATGAAACAACTATAAGCACAGCATTTGTGATCATTTGCTTAATTTTAACAGGTGGCCCTGGGGGGACACAGGCTGGTACTAAAGTTGGCCCGCAGCTGAACCCCTCTCAAGACTGTGCCTCTGGACATCTACTACTACTACTACTACTACTACTACTGCTGCTGCTGCTGCTACTACTACAAAAAAATGCTTAGTGCATAGAAACAGATATAGAAAAGCAGTCAAAATGGAAAGACAAAGAAGCAGGAATCATATGAGAGAAGAGAACAGAGATTCAGAAATAATGGAGTTAAGCAATCTAACAGACACAGAGTTCAAAACACTGGTTCTAAAGATGCTCAATGAACTTAGAAGTGTAGATGAATTTAGTGAGAACCTTAACAAAGAGATAAAAAGCATAAAAATGGAAATAAAAATTATTAAAGGAAACCAGTCAGAAATGAAGAACATATTATCTGAGATGAAGAGTATATTATAGGAACTCAACAGAGTGAATAAAGAAGAGGATTGAACCACCGATACAGAGGATTGGGAAACCAAGGACACCTAAATAGAATGGTAAATAAAAAGATGCCAAGACTATAGTAATAATATAAGTAGCCTATGGGACAAAAATAAGGGTAACAACATAGGTGTTATAGGGGTATCTGAAGAGAGAGAACGACAAGTTGAATATATATTTAAAGAAATAATGATAGAAAACTTCTTTAACTTGACAAAGATAATAAATATACAACCCCAAAGAACTCAGAGAATTCTCCAAAAATGAATTGAAAGAAGCCCACACCAGGACAATATCATAATTAAAATGTCAGAGGTTAAATACAAAGAGAGAATCTTAAAAGCAGTGAGAAAAAAAGCAGTTAGTTACCTACAAGCTTGCACCCATAAGACTAGCAACTGATTTCTCAAAAGAAACTTTGCTCACCAGAAGGGCTTGGCACAAAATATTCAAAGTGCTGAAAACCCACAATCTACAACCAAGCATACTTTATCAGGCAAAGCTATCATTTAGAGTCGGACAGATAAAAAGTTTCCCAGAAAAAAATAAGCTAAAATAATTTATCACCACCAAGACAGTATTACGGAAAATATTGAAGGGACTTCTTTAAAAAAAAAAAAACATGTATTGAAAACATGAATAAAAAATGGTGATACCTACATATCTAACAATAGGTACCTCCAATGGGAAAGAATTAAGTGCTCCAACCGAAAAATGGAGAAGCTGAATGGGTAAGAAAACAAGATCCCTTCATATGCTGCCTATGAGAGACTGACTTTGAATTAAAAGACATAAAGAGTAAAGGGATATAAAAGGAAAGGAATAGAAAAAGATATTGCTTTGATGAATCTAGAAGATATTGCGCTGAATGAAATGGGTCAGAGAGAGAAAGACAAATATTGCTTGGTTTCATGTACACATGGAATCTAAAGAACAAAATAAACAACAAGAACAACAAAAATAGAAACAATCTCATAGATACAGAGATTATTTGGGAGTTACTAAACAGGAGGGGGTGGAGGGACAGTGTAAAAGGATAAAGGAATTGAGAAATATAAATGGGTAGGTACAAAGTAGTCAGTTTACAATAGTCAACAATATTGTAAAATATATTTAAGAGGAAAGAGGGTACTTGATTTAGTGGGGTGACCACTTTGTGAGTTTTATAGATCTCTAATCACTATGCTGTATAACTGAAACTAATATATTATTGTATGCCAACTATAATTGGGAGGATGGGGAACCTCATTGAATTGTAAAATGTAAAAATAAAAGTTCCTAGACAAACAAAAACCGAGAGAATTTATCCCCACTAGACCTGCCTTGCAAGAGACACTGAAAAAACTTCAAGCTGAAATGTAAAGATGGTAATCAGTGACAGAAAATAAAACACAAAAGTATACAATACACTGGTAAAAATAATACTCAAAAAACTCTACACCTGTAATAGGAATGTATATTAACCACTTAAGAATATTATAAAAGTCCAGGAAAGCTATTATAATACATTAATGAATACATATTAAGAAAATAAGTAAATTATGACATTGAAATATAAAGAGGAAATAAGAGTGAAGCTTTTGTAAATGACCAAATTCAACAAATTCAACTTGATTTCAGCTTAAAATAGCTCTTTTAATATGTGAAATGTCTTGTGTAAGCCTCATAGTACTACAAAGCAAAAATCTAGGTCCAATGCACAAAAGATAAATAAAATGGAGCATACTAACATGAAAAATCATCAATTTACAAATATAGGCAGAAAAAAATAAACAATTGAAATATAAAACCATCAGAAATTAATCAATATGATAGCATTATTCAGTCCTCACATGTCAATAATAACTCCAAGTGTAAATTGATTGAATTCATAAATCAAAAAGTAGAGCGACTTTATGGATAATAAAAAAGAAGACCCAATTACATGCTGCCTACAAGAGACTTAATTCAGCTTTAAGGCACACATGGGTTCAAAGCGAAAAGATGAACAAAGTCATCCTATGCCACTAGAAACCAAAAGTGGGAGTAATTATATTTATATCAGACAAAAATAGACTTTAAGCAAAAAATAATAATGAGAGACAAATAAGGTCACTCTATATAACTATAAGGAAGTCAATTAATCAAGAAATATTAACAATAATAAATATGTGCACCCAACATTGGAGCATCTAAATATATTAAGCAAAGAGTAAAAATATTGAAAAGAGAAATAAAAATATTACAATAATAGTAGAGGACTTCAATATATTACTTTCAGCAATAAGGAGATCATCCATATGGAAAATAAAAGAAACAATGGACTCAAACTATATACCAAATGAACCTAACAGACATTTATAGAATATTTGATCCAAGATAAGCAGAATATTCTTTTTCTTAAGTGCACACAGAGCATTCTCCAGGATAGGCCATACGATAGGACACAAGACATGCCTTAGCAAATTCATGAAGATTGAAAACATACCAAGTTATCTTTTCCAACCACAATGGCATATAATTAGAAAACAACAACAAGAAGAAAGCTGAAAAATCATAAAATATTGGGAAATTAAACAATATAATCCCAAACAAGCAATGTCTCAAAGAAAAAAAAATCAAAAGCAAAATCAAGAAATATCTTGACACAAATGAAAATATAAGCATATCAAAATCTATGGGATACTGCAAAAGTAGTTTTGAGAGGAAAATGATGAAGGTATGTATAGTAGACGGTCTTCACAAAGGATACAATCCAAGACTCCCGACAGATGCCTGAAACCATGGATAATACCGAATTATATATTTACTATATTTTTTCACACATACATTCTTATCAAATTTAATTTATGAATTAAGCATAGTAAGGATTAACAACTAATAATAAAATAAAAGAATTATGATAATGCACTATAATAAAAATTATGTGATGTAGTCACTTTCTCTCTCAAAATATTTTATTGTACTGTACTTACCTTTTCACCTAAAGAAAGCACTTTACAGTTTCTCTTTGGCATATCCAAATTGTCAGTATCACTACTCTTATACTTGAGTTCATTATTAAGTAAAATAAGCATTACTTGAAACCAAGCACTGCAATACCACAACAGTCAATCTGACAACCGAGATGGCTACTAAGTGGAAATGAGTGGGTAGTGTATACAGTGTGAATACGCTGGATAAAAGATGATTCATATCTCGGGTGCGATGGAGAGAGGTGGAATAAAATTTCATCACAGTACTCAAAATGGAATTCAATTTAAAACATAAACTGTTGTCAAATGAAACATGGTGGTGTGAAGGATGTCATCTGACATCTCTCCTTGAAATTGCAACAAGCTGACCACCTGTAATCCACCATATAACATCCAACTTTCACACAGGAACATCTGAGAGATCTGCACATCAGAGTATTTGAAGGTGGGCCAATCATGCAAAACAGGGAAGTGGGAAGAAAGAGATGAAAAAAGGAGCTGTGGAACTCTGCTTGGAGTTCCTGCAGAATGAGGGTGAGGGAGGAATTATATGGTGTTTTTTTTTGCCTCTGGAAAGCCCTGAACAGTTCTGTTGAGTGATCAGAATATTCCATACAGCAGAGCCCAAGGGTCAGGGCAGAGAATAGGGCAGACACTGAGTATGGAAGGGAGACAATTGTGTCTTAGCAATTGCCACTACAGGCAAAAAGCTGAGCCATGAAGCCTGACCACCTCCACACATCATACCATAGTTAGCCTACCCCCTGCATCCTCCCAGAGCTAGTGCCAAGCCCCAGAGGAATATGCACGACCAGAACAAAAACATACTCTGCAAGTAGTCTCAGTGACAGAGTATGAGATATAAAAACAAGGCAGCTGAAGCCTGAAGGCCAGCATAACTGGAAGAAAAACAGCCACACAAATTGCTGGCCTCTCTCAATCCACCAACCCTCACCTAGTAATGCTGATTCTAATGGAAACAGCAGAGCATTGCATCTGACTGTCAAGGCAGTACTAGGATTTCAGGGTCTATTCAGGAGTTCAAACTGCCATCACCCTTTACATTCTCCCATGAGGGTGGAGTCCTGGGACTAAGACTATTTGATCACAGAAGAGACAAACGCTTCCACAGTCAATAAAGGATAGATCCAGCGGGCTTAGGCAGTGCAGGAGGCTTAAATGCCACCTGCTGAAAATCAATAGAAAAACCTCTTAGTTTCAAACTGCTAAAAAGAGATTACTATATAATAAATTTTCTTAAAAAAAAAAGAAAAGCAGACTGTATTTCCATTAATACCCAGGTGCAGAAATATACAACCAAGGTGGTGATGCAGCCAAAAAAAAAAAGAAAAGAAAAGAAAAAGTCTTTAGAAAATAAGTCTAAAAAATATAGAAATATGTGATTTAAATGACAGAAAATTTGAAATTGCACTTCTGAAAAATCTCAACAAGATACAAGAAAATTCTCATCGACAGTTCAAAGAACTTAGAAGCAAATCAACAAACAACAGATCTGTTACACCACAGAATTGAAACTCAATATAAGAACCAAATAGAACTTCTGGAGATGAACCCTTATTAAAATAGATGAAGAATGAAATAGGAAGCTTAAGAAGTACAGCTGACCAAATAGAGGAAAGAATTTGTGATACTGAAGATAGAAATCTGGAAATGATGCAGAGGGAAGAGAGAACTGAGAGTGAAAAAAAAATTCTATAGAAAAAAATCTGACATCATCAGAAAAAGTAATATAAGAATAATGGGTATACCAGAAAGAGAAGAGAGGAAGAAGAGAACAGAGAGAATATTCAAATAATAGTTAAAAAGAATTTCCTACACCTATGGAAAAAAGATTATAGATTCCAAGAAGCAAACAAAACACCTAATTATCTCAGTCCCCAAAAAAAAGCCTTCTCCAAGAAAAATTATATTAAAATAGTCAAAAGTTAATAATGAAGAAAAAATGCTCAAAGCAGCAAGATAAAAGAAGATAGAAACTTATAAAATAAAACTCATGAGATTGTCATCAACCTTGTCAGCACAAACTTTACAAGCCAGGAGGGAGTAGAACCGAATATTCCAATCATTGAAAAAGAAATTACCAGCCAAGAATAATTTATCCAGCAAAGTCCTTCATTAGATATAAAAATGAAATAAAGACCTTTTCAGACATACAAAAGTAGAGGGAATTTTCAGCAATAAGACCTAGATGACAAGAAATACTGAAAATATCATTCTAACAAAAAAAGACAAAAAATATACATAACTATGAGCAAGATGACTAACAGGCAGACAGAAATATTAAAATACTACCCTTATTAAGAACAGAATATTGTAGAGTGATATCAGAAGCGTGCAGAGTGAGAGATGTCCCTGGATCTCTCCCCTTGAAATAAAGATAAGCCGAACATCAAAAACTCAATGAATAACACCCAGCCTGAATACAAGCACGTCTGAGTGAGTGATCTTCTTATAAGACCTTCCAGGCATATGGGCGGAGGAAATTGAGAGGAACAAAGAAGCTGTCTCTAGCAGTCAGAGCTCCCTACAGGAAGAGGGGAAGGATAGAAATGGGGGCCAATTACCTTAACGGCCCTGTCTGAGAGGTCTATAAGCTCTACACAGCAAAGCTCAGGGATCAAGACAGAAAGAAGAATGGGAATTAACCATAGAGGGGCAAAAATAGGTCTTAGTAGCCACAGTTGTGAAACACAAGGCTGAGACAAAGCGACTAGCAGTAAACTCCCCCCCTTACCAACTCAGAACACACTCTTCTCCTCGACATATCATCCAAAACTGAACATGGTGGAGCCCCGGGGGAATTTGGACAAACACTACGGAAAGTATCACTTACACTGACAGGGTCTGAGACCAAGAATAGAGAATGTGATTGAATAAATATAAGGAAAAAAAGCATTATTAAGACTTTATATAAAGCAGGGATCCAAGAGACTTGGACATCACCTACTGGGAATTTTAAAAGAAACACCTTCTCAGCAAAAGGCTAAAATGAGACTTTTATATAATAAATCATTCTGGAAAAAAAAAAAAAGCAGAATACCTTCCCATCAATGACCAGGCAGAGAAATAGTTCATCGAACAACAAGAACAAACAAGGTGACAAGGCAGCTCAGAAAGAAAGAGAAAAGGACATAAAATATGTAATGTAGATGACAAAGAATTTCAGATGGCAGTTTTGAAAAAAATTCAGTGAGACCCAAAATAACTCAGATTAACAATTCCAGGAGTTGAGAAAAAACAAGACCAGCAGAAAGAGATTTTTAGCAAGAAGACTGAAACATTATAAAAGAACAAAACAGAACTTTTGGAGATGAAGAACACACTAAAAGAGATGAAGAATGAAATAATGAGCTTAGAAAATAGAGTTGACCAAATAGAAGAAAGGATAAATGACATCTAAGACAGAAATCTAGAAATAATTCAGAAGGAGGAAAGGGGACCAAAGAATGAAAATTAATGAAAGAGAAATGAAAAAACTAGCTGACACCCTCAGGAAAAGCAACAAAGAATAATGGATATTACAGTAGAAGAAAAAGAAAAAAGGAAAAAGGATCAGAGAGCATATTCAAACAAATAGTTGATGGGAATTTCCCAAATCTAAAAAATGAACTGGGGCTTGGCACTCAGAAGTGAACAGGACATCTAATTATCTCAACTCATAGAAGCATTCTCCACAACACATTATATTAAAATTCTCAAAAATGAATGACAAATACAAAATTCTCAGGGCAGCCATGGAAAATAAAATGGTAACCTATGAAGGAAAACCCTTAGACTATTTTCAGCCTTTCAGCATAAATCTTACAAGCAAAAAAAAAAAAAAAATTGTAACCAAATATTCAAACTATAATATGAAAAAAATTACCAGCCAAAAATAATATATCCAGCAAAGCTCTCCTTTAAATATAAAAAAAAAAAATTAAAACCTTTCCAGACATAAAAAGTTGAAGGAATTATCCACTATGAGGTCTACATTACAGGAAATACTGAAAGGGGTCAGCCCGCCTGAAACAAAACAAAACAAAAAAATACATAACTATGAGTAAGGTAACTAGTAGGCAGACAGAAGTAGAGCAATGAGTGCAAACTTCATGAAGAACAAAATATTATGAGCTTAAACAATAAGAATAGAATTGCTATTGCAAGATAGAAATGAGCAAACAGCATACATAGGGACAATTTGAGACAACAATAACAAAACAGGGAAAAAAAATCAGAGATCCCATTTCACAAAGGGCAATGGAGATAAGGAACCCACATAAGATAATGGACTACTGTGTGTGTGTGTGTGTGTGTGTGTGTGTGTGTGTGTGTGTGTGTGTGTGTGTATGTATAAAATTATCCTTTACATATTCTTAATGATACCTGCACACTAAAGATTCAGAACTGAAGTACATAACAGAAAACAAGAAGGGACAGAGGAAAAATTCACAAAACCAAAATAACAGACAGAAATACAAGGACAAATAAACAATGAAAACATTGAACTATCAGAAAGCAAAAGATAAAATGACTATAGGAAAACCTCGTACGTCAGTAATCACCACAAATATAAATGGATTAAACTCATCAATAAAAAGGCACAGTTTTGCAGATAGGATAAAAAAACAAAACCCATGAGTGGACCACATGATAACCATGCTAAGCGAAATAAGCCAGACAGAAAAAGTTGAAAATCAAATGATATCACTTACATGTGGGATATAAACCTAAAAGTAAGAGTCTAGGAAACATGGCAGGGTGAGAGACATCCTCAGATCTCTTCCCTTTAAACAACAATAAGCTGAACATCTAAAACTCAACAACAACAACAAAAAACACCCAAACTGCACACCAGCACGTCTGAGTGTGGGATCTTCACATAGGAGCTACCACAGGTCAGAACCCCATGTATTGCATGGTGGACTGGGAGAAATAAAGAAGCTGCCTTTTACCACCACCAGAGCTCCCTGCAGAAGAAAGAAGGGTGAAGGTGTGGTGATTTCCCTGATCAGCCCGCCTCGAAGTGCTGAAACTTCTAGCAGCCAGCAGCAGGGCCCAGTCAGCAGGGCAGAAATCAGAGAAGTGAGATGGGACAGCAGAGAAACAACAGTTAATTTTTACCAGCTGCAGTTTCAAAACTGAGGCTGAGCTGCAGTCCACAACCCCCAACCCAGAGGGATCCTCCCCTCATATTCTTTGAGGCCAAACAAAGCCCCAGGGGAATCTGAGCAAAAGCTACTGACACTGAAGCTACTTCTCACAGCCTCTGGAGCTCCCTGCAGGAGGAGGGAGAGGAGAGAAGGTACAGTGACTCCCTTTTACTTTAATATTATAGATTGCATATTAAAAACAGTTAAATACTTTTGAGGTATATAGGAAAATTTAAGGGTATACTTTTCTAAATGTTTATCAAGATGAATGAACACATAATTATTTATGAATATGTGCTTTTTCACACTAGATAGAATAATTAAAAAATTCATACATATACCATATTTTGAAGTTAAGCCACAAACATGGATTCTGCTTACTTCAAGAAGATCTCATTTTGGTCATAGCACAATCAGCTTGACATGACAAACTGGACTCAATTTTCAGGCCTTAAAAAATTCAATCAAGAAACTCTTTGGATTGGATTAAACATGATGAAGTGAGAGATGTCCTCAGATTTCTGCCCTTGGAACAACAATAAGCTGAACATTTAAAACTCAACAACAAAAAAAAAACACCCAAACTGCACACCAGCACCTCTGCGTGTGGGATCTGTGCATAACAGCTAAGGAGGGGCAAGAGAGAAGGTGCAGCAAGTTCACTGAACAGCCCTGCCTGGGAGTGCTCCACGGAACCAGGCAGAAAGCAGAGAAATGGGGACGGCAGAAAAGCAGGGATGACAGAGAAACAACAGTTGATTTTTATCAGCTGCAGTTGCAAAACAGATGCTGAGCTGCAGCCCACATCCCCCAACCCAGAGGCCCCGTCCCCCACACCCTCTGAGACCTGAGACAGATCACTGCAGAGCCCCAGGGGAATCTAAGCAAACACTACTAAAACTATCGCTAATACTGACAGGAACTGAGACTGAGGGTAACGATCATAATTAAACATCAATAAAGACAAAAAAGACATTATTAAGACTATATAAGCAGAGATACAAGAGGCTTACTGGAAAACAAAAGATAAAAACCTTCTTTGTAACAGACTAGGGGCCATTATATAATAGATCTTTCTGAAAAAAAAAAAAGAAAAGAAAGAAAAGCAGAACACACTTCCATTAATGCCCAGGCAGAGAAATAGACCATTAAACACCGTGAATAACCAAGATGACAAGGAATCTCAGAAAGAAAGAGAAAATCTCCAGAAAATAAGCTTACAGACATAGAAATATGAGAGTTAACTGACAAAGAATTCAGAATGGTACTTCTGAAAAATTCAATGAGATCCAAAACAACTTAAAACAACAATTTCAAAAATTGAAATAAACAACTAGATAAGCACAGCAAGGGAATTCAAAACCTCAAAAGAAAACAAATAGAACTTCTGAGATGAAGAACACACTGCAAGAGTTGAAATAGCAAGCTTGGGAAATAGTCAAATAGAGAAAAAGATCAATGATATCTAAGACAGAAATTTAGAAATAAACCAGAAGAAAGAAGAGAGAACTCAATGAAAATTAATAAAAGAGAAATACAAGAAATAGCAGATACCATCAGGAGAGGAAACATAAGAATAACGGGCATTACCGAAGGTGAAAAAAAGGAGCAGGGACAAAAAGCATTTCAGACAAATAGTTGATGAGAATTTCCCAACTCAAAAGAATGAGACGGAGCTTGTAATTCAAGAATTCAAGAAGGACACCCAATTATCTCAACCCAAAAAGGCCTTCACCAAGATATACTGTATTAAAGTTATCAAAAATCAACGACAAAGACAGAATTCTCTGGGGAGCCAGGGAAAAGAAGATGGTAACTTATAAAGTTGAACCCATTAGATTATCATTATACTTCTCAGTACAAAACTTACAAACCAGAAAAGAATGGAATCAAATATTCAAACTATTAAGTGAAAGGAACTACCATCCTAAATAATGTATCCAGCTAAGTTCTCCATTAGATATGAAGGAGAAATTAAGACATTTCCAGACTTAAAAAAATTGAGAGAATTTTCCACTACGAGGCCTGCACTACAGGACATATTGAAAAAAGTCAGCTCACCTAAAAAAAATAACAAAACAAAAATAATACATAATTAGAAGTAAAATGACTATCAGGCAAATAGAAGCAGAGGAGTGTAACTCTTACTAAGAACAGGTTGTTATTAGATGAAATAATAAGAAAAGGATTGCTAGAGCAAGACAGTAATGAATATTCAGCATACATAGGAACAAATTGAGATAATAATGGCTGAAAAGGGGAGGATTCAAAGATTTATATTCACAAAAAGGAAAGGAGATAAGGCACACACAGAAGAAAATGAATGACTATATAAACATCCTTTTTAAATTTATAATGATAACCACACACCAAAGATTCAGAACTGAAATATACATACATGAAACAAGAAGAACAAGAGGTAAAACCCACAAAAACCAACGAAAATTTAAAAAAATTAAAAAATTTTTAAAAAACCAGAAAGAGAAGGACAAGGAAGCAATGGAAACACTGAGCTACCAGAAAGCTAAAGATAAAATGGCTATAAGAAGACTTCATATTTCAATAATCACCCTAAACGTAAATGAACTGAACTCACCAATAAAAAGGCACAGAGTTGCAGAATGGGTCAAAAAACAAAACTCAACCATATGTTGCATCCAAGAGACACATCATAGCTCCAAAGACAAATATAGACTCAAAGTTAAAGGGTGAAAAATGATATTACAAGCAAATGGAACTCAGAGAAAAGTGGGTGTAGCAGTAGTAATAGTGGACAAAATTGACTTCAAAATAAAAAAAAGTAAAGATACTGAGGTATACTTCATAATGATAAAGGAAATCACGTGCCAAGAAGACATAACACCTATTAATATCTATGCTCCCAATCAGGGAGCCTCGAAATATGTAAAGCAATTACTAACAGAACAAAAGAGAGAAGCAGATGAAAACATTATTGTAGTAGGAGTGCTAAATACCCACTTTCAGATATGGACAGATCATTCAAACAGAAAATCAATAAGGAAACAACATCCTTAAATGACACATTAGACCAACTGGACATAATTGACATTTACAGAGCCTTCCATCCTAGAACAACTGCTTATACACTCTTCCCTAGTGCACATAGAACATTCTCAAGAATTGACCAGATACTGAGACACAGAAATAGCCTCAACAAATACAGGAGTGTTGAAATCATATCAACCATATTCTCTGATCACAATGCTTTGAAACTAAAGATCCGCTGGAAAGAAAGAAGGAAGAACCACAAATAACATGGAGATTAAAACAACATGCTACTGAAGAATAACTTGGTCAGAGAAGAAATAAAAAGGGAGATCAAGAGATACATAGAAATGAATAATAATGATAGTACAACACATCAAAATTTTTGAGACATGGCAAAAGCAGTCATAAGAAGAAAGTTCATATAATTATAGGCCTATCTCCCAAAACAAAAAAGAGCCCAAATAAACAACCTAACACTTCATCTTAAAAACCTAGAAAAGAAAAAACAAATGAGGCCTAAATCAAGAGAAGGAAAGAAATCGTCAAATGTCAGCAGAAATAAATGGAATTGAAAACAAAACAAAACAAAGATGATAGAAAAAATAAATGCAACGAAGTGCTGGTTCATTGAGAAGGTTAATAAAATTGACAAACCCCTGGCTAGACTCACTAAAGAAAAAGAGAAAGAACACAAATAAACAAAATTAGGAATGAAAGAGAAAATTATGACTGAAATCACAGAAATACAAAAAATTATACAAAAATACTATGAAAAACTATATAACATCAAATTTAATAACTTAGAAGAAATGAAGCAACACTTAGAAAAATACAGCATTCCTATATGAATCAAGAAGATCTGGAAAACCTAAATAAACTGATCAGCAGTATAGATATTGAAACAATCATCAAAAACCTACCAAAAAATAAAAGTCCAGGACCAGATGGCTTCACCAGTGAATTCCACCAAACATTCAGAGATTTAATATTCTCCTCAAACTCCTCCAAAAGATTGAAAAGAAGGCAATACTTCCCAACACATTTTATGAGTCAAATATTACTCTGATACCAAATCCTGGTAAAGATAACACACATGCACACATAGAAAATTACAGACCAATATCTCTCATGAACAGTGATGCAAAAATCTTAAATAAGACACTAGTGAACGAAATATAGCAACATTTTAAAAAGATTATACACCACAATCAAGTAGACTTTATCCCAGTGGCACACAGATGATTTAACATACGCAAATCAATTAATGTGATACACCACATAAACAAATTAAAAAATGTGAATCATATGATTATATCAATAGCTACAGAAAAAGCCTTTGACAAAATTTAGTATCTATTTATGATCAAAACACTTAACAAAATTGGTAGAGAAGAAAATACCTTAACATAATAAAAGCCATATATGAAAAATCCTCAGCCACCATTATACTTAAAAGTGAGAAAATAAAAACCTTCCTTAAAAGATCAGGAACAAGGCAGGTGTCCGCTTTTGCCATTCTTTTTCAATATAATATTGGAGGTCCTAGAGAGTGCAATCAGGCAAAAGGAAGATATAAAGGCACCCAAATAGAAAATAAAAAAGTGAAAGTGTCACTATTTGCGGATGACATGACTCTCTATATAGAAAATCCTAAAGACTCCACAAGAACATGAACAGAAACAATAAGCAAATACAGTAAAGTTTCTGGATACAAAATCAATGTTCAAAAATCCATAGTGTCCCTATATTCTAATAATGAAGTGTCAGAAAAAGCAGTGGAAAAATAATTTCTTTTGCAATTTCAACAAAAATAATAAAATACCTAAGAATAAATTTAACGAAATAAGTGAAGGGCCTATATAATGAAAACTATAAGACCCTATTAAAAGAAATCGAAGAAGATACAAAGAAATGGAAATATATTCCATATTCTTAGATTGGAAGAATCAACATAGTTAAAATGACCATTTTACCTAAATCATTATACAGATTTAATGCAATCCCCATCAAAATCCCATTGGCATTTACTAAAGAAATAGAACAAAAAAAAATCACCAAATTTCTATGGTAGCACAAAAGGCCTCGAATTGCCAAAGCCATTTTGAGAAAAAAGAACAAAGCTGGAGGCATCTCTCTGCCCGACTTCAAATTATACTACAAAACGACAGCAATCAAAATGGCATGGTATTGGCAGCAAAACAGACACACGAATCAGTGGAACAGAATTGAGAGTCCAGAAGTAAACTCATAGTTATAGGAACAAATAATTTTTGACAAGAAGCCAAAAACATCCAGTGGAGAAAAGAAAGCCTCTTCAATAAATGGCTTGGAAAACAGGAAAACAGGAAAAAACAGGAAAACAGGAAAACAGGAAAACTACCTGCAAAAGAATGAAACTAGATTGTTGTCTATCCCATACACCAAAATTAACTCAAAATGGATTAAGGACCTGAATATAAGACCTGAAACAGTAAAATGCATAGAAGAAAACAGACACTAAACTCAAGTACTTTGTACTTAAAGAGGATTTTATGAATTTGAACTTGAAAGCGAGGGAAGTAAAAGCAAAAATAAATTAATAGGACTCCATCAAACTTAAAAGCTTCTGCACAGCACAAAAAACTGTCAACAAGGTAAAGAGACAACCATCTCAATGGGAAAATATATTTGCAAGCAACACCTCCTTTAAGGGCCTAATATCCAAAATATTGAACCCATACAACTTAATAAAAACAACAACAAAGAAATAATAATAATATAATTTTTTAAATAGGCAGAGGACCTGAACAGACACTTCTCCCTAGTGGAAATACAAATGGCTAATAAATATATGAAAAGATGCTCAACATCACTAGCTGTTAGGGAAATGCATAGCAAAACTACAATGAGATACCATCTCACACCTGTTAGAATAGCTATAATCAACAAGGACAAGTAATAACAAATGTTGGAGATGATTCAGAGAAAAAGGAACCCTCATACACTGCCGGTGGGACAGCAAATTGGTACAGCCACTATGGAAAACAGTATAGCGATTCCTCAAAAAACTAAGAATGGATCTACCATATGATCCAGCAATCCCTCTACTGGGTATTTACCCTAAAGACTTGAAAACCCATACCACAAAGGTATTTGCACACTGATAGCAGCATTATTTATAGTGACCAGGACATAGAAGCAACCAAAATGTCCTATGATAAATAATTGGCTAAAGAAGCTGTGGTACATATATACAATGGAATAGTATTTAGCCATAAGAAGAGTTGAAATACTGCCATTTGCAACAACATGAATAGACCTCGAAATAATCATGCTAAGAGAAATAAATCAGACAGAAAAAGTTGAAAATCAAATAATATCACTTACATATGATATATAAACATAAAAACAACAAATGAGCAGGACAAACAAAGATTCATGGACATGGACTATAGACTAGTGGTTACCACTGGACTATATACTAGTGGTTACTAGTGTGGTGGGTGAGGAGGGGGAAGATAGAGGGGTTAAGGGAGTCAAATATAAGGTTTAGGGGGGAGGGTGAAGTGGGTTAAGAGGATCACGTATATGGTAGCTGAAGGAAACTAACTTTGGGTGGTAAACACACAATAGAATATACAGATGTCAAATGATAATGTACTCCTGAAAATTATATAATTGTATTAACCAATATTACCTAATAAACTTAATTATTTAAAAAAATGTACATAAAATTTAATAAGCTAGAAGAAATAAACAAGTTTTAGAAATACTCAACCTTGTTATACTGAATCATGGAGAACTAGTAAATTTAAATAGACTGATCAGCAGTATGAATAATTAAAATGATCATCAAACACCTACTAAAAAAGTCCAGAACTACAGAGCTTCACCAGTGAATTCTACCAAACATTCAAAGATTTCATACCTATTCTTCTCAAACTCTTCCAAAAAATTGAAGAGGAGAGTATACTTCCAAACTCATTTTATGAGGCTAATATTATTCTGATATTACAACCTGGTAAAAATAATAATAAATAAATAAATAAATAAATAAATAAATAAATAATAAGTAAAATAAACCTACATACCAATATCTCTCATGAACACAGATGCAAAATCCTAAATAAGATACTAGCAAACTGAATACAACAACATATTGAAAAGATTATACACCATGATCAGGTGGGCTTCATCCCAGGGCCACAAGGTTGGTTTAATATATGCAAATAATTTAACATGATGTACGATATAAACAAAATAAAGAATAAAAATCATGTGATCATATTAATGGATTTAGAAAAAGCCTTTGACTAGATACAGCATTCATTTATGATTAAAAACATTTAATAAAATAGCTATAGGAGAAAAATGCCTCAAAATCATAAAGGTCATATAAGACAAACCCTCAACTAACATCATATTTAATAGTGAAAAAATAAAAATCTTCCCTCCACGATCAGGAAAAAGGCAATGTTGTTTGCTATCACCACTTTTACTCAATACAGTATTGGAAGTCCTCACTATAGCAATCAGGCAAGGAAAGATCTACACGCCAACCAAATAGGAAATGAAGTCAAATTGTCACTTTTTGCAGATGAAATTATTTTTTTATATAGAAAACCTTAAAGATTCCACCAAAAAACAATTAGAAATAATAAACAAATACAGTAAACTTTTAGGATACAAAATCAATGTACAAGAATCCATACAATTCCTATACTCTAACAATGAAATCTCAGAAAAATAAATGAAAAAGAACGTTTCCTTTTGCAATTGCAACTAAAGAATAAAATACCTGGGAATAAACCTAATGAACTGAAAGCTATAAGACATAATTTAAAAAATAAAAGAAGACAGAAAGAAATGTTAAGATATTTCATGATGTTCAATTGGAAGAAGCAACATAGTTAAAATAACCTTATTGCATACAACATTTTACAGAGTTAATGCAATCCCCATCAAAATCTCAATGGCATCACTTTAAAGAATTCAATAAAAAAATCTTTAGATTTGTGTGGAAGCACAAAGGACCCCAAATCACTATAGCTTTTCTGATAAATAAGAGCAAGTCTGGAGATATCACTCTGCCTGACTTCAGGTTACACTACAATGTGACAATAATCAAAACAGCATGGCATTGGAAGAAAAACAGACACACAAATCAGTGGAACAGAATTAAGACTCCAGAAGTAAACCCCCATATATATAGGCAAATATTTTTTAATAAAGGAGAAAAACATTCAGTGGATAAAGGAAAGTTTCTTCAATAAATGGTACTAGAAAAGTTAAAAAGCTTTATGCAAAAGAATGAAACTGGACTGCTATCTATTACCATTTAGCCAAACTAACTCAGTATAGATCAAAGGCCTGAAGCAATAAATTACATAGAAGAAAACATAACTATTAAACTAATAGACCTGGGATTTAGAGAGAATTTTATTAATTTGACCTCAAAGGCAAGGGAAATAAAAGCAAAAATAAATGAATGGCACTTTATCAAACTAAAAATCTTCTGCAAACAAAAAAGAAACTGTCAACAAAGCAATGAGGCAACTGTGTGAATGAGAGAATATATCTACAAACAATGCATCTACTAAGGGCCTACTATTCAAAATATATAAGAAATTCATACAACTTAACCATAAAAAAAGAAACAATTTAATTTAAAAAATGGGCAGAGGATCTGAGCTAACACTTCTCCCAATAGGACATACAAATAGTCAACAGACAAAAGAAATGATGCTTAACACACCAATAAGATTATACATCAACACCAAATGGAATATATCCCTGAGATGCAAGGTTGGTTTGACATACACAATTCAATAAAAGTTAACTATTATATTAATAGAATGAAAATACAAATCATATGTTATCTGAAAGATGTAGAAAAATTTTTTTACAAAATATAGCTTCCTTTCATTATTAAAACCCTGAATAAATTGGGCATAGAAAGAACACAACTCAAAATAATAATCTCCATATGTGACAACCCACAATAATATTATATTAAACAGTAAAACAATGAGAGTTTTTTCTCTAAAATCAGGAAAAATATAAGGTTCCCACTCTCACCACTGTTAACATAGTACTAGATATCCTAGAGTAATTAGGCAAGATAGAAAAAATAAAAGAGATTTTAAACAGGAAGAGAAAAGTACAATTATTATTTGCAGATGTTATGTCTTATATAGAGAAAATACTAAAGACTCAACAAAAAAAAGTTATTGGAATAAATGAATTCTATAAAGTTACAGGATATAAAATCAACATACATAAATCAATTGCATTTCTATACACTAACAACAAAACATTTGAAAAGGAAATAAAGAAAATCATTCTGTTAAAAATAGCAATAAAAACAATAAAATAGTTAAGAATAATTTTAATCAAGGAAATGAAATTTCTGTACAATAAAAACTGCAAGAATTTGAAAAAGAAAATTGAAGAAGAGAGAAGCAAATGGAAAGATATTACATTTCCATGAATCAGAAGATGTATTATTGTTAAAACATCCAAACTACCCAAAGCCATCTATTGCTTCAATGCAATCCCTATCAAAATTTCCATTGCATTTTTCACAGAAAGAGAAATAAAATTCTAAAATTCATATGGGAGCACAAAATACCCTGAATAGTGAATGTTATCATGAGAAAGCAGAACAAAGCTAGAGGCAACACTCTTCCTGTTTTCAAACTATAATACAAATCTATAGTAATTAAGACAGTATAGTACTGGCATAAAAATAGATACATAGATTAATATAACAGAATCAAGAGTTCAGAAATAAGCCCATAATTATATGTTCAACTAATATTTAACAAAGGTGCCAAACATTCGATCTGGTAAGGATAGTGTCTTCAAAAACTACACTGAAGCCTCAATAGTGGAGCTAAACTGAAAAGTTTCTTCTATATAACTTGTTAAGTAGAGAGATCTTCAAGTTTTCTCTCTTTTGGTACAAATACTTATTTCACTTCAGACAGAAATGATAATCAAACTCACATACATTTACATGCCTATAAAATTGGTATTGTAAGTTAATTTTACAAATAACCAAACTAAAAGATTACAAAGTTATTAATTAATCAAAAGTAAAAATAAGCGCAATAAATATCAGAGGAGGAAATGAAATATATGCTATACTGTATTTTTGCAGAGACATATTTTCAATGACAATTGCCTCACAGTAATTTATTACATTTATGGGAACATATAACAACTAAGTTTAACATATAAAGATTTATAAAATAAAGAGTAAATTTTTGGAAATAAAAAATAACTGTAATAAGATTTTTGAATGCCCCTCTCTAACGAGATTAAGTGTACTTTAGTAGAAGAAAACATGAAGACAAATATCAAAAGAAATAAGTGAGATAAAAAACACTTGTAAGTAGAACAGTAAAATTTTGTTCGTTGTTAAAGAATCTCATATAACAAACTTTTTCTTGTTACTTTTCTTCTCTAAAAACCTGAATTCTAAATGCAAATCTAATTTCTTGGCTTTTGTGAAGACAAATGAGAACAATTCTCAAAAGTAGTTTGCAATTATGAAAAAAGATATATGTATGTATATATATATACATATATATATATATATATATATATATATATATACTGCTAGAAAAAATCTATTGTGCAAAATATATGTTATATTTAATAACAAAACCATATATTGAAATCATATGTTGAGTTACCGAATAGGCTACTATTGTTTGTAGATGTATGTATATACAGGCAATTTATTAAATGAGATATACCAGAGAGTTATTTTTCTAATGTGCTAAGCATTTGAATTTGATTTAGATTTCCTAAAAGCAATTTAATTTAATAAAAATATATATATTACATTCAAAATTTTCAAAAACATTAATATAATACATATATTGTCATTATAGCACATGCTTGTTTAATAATTACTTTTTGGTATATTTAACTATTTTTTTAAAACTTTTTGTTCGTTTAGATTGTTATTTTAATTAAATTAACTCCTGCATTATTAACACCAATTTTTATGTATAAATTGACTCAAATAATTTTATCAAATAAGAAACAGGGAGATAGACACAAAAAGATCTGAAGGCCTAAATTATATCAAAGATGATTAAGGAAATCATCAACAAAATGAAAAAAAAACATTGAATAGGAGAAGATATTTGCCTATGTGATACATATAATAAGGGGCTAATATCCAACATTTATAAAATACTTATACGACTCAACAACAACAAAAAACAAACAAACAATCAAATCTAAAAATGAACAGAAGATCTGAGTAGGTATTTCTCCAAAAAGGAAATACAGATGGCCAATAAACATATGAAAAGATGCTCAAAGTTACTAATCATTAGAGAAATGCAAATACAAATTAAAACCACAATGAGCTATCACCTTACATCTGTCAGGTTAGCTATCATCAATAAATCAACAAACAAAAAGTGTTGGTGAGGATCTGGAGAAAAAGAAACTCTCAGACACTTTTGGTGAGATTGCAAATTGGTACAGCCACTCTGGAAAAGAGTTTGGAGTTTCCTCAAAAAATTAAAAATAAAACTACCTTTTGACCCAGCAATTGCAGTTCTGCATATTTATCCAGAGAACATCAAAACACTAATTTGTAAACATCTATGCTCCTTTATGTTCACTGCAGAGCTATTCACAATAGCCAAGATATGGAAGCAACTAAAGTGCCCATCACTAGACAATTGGATGAAGAAGTTATGGTACATGTATACAATGGAATATTACTCTGCCATTAAAAAAATGAAATCCTACCATTTGCAACAATATAGATGGACCTAGAGAGTATTATGCTAAATGAAATAAGTCAGACAGAGGAAAATAAATATCATATGATTTTACTTATATGTGGAATCTAAGGAACAAAAAAAATGAGCAAACTAAATGAAAACAGACTCACAGATACAGAGGACAATCTGATGACTGCCAGAGGGAGAAGTGTTGGGGGGTTGGGTGAAGAAAGGTAAAGAAGTGAATAAGTACAAATTAGTAGTTATAAAACAGTCACAGGGATATAGAATACAGAAAAGAGAATATAGTCAATATTATTGTAATGGCTATGTGTAATGCCTAACGAGTGCTAGATTAATGAGGGAGTCACTTCATAAATTATATAAATGTCTAACCAATGTACTATATACCTGAAACTAATATAAAATAATAATTTAAAAGATGATTAAAAATACACTGAAATTTAAAAAAAAACTTTATTAAAAGAAGTTGAAGAAGACACAAAAATATAAAAAGATATTCCATGTTCATGGATTGGAAAAATCAATAGAGTTTAAATGTCCATATTATCCAAAGCAATATGTAGATTTAATGCAATCTCCATTAAAATCCCAATGGCATTCTTAGAAAAAAAAACAATAAAAAAATAATCAGATTTTTATGAAACCACAAAAGACATTGGATAGCCAAAGCAATTTTGATAAAAAGGAACACAGCCAGAGGTATTGCTCTGCCTGACTTCTAATTATACTACAAATTTACAATAATCAAAACAGCATAATATTGTCAGTAAAACGCACATAGAGACAAGTGGAATAGAATTGAAAGACCAGAAGTAAGCCTATGTGTATATGTACAAACCATTTTTGACAAAGGAGCCAAAATTATACAATGGAGAAAAAAATTCTATTCAATAAATTGTGCTGGGAAAATTGGAAAGCCAAATGAAAGAGAATGAAACAGACTACTATCTTTCATCATACACCAAAATTAACTCAAAATGGATCAAAGATCTAGGTATAAAACTTGAAAAAATAACTTTTACAGAAGAAAACATAGATACTAAAATTATAAACCTTGGATTTCATGAATTTGAATTCAAGGGAGAGTGAAGTAGAAGTGAAAAATAAATAAATAGGACTATATCAATCTAAAAAGCTTCTGCACAACAAAAGAAACCATCAACAAGGCAATGAGGCAACCAACTGAACAGGAGAAGATATCTGCAAACAATGCCTCTGATAAGAGTTTAATATTCAAAATATACAAAAAAATCATACAAGTCAACAACAACAAAAAAAAACAAACACTTCCAAGAAGACATACAAATGGCTAACGAACATATGTATTAGAGAAATACAAATTAAAACTACAATGAGTTACCACTCCACACTTGTTAGAATGGCTATCATCAATAGGACAAGTAATAAGTGTTGGAGAGGTTGTTGGGAGAAAGAAAACCTCATAACACTGCTGTTGAAAACGTAAATTGGTATAGCCACTATGAAAAACAATATGGAGTTTCCTCAAAAATTAAGAATAGAATTACCATATGACCCAGCAATCCCTTTTCTGGGTATCTACCCAATAAATTTTTAAACATTTATCCCTAAAATCATATGCACCCAATGTTCATTGTAGCATTATTCATGGTGGTAAAGAGATGGAAACAACCTAAGTGTCCTTTGATAGATATTGGATAAAGAAGATGATGTACATATATACAATGAAATATTACTCAACCATAAGCAAAGATGAAATACTTCCATTTGTGACAATATGAATGGATCTTGAGATTATCATGTTAAGCAAAATAATTCAGACAGAAAAAGTCGAAAACCACATGATTTCACTTATATGTGGGATATATAACTGAAAACAACAAAAGAACAAGACAAAGAAAAAAGACTCATAGACTCAGACAACAGTTTAGTGGTTATTAGAGGGGAAAGGGGAAGGGGGAGGTAGAACATGGTAATGGGGTTCAAATACATGGTGACAAAAATTTTGACTTTGGATAGTGAACACACTATGCAATATATAAACCTATGTAATTTTATTAACCACTGTTACCCTAATAAATTTAATTCAAAAATAAATTTCTGATTAAAATAAATGGTGTTAGGAAAAATGGACAACTACATGCAGAAAAATGGTATTGGATCCTTATCTACATGACTTACAAGTATTATCTCAAAGTAAATTAAGGATTTGAATATAAAATCTAATACTTAAAACTCCGAGGGAAAAAAATATAGGGAAGAAGCTCTTTGAATGTAAACTAGACAGTGATTAATTGGATATGGCAAAAGCACAAGAAACAAAAGCAATAATCAACAAGTGGTATCTTAAAAAGTTAAACTCAGAAAGACAGTAGAATGGTGATTACTAGGGGCTGTCGGATGAGGGAATTGAGTAGATCTTTGTCAAAGCATGCAAACTTGCAGTTAGAAGTTCTGGAAAATTATTTGTGGAGATTTAATTTACATAATTGTTACTACAGTTAACAGTACTATATTATATGCTTGAAAATTGCCAAAGACTTTATCTTAAATGTTCCCAACACAAAATAAATGATAATTACATTATATGATGGAGATGGTAATCATATTGCAATATATGTGTGTAACAAATCAGCATGTTGTGCACTTGAAACTTATACAATGTTATATATCAATTATCTCAATTAAAAAGCAATTTAATAATTTATAAAGGAAGAAACAAATTTTAACAGTATAAGTTTATAGTTACCTTTCTCTTTCTTTCATTTTTTGTTGAATTTGCTATGTAAGCAGTTTCTGATACCTTGACAGAATTAATAATTCCATGAAGGCTACAAGCTGAGTCTTGGATTGTGTACAACTACAAAAGGAAGCAACATTCCCATTAGAATAGCCAGTCATGCCTTCAAGCTATCAAATTAGGGCACCCCAGACAAACTCCAATTTTATCAATAAAATTTAGTCTTCAATAGAATACTTTGGAAAAATTGTCTAACGACTTCAATGTAGGCATTTTGTTTCTATAGACTTTTTTCTTCTCTCAATAGAAAGCAAATGGAATATACTCATTATGTACCTAGATTTAAATTTTTGTTTATTTCTACTTAAATTTTTACATAAATTTGAAACACTCCACATCAAGTAAAAAAAAAATTTAAGCTTTTATTTAAAATATTTTTTATTTGTTGCATATCATGTATGTTATAAACTATTAACTTAAAAGACACTATCATGAACTCTTTCTCAATGATTCTGGAATATATTCCCCTTTGTTGGTGTGTGCACTTTTCTAAATTACTTTTCTAACTCACTTTTTGAAATGTTTTCTTGTTATTTAACTTTAGCTCTTCTATATAGAATTTTTCAGTGATAAAATTCTTTTTGGAAATTTGCCAACCTATACATTGAAATTTTCTTCCTTAGGCATATTTCTAATTAGCATTTGTTACTATCTCCTATTAACCTTCCAAGATAGTATAACCACAGATTAAAATGAAGTAAATCATAAGTCATTTAAGCAAAATTTATTTTGATCTAATTGAAATTTAATTCTCTCACAAAAGTTACCATCATATTTTTCTCACTCTCTGAATGCTGTGCTATATTTAGCAAAATAGTTTCTTCCTGAAGGTTAGTGATTTTGTTACAAGAGGGGTTATATGACTATTCAATTATTTTCTGTGTGCATGTATATGTGTTTGTGTGTGTGATGTGACTGTTACTTTTCACGCAATTTCAATTTCAGCACTAATATTTTTTTTATTGAATCTATTGGGGTGACATTGGTTAATAAAATTATATAGGTTTCAGGTGTACTATTCGATAAAGCATCATCTATATATTGCATTGTGTGTTTACCACCCAAAGTCAAACCTCCTTCCATCATCATATATTTGACTGAAAGCAACAAATGAACATGACAAACAAACAAAAACTTAAAGACACAGCCAGAGGGAAAGGGGGCAGGGATAGAGGTAAAGGAAAACATAAAGAGGGTAAAATATATGAAAATTTTTGACCCTTTGATTTAAGTTAGGTTCAGTCCAAATAATCACACCAAAATATGAAAAACACTAAATGATATCATTACAAAGGGGAGTAGTGGAAGAGGAGGAGGAGGAGGAGAGAGAGAGAAAGAGAGAGAGAGAGAGAGAGAGAGAGAGAGAGAGAACAAAAGAGTGCAAGAGAGCACACAAGTCTTTTTCTTCTAGAGATCTCTAGCATACTTTGAAAGTGGACAGAAGTTTAACCTGGATCTGTTTTTGTTTTTGCCACAAGCATCAGTATGGTAAGAAATGTTTATAGGATGGAATATCAATTTTAAAAATAGTCATGCAATTACCATTAATGATAAACATTGTGAAGACATTAGTGATTAAGAAATTACAAACACATAATGTTTTATTCACACCCTTCAATTGTGTATTAAAATCTAATTAAAGAACAATATTGTAAAAGAATTCTGGCCCATTAGCAATAAAATTGTAATACTTTATATGTTAAAATATAAAATTATTTTATTTTTGTATTTCAGAAATTAATTCAATAATGCTGAATTTCAACGTTAACCAAATACTGATTTTAATACTTTGCTATTTGGGATTCAGCTAAAATGTGTATTCAGTGGACCCCTGTCATGTACTGTAAAACAATTTAAAGAGTGGTACGCATTATTTGATCATTAATTTCCCCCCAAATTTTAGTTTATGTCATAGAAATGTTTCCTACCATAAACTTTCTATTTAAAATTTTTCGCTTAAAAAGTGATGTTTGAGAATCTTGTTTCTGAAAGCTAAAACTTGCTTCCATCTGAGTCCTACCCTGCTTTCAGATGCCAATTACCACTGTTTTTAAATTCTGAAGAGCAAGCTCAAAGGTTATTCTGAGCTTTCAAGGTTAAAGAATATGAATTAACGTTGATCCCTATGAGTCTTAGAAAAGGCAAATGACAGTTCAGTTCATCATAATCCATTTTTCTGCTTCTAGGTAGCTATGAGCATAGATTCTGCAGGTAAATAGGCCTGATTGGAATTTCACCTCCCATAGAAACCTTGGTGCGACCTTGGGCAAAGGATAATTAAATGAGAGAGGACATATGTAAAGATAGGAAAGCTCTCTGAAAATGGTATTATTATCATTGCTTCATAACTAGGTCATCTCCAGGAGAGACTGTGGGGCAGGATAAGATCTCACTATTTTCAGATGAACCTAAAATCATCCTGCTTTCTTTTACTACCATTTTAAGAGCTAATATAAATTACTCAGTTACTGATTTTTCCAACTTAAATATTACACCAATAATTTGACTTCCTTATTGTCTACCTCTAAATTTCCTTTTAATCATCTTTTTTTTCTACATGAGATGAATCGAGTCTAACAAATGTTTGAGAAGTTAGAAGAGCCATATTTCTAACTATAAAGCATAAGGAAATCAAAGATGCCCTTGCATGTTGGATTATAGGTATTTACTAATGAATAAATGTATGGTAAATGAATGAAGTTTCCATTTTGTTAAAGCTATTATGCTGTGTTCCTTTATATTTCAATCGATTAGATATAGAAATCACATATATCATTTTCACTGATTTTCACAATGTCTTGTAAAAAGATAAAACAAGTATTGCTATTTCTAGTTTACAAAAACTGAAAATAAGTCTCAGCAATATTAAATGACTTAACCAAGGTAAGCTAAGGAACAGGACTTGACCTGAGGTCTTTTAACACCTAGTCAAGATCCTCTCCACCATATCACTCTGCTTTTTATGTTACCCTATCAATGCAGCATGGTGAAGGAAAGCTGAGAAAAAACTTCCCAGGGAGTTTCTGTAACTCCGTACAGTCCCTGCATATAAATGCACTTATTCACTGTTAAAACAAATAAACTTGGAGCACATAGGCTTCCAGGCTAAAAAAGATTTGAGCTGAAATTTCAAGTTGTGAACAGTGGATTGGGGATGACTTTGAGAAATACTGTCTCTCCAAATATAACAGGTAATTTCTAGAAAGTGTTCTACATCTCACACTTGAACCATAGTGGGAACTAAAGCTCAACCTGCCCTGGTGGAGGCATCACACAGAACAAATTTTTGCCAGGTAGAGATTTTCAAAAATGATCACAGTCCCAACTAGAAAAGGATATATGGTCATTTTACTGCAGGATTTTTTAACTAGGGTCTATCTCTACCTTCAAAATCCACAGGTGAATATTAAGAGGGCCCCGATGACACTTGAAAATATATGCAAAAGTATTTGTCTATATATATCTAATTGTTCTAGAGTTGTGGATCATAGCTTTCACCAGATTCTCAGAATGCCCCCGAAAGGTTAAGAGTTAAGAGCAGTAATAATTAGGTTTTATTATTAGTATTTAAAAAAAAATTCTCTGTACCGCAAATTTCTATTATATTCAAAAAAACTATATAATTTCTGTAGAAGTAAAACTTCCCAGTAAATCGGTCACAGAGAAGTGATATCTCCAGGTGCCGGCCCCCAGGAGGGCGCTGACCGCCACTGGGATGCAGATAGGGAAAGTGCCTGCTACCCCTATTTTATCTAAGAGTTCCCTGAGGACATTTGCCTTTGTATGAGACAATTTGCCTTTGTGTGGGACGTTTGCAGCCAACAACTGCTTTCTATAATCTGCTGCTTCCTGTAATCTGCTTGCTTGCTTGTTCAAAAGACCACCAGGATATGGTTTTAAACTTTATAAACTGCCTCCTTTGGAAGCTCTGGGCTGATCTCCTCTAATCCTGCATGGTAGTCAGTCGCTGGCAGGCTAATAAAGGCTCATAATTCTCTCTGATTAGGCTCTGTGGGTACCTGTTCTCACCTGCTCCATAACAATTTTATCAAATCTTCCCAAATATATTTTTGATTCCTTTTGGATTCCTTATAATAACTTTCAAAGCAAGATAGAGTTACATTCTAGATCAGTTTGAAATGCTTGTTAATGCCTGCTCCCTTCTCTATGCAGTTAAGAGCAGAGTAAGTAGTGGCAGGAATTTACTTATTTAATGTTTGTTAAAGATTCTCCAGAGTTGGTTATTTAGTTATTTTAAAACTGTTAATGGCTTACTGTTTTAAAATTAGTGCAATTTAGTAGTTGATGGTTGGTCACAGGGATGGGGAGCACAGCATAGGGAATGCAGTTAACATTAATGTAATGGCTAGGTGGAGAGCCAGAAGAGAAAGAACAATTAGGGGGATCGTTTTATAAATTATATAAATGTCTAAGCAATGCACTGTATACTTGAAACCAATAAAAGAAAATTTTTAAAAATGTTATGTATGTTTTATATATGGGTCTATCTATCTATCTATCTATCTATATATATATATAATGTATACACTCATATATTTTCTTATTTTTATCTTGATGTCATAAATATTGATTTTTTTATAATATTACAAATGATTTTTTCATGTGTTTATTCCATTAGTGCTAAAGAATTAGGAAATTTGCTATGTTTTTACTATAATTCTTATCTCATCTTTAACTTAAGATGATTACAACTGAAAAGTAAAAATCAATTATTATTTCTTTAATTTTTCTGAAAAATGTATTTCTACTTAAACTTCATTTCTCCAGTTAGCTGTACAATCTGTGAAATCACCATTAAAAATAATAAGTCAATGTGTTCATACATCACTTTATTCAAGGGAGCACAAAATAATCTGTATGCGTAATTTTAAAGTAATTGTTCTTATTCTGAACCACTATCCTTACAATTCATTATTATTCAGCAATGTTAATGTGTTAATGGAAGTCAAAAACCCAAAGCACAAAAGAAGACAATTCTTTTAATATTTTACAATATTGCATTCCAGCATTTTGGATCTGTTCCTAATTAGCTGACCTAGTAGCCTAGTTTCCTCTTGTTTAGGATAAGACAATACTCAAATTTTGGCTAAATAATTTTGAGATTTGTTCCAAGACCCATTCTGACGAGGCCTTTTAGCCAGATATCTTATTTCACTATGTAAATTAGTGTGACCCAAGCTGATGGTGAAAACCCTGCTACTGCCAAGCACATAGCCACCACCTGAGTTTGCTTCAATAATATGCAAATGGACATAAGTATTACATTTCTTACAGAAGCAAGAAGTTCCTCAACATTTCTTTGATCATTTGGAAATGTGCCTTTTACCTTTTAACATAGGTAAGAAATGTTTCCAATACTGAAAAGAGAAAAGAAGCACCTATGCAGCTTTTTCTTTTTAATTTGCATATTTGTTTTCTTCAGCATGTAGACTAATGAATAAAATAAGTAATTTCTTTTCAAACATTTCATTCCACCTTTTGTTATGGAGCAGGTGAGAACAGGGAACCACAGACCCTAATCAAAGAGAATTGTGAGCCTTTATTAGCCAGCTGGTGACTGACTCTCTACCAGGCAGGGTTAGAGGAGATCAGCCCCTAGCCTCCAGAGGAGGCAGTTTATAAAGCCTCTATGTCCTTGAATAAGCAAGCAAGCAGATTACAGAAAGCAGAAGTTAGCACTTAAAGTCTTGCACAAAGATACATGTATTCATTCGGGGGACTCTCAGAGCAAAGAGGGCTAGCAGACAGCTTCCTTATCTGCACTTTGGAATGTTGTGTCTCCTTGAGGCTAGGGCCTGGTGATATCACCTCCCTGTGACTGATTTACTGTTTCTCCTGGGGGCCTGTCCTTGGAGATTTCACTTCCAGTAACAGGAGAATTTTTACTTTTACACTTTAATTTAGACAACACCTAATTGACATGGATTCTAAGCTCTATAGAGAAAAAAATAAAAATCATCATCAGAAAGGGCTCAAGCCCATCACAAAGCAACCAGATGTATTACACTCTAAGACAGGAAAAGATTATTATTCAAAACATGTAGACAACCTACAGATTAAAGAAAAATACAAACTGGACAAATAATTTGATATATACATTATCTACCAATCCTTAACTGTAATAGATACATCCCAGAAGTTAGGACATAGTGAGTACTTTGAAGTATTCAAAGAGAAGCTAGAATATAAAGAGCTTCTTAAAATATCAAAGATATGCTACAATTGTTTGGTAATTAAAATTTTCATGTTCATAATATTTTAAAGTTATATGACAATTTCATAAGTGCAGTGATTAGATAAGAGGTCATTGATCATGTCAGATTAAAACGACTAGAAAGACACATTTTGAAGAAAAAAAAATAAGAGAAAAGATTGTCAAGACTATCCTAGAGATGTTTAAACATGCCATGAGATGATTTTAACACTGATGGAGAGTGTGATGACACTCCATCATCTCTCCTAAGTAGAAACACTGCATCAAAGATTCTAAACAGTTCAAAGGAGAGTTCCAGAATCTTTATTGTTATGTCTATGGTCTAAAGCTTCTAATAATCTAGCTAAATTGAGGGAAAAAATGTCCTCTTGGATCTTGGTTCTTGGATTTTAAACAACGAGCCATTTCATACCTCTTCCTTAGTTTTACAGATGAGAGAAATAAAGTTTCATGTGCTTAATTTTTTTCACATTATCACAAAGATTAATAAGAATGACAAATGGGACTTGAACACAAGACTTCTTACTTCCAGCTCTAAGCTTGGGCAATGAATCAAGAAAACTCAATTCTGACAATAGTTAACCTTATTACTCTTGAGTAAGTTACTTCTTTTCTTCAAGTCTCAAGCATAAAAGTGGGGCAAAGGAAGTTTAAGAGTCATGAATTCAGCCAAAAAAAAAATGTTTATTGAGCACCTATTTATCAGAAAATTTGGGAGCACAAGAGTTATAGCATTATATGGTCTAGATGGTATAGACCATTATACATGGTCTATAACTTTATTGAGCCTAGATTCTAGTAAGAAGAACAACAGTCAGAAAAAAATAATAAACAGACAGGTACACAACAAGCATTAGTAATAATAAGTGCCATGCTGATAATTAAAATAAGTGCTAAGGTTTTGAATGGGTAGCTAGTCCAGATTGGGTGTGTAATGGTCATGAGAACTTATGTATTTAAGATGGCGATGTAAGATCTAAGATGGCGGAATGGAAAATTTTAAATTACCCCAGCAAGGTAGACTGCAATCCCCTCCAACCAAGGGCTGGAATTCTCCACCCAGACATCCTGTTTGCTTGCTTAAAGGTCAGGCCATAATCAGGCCATATGGTTAGTCAATAAGGAACTGCAACCTGTCCCGTGCGTGCAAAGTTAGCCTGCCATAAACCTAATGTAAGGAACCCCATGCTAAGGATCGGGGCTCTTGTTCTCGCTGCTGTGTCAGTAGACGCTTGAGCCAAGATTCGAATTCATAATAAAGTTTTCTTTTTGGTTCTAATTCGGCTCTGAGGTCAATTTGTCTGGGTGCGCTCTGTAACATTTGGAGGCCCCAGCGAGATGCCTGGGTTTTCCCCTGTGCTTGATCTGAATTCATCGTGCAGGTACAGAAAACCCCAAAAAGTCTCAAATTCAACTCGTCTGTACCCGGACCTTCGACTGGACCCGGCCGGGAGTTTCTGATCACTGGTAAGCCAGGCCTGAGGTGTGACTTTTGGTGAATCTGGGGAACGTTCCATTTTGGGGACTTGAGGAAGGCGGGACGCTGCGAACTTCCCAGTCCATGCCAGACACCGTGACGACGGCTGAAGGCTCTGGAAACCTGGTCTTTTTGGCAATTGAATCTGTTTGTACTGTTTTGTGTCTGTTGGGCAATAGCCTTCGTTGTTGCCCCGTTTTATCCTGCTTGTTCTGTTCTCTTCCTTCTGACAGTCACTATTGTCATTACCTTGTCTTTGCCGTTTGTCTGATCATGGGTCAGAGACCTGAAAACTGGGGATAAAGTGAAGGCCACCGCAGGAAAAAGTGGTTGCAACCTAACAGGTAAGGGGCTGCGGTGAGTACTCGAGAGTTGTAATGAAGAATATTGTACATAAGTACTAAGTGATTAGGGAGCTCCATAATTAACATAATGGGTAATAGTAATAGTCGCATGCTCTTTGTACATTTGCTTAAAATATGCTTCGTGCTCGCAGAGCCAAGGTAAGATATCAGCAGTTATATAGTTTTTAAAAATTGTTATAAAAACTTGGGAAGAAGGTTGGAGAAAGGCTCCAAGATTATTATGATGTACATGGGCCAGGGAAGGTGCCCATCGATACCTTCAGCCTATGGACCTTGATTAGGGATAGCTTAGATTTTAGGCATGAAAGGGATAAGATTGGGGAACACATCTCAGATTCTCCTAAGTTAGGAAGGAATGAGGATCCCCCAGATCCAGGGGATGCAGAGCAGTTAGAGGAGGAGACTGCTTGATACCATGATGGGGAATATGAGTATGTGCATGATCTCTGATCTATATTTTTCTGTGTTATATGTAATATAGTAGTTCAGTTAAAAATTCTAGTTGTGATGGGAGGAAAAATGTATGTTTTTGGTAACAGAGGGAATAAGGTATAAAGATTTATTTTGACGGAAACTGAAGGAAGGGTGTGTTGTGACCAGAATAACCAGACTCAACCTGAGTGCTCTGATATTAGAGGCAGTTTATTAGCCGGCAGCTGTCCTTCCAAAGGAGCAGCCCCGAAACATAAAGATACAAGGGTTTTAAGCCCAAAATCTCATTCTTCATTCTGTCTAAATCACAAAGGTTTAATATTTCTTCTATTCTCTACCTGTCAACCTAAAAGGTGGGTTGTGCAAGCGGGGGTACAGAAGCAGAAAGTGTACTGTTAAAATGTTAGGTTCCCATGGGTAACTGTTAGGGTCCCATGGGCAACTGTTAGGTTTCCAGGAGTAATAGTCAAACAATAACTTTTCAAGCAAGCAGGTGTCCAGAAGCGAGACATGGCGATTAGCACGTAGGCTCTTAACCTTAACCCATTACTACATCTTTGTGACCCTTTCAGTAGCACGTCATCACAGGGTGTTTATTCTAAATGAGTAAAAAGAGACAGACTAAAAATAAGCAAGTGGTTGAAGGTTTGTAAAGAGAAATCTTGAGAGGAACTTTTATGTGATTAAGGATAAGGTTAAAAATTTAAAAGTCAAAAATAGACAAATACAAAATTTTAATGTTCCTTAGACTATTAGTTTGCTACTGATGTTATAGAAAAGTTTTCTAAGTAGAAAACAAAGAATCAACAATTGGGTATGTAGAAGTAAGAAACTTTCCAGTAAATCAGTCACAGAGAGGTGATATCTCCAGGCTCTGGCCCCCAGGAGGGGGCTGACCAGCACTGGGATACAGATAGGAAAACTGCCTGCTACACCCTATTTCATCTAGGAGTTCCCTGAGGACATTTGCCTTTGTATGAGATGTTTGTAGCCAACAATTGCTTTCTATAATCTGCCCTTTCCTGTAATCTGCTTGCTTGCTTGAAAGACCACCAGGATATGGTCTTAAGCTTTATAAATTTCCTCCTCTGGAAGCTCGGGGCTGATCTCCTCTAACCCTGAAAGGTAGATGCAGTCGCCTGGCCGGCTAGTAAAGGCTCACAATTCTCTTTGATTAGGCTCTGTGGGTCCCTGTTCTCATCTGCTCTATAACAGGTAAAGTTATCTTAAATTAACCAAGTTTCTTTGCCTCTGGGGCCCGTAGAATAGGCTTTCAGAGATTTTTATTCCCAGTAGGTAGGGACTACAGCCCTATCCCAGCTTTGAAGAAGTTACAGAAGAAAGACCTTCCTCCTTCAACATCCCTTTAAGATTAAGGGAATAAAATCTCTGAAGGGAAATAATGTAGGGAAGAGGCAGAAAAATCGAGGTGTTGGTTGGGTCACATTCAGAGACTACAATGCCTCTGAATGGAATGAAAATAAAGTCAAATTACATTTACAAGGGATATAGACTGGTAATAATGCCAGTATCAATGTAACTCATCTTCATAAACATATTTTTGACATCCAAAACAGTAGAGCCTTTATTATGAATCCTGCAAAATTGGCTGAGAAAAGTAGATGATTTGAGAGGCTTTAACCCCTATAATTTTTTTAAAAATATGGCCTAGTACTTATTTAGTCTACTATTGTTGCTGTTAACAAACTTCAAATACAAAAACAAAAAAGGGGAGTCAACCCCATAACTTCTCAAAATATCTTAAACCATGTACTTTTTACTTTAAATTTTTTTTAACACAGATGATGATGGTCAAATAGCTGCAGAACGGCTCTGATCTCCTTCGAGGACTCCAAGAGCGGTAGTTCGTTGGAAAGATCCATTAACTAATGAATGGCATGGCCCAGATCCCATTTTAGTATGGGGCTGGGGGCATGTGTGTGTTTTTCCTGAAGGTGCAGATGGACCATTGCTGGCTACCTGAGAGGCTCGTCAGGCATGGTGAAGATGGTGGATGGATCAGGCCTGGAGATTATTGGTCACAAAGATATAATGTATCAGGCACAGGTCGCCACGTTAAGGACTGGTCTGGAGGACTCCTACTGGGACAACAGGAGTTGTCTGCAGGAATGTGGTGGTCGGATACTGGACGTCCACAAACCTACATTTGGAAATTTGCTGCCGCCATGAACACTCCCGAGCCAAGTTACAATAGAACGAGAAATTGGACTGAACCCAGAAAAGACGTACTGGCTTGTGTAACCCCACCTTCTGTATCATTAGTAGAAAATGTTACCATTGCTATAAAAAATCAATTTAATGTAACATGTAACAATTGTAGTCTTACTAATTGTGTCTCCACGGTTCCCACTGGGACGGCAGTAATGGTATTCCATCAACTCTCTTTTGTAATGTTACCAGTGAATGTTATGAAGCCTTGGTATTCAGATTGGGGCCTGCAGGTATTAGAGAAAATTAACAAATCCCTATGTAGAAATAAAAGGTTTGTAAGATTGCTCATTGCTAAAATTGTAGCTATTGTGGCTCTCATTGCTACCGCTGCTACAGCTGCTGTTGCACTATCTCAGTCTGTACAAATTGCTCATTTTGTAAATGATCTATCTAAAAATGTTACTATGGCTTCAGGTACTCAAGAAGACATAGATAAAAAAAAGAACAAAAAGTAGATAAATTGTATAAGTTAACCCTTAGGAGATGAGATTCAAAGTTTAAAAGCCAGAGAGCATGATTGGAATGTTATGCAGATTTTATTTAGATTTGTGTCACTCCCAAAGTCTATAGTGATAGTCAGCATGCATGGGATAGGATTAGAGCTCATATACAAGGAGTATAGCATAATGCTAATGTCTCTATAGACCTCCTGCAATTGCACAAAGAAATTCAAAATATGAGGGATGCCCAACCATTAAGATTTGAAGCTGCAAAAGAAGCAGCTAAATTTATAGATAATTTGAGAAGTTCCTTACCCTCTTGAACTACAATCACTCATCTTGCTGTTTCAGTACTTGCTCTAGGTTTTTGTATAATTTGGGGATTATGCCTGCTTCCTCCATTGTTGAAATTATTTTATCAGCTCCTTCATGAAGATCCGTGCTGAAGTGCATGGAGTTAGGCTTCAGGTTCAAATATAACAGCAGCAGCCTAACCCCCCACAATGGCAGAGGCTGGTAGCCAATGACAGGTAAGATTCCTCCTGGGTGAAATCAACCTAAGACAGGGCATGAATGATGGAATTCATGTGCCAATGATGGGTAAGATTTACGCCTTGTGGAGGATCACCTAAGACAGGCACAGTCTTTCTGCCCCATAGCTAAGAAGGCTATGGCTTATAATAAAATAAGAGAAACATGCCAGTTCTTAGATAAAGAGTGCTGTTTCTATGTCAACGCCTCTGGCATTGTTCAAAACAAGGTCAGAGAACTTAAGAGATCAATCAAAAACTGCCTAGCAGAGGCTGAAGGAGGGGACTAGACTTAGTATTTCTCCAGCCAGGTGGGCTATGTGTAGCCCTCAACGAAGAATATTTTGTAATAAGAAAATTTATATTTGTAATAGTCTAAGAATTTTGTTTGCAATCTGATATATAAAATTTTAACTTGGAGCACTTATAAGCACAGTAAAAAAGACTATTGCATTAAATTTTTACTTTTAGGTTTAATATTTTCACTAGAATTTTTCTTCTCAAATATTACTTAAATGAACTATAAAAAGCAACAGTCATCAGTCTTGAGAAATTTAAAACTGGGTGAAATTACGTAAAGAAGGAAAATGGCGGATCTGGAGGAGCAGTTGTCTGATGAGGAGAAGATACATATAGCAGCCAAGTTCATCATTCATGCCCCTCCTGGAGAATTTAATGAGGTGTTTAATGATGTTCGGTTACTGCTTAATAATGATAATCTTCTCAGGGAAGGAGCAGCCCATGCATTTGCACAGTATAACTTGGGCCAGTTTACCCCAGTAAAAATTGAAGGTTATGAAGATCAGGTATTGATAACAGAACATGGTGACTTGGGAAATGGAATATCTTTGGATTCAAAAAACAGAATCTGTTTCAAATTTGATCACTTAAGAAAGGAAGCAACTGATCCAAGACCATATGAAGCAGAAAATGCAGTTGAGTCATGGAGAACTTCAGTAGAAACTGCTCTGAGAGCTTATGTAAAAGAACATTATCCAAATGGGGTCTGCACTGTAGATGGTAAAAATAAAAAATAGATATTTGAGGATCTTAGTAAGATGCATAATAGTTCAGAATTTTCAGAATTAAAGTAAAATCAGTCTTATTCTCTTTCTGAGGCTTTACAACTTACTATAGTGTTTAGATTTAAAAAACACTTGTCATTCCTTGCTTGTTAATTTAAGAACTTCTACACATTTCATTTTTCTCATTTGCTGAAATTGAGTGATGAATCAAAAGTTTGATTTGCGACTAAAAGAAGTGGGGAATGTAATGGGTCATGAGAACTTATGTATTTAAGATGGCGATGTAAGATCTAAGATGGCGGAATGGAAAATTTTAAATTACCCCAGCAAGGTAGACTGCAATCCCCTCCAACCAAGGGCTGGAATTCTCCACCCAGACATCCTGTTTGCTTGCTTAAAGGTCAGGCCATAATCAGGCCATATGGTTAGTCAATAAGGAACTGCAACCTGTCCCGTGCGTGCAAAGTTAGCCTGCCATAAACCTAATGTAAGGAACCCCATGCTAAGGATCGGGGCTCTTGTTCTCGCTGCTGTGTCAGTAGACGCTTGAGCCCAGATTTGAATTCATAATAAAGTTTTCTTTTTGGTTCTAATTCGGCTCTGAGGTCATCTTGTCTGGGTGCGCTCTGTAACAGGGTGGTCAGGGAAGGTCTTTCTGAGGAAGTGACATTCAAAAATGCTAATCATTTATATACACCACCTTCTTCACATCCTAATGTTAACAAAGGCAAACATCTGAACAATTGTATGTGGTACATACTATCAAAATTTTATATATGAAGAAACTGAAATGCATAGAACTGAATTGACTTGCTCAAGGTTATATAGCTAAGTGAGTGTGACAGTAGAATTTTGCTCCTGGGTTCCACAGTACCCAAAGCAATGTTCTGTTGCTTTCTTTTTTTCATTGAAAAAAAAAATTGATATATAATGTTGTGTAAGTTTAATGTATACCATGCATTGATTTGATAGAATTATATAGTGCAATATGATTACTACCATAGGGAAAACTAATAACTTTATTATAACTCTATTACTTCACCTATTTATCAGGGATTTGTGTGTGTGTGTGTGTGGTTGGAACAATTAAGATATAGTCTTTTAGCAAATTTGAAATATATAACACTATATTGTTGACTATAATTTTGATCAAGCTGGAATCTAATAGCAAGAAAGATTCCACCACATGGAGATCAGAGGAAGAATATTTAAAGAAAGAAAATAGCTTGTGCAAAGGCTCTGGGGCAGAAATGAACTCAGTGTGTTTAAGGAGCAGAAGAAAAGCCAGTAAGAATGGAAAAAATATAGTAAGAAAAAGTAATAGGATATGCTTGGGTTAATGAGCAGGGTCCAGAACATGATGAATTAGACACCTTACATATGAATAGCTTTTTACAGTTTATATTGTATTTTACATAGATTGTCACATGTAATCCCCATAACATTTTTATGAGTGGGTACTTTCTCTTCATGCATGCTTAAATATTAGAAAATGCATGTTTTTAAAAAGAAATGCAATGATTCATAACAGCTCACAAAACCAAAAGTAGAGAGTCTTGGACTAAAATTCAATTCTACCTAACTTGGAAATCATTAAGGAAATAGTCAATGATGACTATGCTTCTCAAGTTTTGATTATGCATAGATTACTTTGAAATATCTGTTTTGATTTCTCTCTTCTATCTAAATTTACTTTCTTTCTTTAATCTCCCTCTCCTCCACAATTCAGAAAGAAATAAGGAGGAAATGTGAACCATTTATCATTAAAGTCTATGACCAGACAATGGAAATGTTTCCAAAATGCTAAATTTCTATGATTTCAAGCATCAGACCACGCAGGCAGAAAAAAAAAAATTAAGAACCTATTAGTGGAAGACAGTGTTGAAACAAGGATTTGAGCCAAGGAAATCTTTTTCTACTCTAAAGTCTTAATATTCTAACTAATAATAGTCTAATTGAGAGATGGCTAGAACTAAACAATGTAGAATAGAGGCAAAGGTGATTACATGTTTTGTGATATGTAAATCTATACACAGCTAACTTTAGTTTACTCAAAACTGTATATTTTCATATTTTTCATGATTAAATAAGGAGAGAGCAAAAGTAACCTGTCTCAAATCACCTAATTTCTTGCTCTTAGAGAGATATTTAAAGTTAATAAATGGTGAAATAACATTTCCTGACACATCAGTTATGAGCAAAGAACTGAGAAAAAGTATGGTTCAGTGAAAAAAAAATACTAGCTAAGAATAAGGAGATATGAATAATTTATTGGGAAAGTACTGGAAGACCTTGAGCAAGTAAAACCCAAACAGGTATAATACAGACATGATCATGAACAACTGACAAGACAGGGAGTAGCAAGAAAGTCAATGTAAAAACAAACTACTAATGTTTATTAACTGTGTGCTTTTTCCCTTGAGAAAACAATGACACATGTGCCATTTACCACTGATATTTACCCATCATTCTATTCCAAGGTAGTTTTCAAAATTTGATGTGTTACATCTAAAGGCACTTTACACAAATAACAATTTAAAGATACTCCTTGGCTATCAAAAAGCAAAAGCTGTAATAGACACTGATGCTAGCAGAATTTTATTAGAAAATTTATGCAACTTTTCTATTGATCACTAATATAATAATAAAAAATACTTTAAAACTATAACTAAACCATGGTTTGTTTCTTTCAAATATTTCTAAATCTATTTAACTCTGTGGACAAAAATTAACTCAAAATGGAACAAAGACCTAAATATGAACTAGAACAATAAAACACATAGAAAAAAACATAGGTACTAGACCTTGTTCTCAGAGAGGATTTTATAAATTTGACCCCAAAAACAAGGGAAGTAAAAGCAAAAATAAATAAATAGGACTATATCAAAATAAAAGGCTTCTTCAAAAAAACCACCAACAAGGCAACAAGGAAACCAACTAAATGGGAGAAGATATTTGTAAACAATGTCTCCGATAAAAGACTAATATCCAAAATATACAAAGAAGTCATACAAATCAATAATAAAAAAATCAAATTAAAAAATGGGTAGAGGATCTGAAGAGACACTTCTCCCAAGAAGACAGACAAATGGCCAACAGACACATGAAAAGATGCTCAACTTCATTACCCATTAGAGAAATGCAAATAAAACCTACAATGAGGTACTACCTCATGCCTGTTAGAATGTCTATTATCAACAAGACAAGAAATAAAAAGTGTTAAAGAAGATGCAAAGGAAAAGAAACCCTTATACAGTGTTGGTGGGAACATAGGTTGATGTAGCCATTATGGAAAACAATATAAAAGTTTCCTCAAAAAATTAAGAAGAAGGCTACCATATGACCCAGCAATCTCTCTTCTGGATATCTACCTGAAAGATTTGAAAACATATATTTACAAAAATATATGTATCTCTATGTTCATTTCAGCGTTATTCATGGCGATTAAGATATGGAAATAATCTTATTGTCCTTCAATGAATGATTAGATAAAGAAATATGATACATATATACAATTGAATACTGCTCAGCCATACAAAAAGATAAAATACTGCCATTTGTGACAGTATAAATGGATCTTGAGAGTATCATGTGAAGCAAAATAAGTCAGAAAAAGAGAAAGAAACGTGATTTCACTCATGTGTGAAATATAAAAAAGAAAGCAACAAACAAAAGAAAAAACTCACAGATAAAGACAAAGTAGGGTAATTACGAGAGAGAAAGTGGATTTGAGGGAGACTGAGGATGGTAAAGAAAGTCAAAGTATGGCGACGGGAGATTAGATTTTGAGTGATGAACACACAATTCAATACACACATTATATATTATAGATTCATACATTTAAAACATAATCTTATTAATGAATGTCACCCCAATATATTTAATACTAAAACAAAGCTTAATATATAGTCATCCTCCACTATCCATGGTTTTATTTTCCAAGGTTTTAGTTACCTGCAGTCAACAGCAGTCCAAAAATGTTAAATGAAAAATTCCAGAAATAAACAATTCACAAGTTTTAAATTGCCCACCATTCTACCATTCAAAAAAAAATCAATAAGGAAATAACATCCTTAAATGACGCATTAGTCCAACTGGACATAATTGACATTTACAGAGCCTTCCATCACAAAACAGCTGTTTATACATTCTTCTCTAGTGCTCATTGAACAGTCTTAAGAATTGACTATATACTGGGATACAGAGATAGCCTCAACAAATATACAAGAACTGAAATCATAGCAACCATATTCTTTGACCATAATGCTTTGGAAATAGAGATCAACTGACTTAGGAAACATGGCAGTGTGAGAGACATACCCAGATCTAACCTCTTGAAACAACAGTAAGTTGAACATCTAAAAGTCAACAAAAAAACACACAAACTGCACACCAGCACATCTAAGTGTGAAATCTGTCAATAAGATTTACCACAGGTCAGAACCCTGGGTGTCAGGTGGTGGACTGAGGGAAATAAAGAAGCTACCTTTCCCAGCCACTGGAGCTCCCTGCAGGAGGAGAGAGAAGGGAAAGGGTGTGGCGAGTTTCCTGAGTAGCCCTGCCTGGAAATGCTGTGAGATCCACACGGCTGATGGCAGTGCTATGTCATCAGGGTGGAAAGTAGAGAAGAGGGACAGCAGAGAAACAACAGTTGATTTTTACCAGTCGTGGTTGCAAAACTGACGATGAGCCTCAGCCCACAACGCCTAACGTAGAGTACCCCTACCCCCATCTCCTTCAAGACTGAACCACAGAGCACCATGGGAATCTGAGCAAACACTACCAAAACTGTCACTAACAATGACAAGTACTAGAAAGCAAAAAATAAAATGGCTACAAGAAGATCTCATATTTCAATATGTCACCCTAAATGTAAATAGACTAAACTCACCAATAAAATGGCATAGAGTTGCAAAAAAGATTGAAAAACCAAACCAAACCATATCCTGCATGTAAGAGACAAATCACAGCTCCAAAGACAAATATAGACTCAAAGTTAAAAGGTGGAAAATGATATTTCAAGCAAATGCCATTCAGAAAAAAGCAGGAGTAGTGATATTAATATCAGATGAATCAACTTCAAAATTTAAAAGGTAAAGAAAGATACTGAGGTACACTTTATAATGATAAAGGGAATCATGCACCAGGAAGACATAACACTGCTTAACATGTATGCTCCCAATCAGGGAGCCCCAAAATATGTAAAGAAATTACTAACAGAACTAAAGAAAGAAACAAACCAAAACACCATCATAGTAGGGAACCTAAATACCCTGTTGTCAGATATGGACATATTATACAAACAGAGAATCAATAAGGAAATAACACCCTTAAATGACACATTAGACTAACTAGACATAATTGACTTTTACAAAGCCTTCTATCCCAAAACAGCTACTTATACATCCTTCTTTAGTGCACATGTAACATTCCCAATGATTGACTACATACTAAGACACAGAGATAGCCTCAACAAATAAAAAAGGGTTGAAATCATACCAATCATATTCTCTGATCATAATGTTATGAAATTAGAGGTCAACTGCAAAAAGAAAGCAAGAAGAACCACAAATACATGGAGATTAAACAACATACTACTGAAGAATATCTGGGTCAGAAAAGAAATAAAAAGAGAAATCAAGGGATACATAGAAGCAAATGATAATGACAGTAAAAAATATCAAACATTTAGGACATGGCAAAAGTGTTCATAAGAGGAAAGTGTATATTAGTACAAGCCTATCTCCAAAAAGAAGAATGAGCCGAAATAAACAACTTAGAGCTTCATCTTAAAAAAAAAAAAAACCTAGAAAAGGAAGAACAAGTGAAGCCTAAAGAAAGAAGAAGGAAAGAAACAATCAAAATTAGAGCATATATCAATGAAATTGAAAAACAAAAAAAAAATAAAAAAATTGATGCAATGAAGAGCTGGTTCTTTGAGAAGGTTAATAAAATTAACAAACCCCTTGCTAGACTCACTCAAGACAAAAGAGAAAGAACACGAAAAAACAAAATCAAGAATTAAAGAGTAGAAAAAATGATAGACACTGCAGAAATACAAAGGATCATACAAGCATACTATTAGAAAGTATATAATAAATTTAATAGCCCAGAAGAAATGGACCAGTACATAGAAAAATACAACTTGTCTAGACTGAATCAAGAAGAACTGAAAAATCAGAATGACTGATTAGCAGTATGGAAATTGAAACAATCATCAAAAACCTACCAAAAGGTAAATGTCCAGGACCAGATGGCTTCACCAGTGAATTCTACTAAACATTCAAAGAAGATTTAATACCTATTTTCCTCAAACTCTTCCAAAAAAATCGAAGAGGAGAAAATACTGTTCAATTCATTCTATGAAGCCAATATTACTCTGATACCAAAAGCTGATAAAGATAACACACAAAAAGAAAACTATGGACCAATATCTCATGAACACAGATGCAAAAATTCTAAATCAGATACTAGCGAAACGAATACAACAATATATTAAAAAGTGTATCCACTACTGTCAAGTATGCTTCATCCAGGAGGCACAGGGATGGTTCAACATACACAAATCAATTAATGTGATACACCAAATAAACAAATTAAAAATAAAAATTATATAATCATATCAATAGTTGCAGAAAAAGCCTTTGACAAGATACAGCATGCATTTATGATAAAAACACTTAACAAAATCAGTATTGAAGGAAAATACCTTAACATAATAAAGGCCATATATGGCAAGCCCTCAGCCAACATTATACTTACTGCTGAAAAAACTAAAAACCTTCCCTCTAAGATTAGGGACAAGGCAAAGCTGTCCAATATCACCACTGTTATTCAATATAACATTGGAAGTCCTAACGAGTGTAATCAGGCAAGAGAAAGATATAAAAGTAATCCAAATAGGGAACAAAGAAGTCAAACTGTCACTATTTGTGGGTGACATGATTCTCTATATAGAAAACCTTAAAGACTCCACAAGAACACTACTAGAAATAATAAGCACTTACAGTAATGTTTCTAGAATAAAAAAAGTATTCAAAAATTCATTGCATTTCTATACTTTAATAATGAAGTGTGAGAAAAAGAAGTGGAAAAAATAATTTCTTTTCCAATTGCAACAAAAAGAATAAAATATTTAGGTATAAATTTAACAAAACATGTGAAGGACCTATATAATGAAAACTATAAGACCTTATTAAAAGAAATCAAAGAAGATAGAAATAAATTGAAAGATATTTTGTGTTTTTGGATTGGAAGAAACAACATAGTTAAAATGACCATATTGCCTAAAGCATTATAAAGATTTAATGCAATCCCCAGCATAATCTCATCTACATTTTTTTAAAAAATAGAACAAAAAACCCTTCAGGTTTGTATGGAAGCACGAAAGACCCTAAATCAACAAAGCCATCCTGAAGAAAAAAAAAATGAGGCTGGAAGCATCACTTTGCCCAACTTCAAATTATACTACAAAAGATCAATAATCTAAATGGTATAATATTGGCAAAACAAAACAAAACAAAAACAGACACATGGAACAGGGAAATAGAATGGAGAGTCCAGAAATCAACCCATGTTTATATGAGCAAATAATTTTTTTACAAAAAAAGCCTAAAACATAGAGTGGAGAAAAGAAAGCCTCTTCAATAAATGGTGCTGGGAAAACTGGAAAGCCACCTGCAAAAAGAATGAAACTAGACTGTTGTCTATCACCACACACCAAAATTAACTCAAAATGGATTAAGGACATGAATATAAGACCCAAAACAGTAAAATGCTTAGAAGCCTAGGAACAAAACTCAAGGACTTTGGACGTAAAGAAAAATTTATGAATTTGACCTCAAAGGCAAGGGAAGTAAAGGTAAAATAAATAAATTGAACTACATCAAACTAAAAATTTCTTTCCAGCAAAATAAATTGTCAACAAGGTAAAGAGACAACCATCTGAATGGAAAAATATATTTGCAAGCAATGCCTCCGATATAGGCTGAATATCCAAAATACACAAAGAACTTATACAACTCAATAACAACAACAACAACAACAAAACATACAATTTAATCAATAAATGGGCAGAAGCCCTGAAAACACACTTCTCACAAGAAGACATACAAATTGCCAAAAACATATGAAAATATATTCAACATCACTAGCTGTTAGGGAAATGCAAATCAAAACCACAATGAGATATCATCTCACACCTGATAGAATAGCTCTAATCAACAGGACAATAACAAATGCTGGAGAGAATGTGGAGAAAAAGAAGGCCTCATACACTGCAGGTGGGACTGCAAATTGGTATAGCCACTATGGAAAAGAGTATGGAGTTTCCTCAAACAGCTAAGAATTTATCTACTATATAATCCAGCAATCCCTTTATTGGGTGTTTATCCCAAAGGTTTGAAAACTCATATTCGAAAGATATCTGCATATCGATGTTCATAGTAGCATTATACACAGTGGTCAGGACACGGAAGCAGCAGAAGTGTCCTACAATAAATGATTGCTACATATATATATATATATATATATATATATATATATATATATATATATATATAATGGAATATTACTCAGCCATAAGAGGAGATGAAATATTGCCATTTGTGACAACATGGATGGACGTCGAGATAATCATGCTCAGAGAAATAAGCCAGACAGAAAAGGTTAAAAATCACATGATGTCATTTATATGTAGAATATAAACCTAAAAGCAACAAATAAACAGGTCAAACAGAGAGTCATGGACATGGACTACCTACTAATGGTTTCCAGAGGGTAGGGGTTGGAGGAGGAGCAGGTAGGGTAGGTAGATGGTGTAAAGAGGGTCAAGTATGTGGTGACAGAAAGAAATCTAACTATGAGAGGTGAACACACAGTGTAAATATATATGCTTTACTATTAAAGAATATAACTGAAACTTAGTGGATTTCGTTAACCAAAGTCACCATAAAAAATAAATTTAAAAAAATAAATAATTACAAATAAAAGACACACTGACTCCAATAATGTTTGGTCAAATTAAATTAATTTGTCTTATAAATCATAACAACAATTAATTCTACTTTTTCTAACCTGGCTATTTTTATTTTTATATACTTTTAGAATGTTAGAAGCTTGCTGACCTTTTCTATATTTTAATTTAAAACTCAATTTTTGGGGGTGTCTTTAATATAAGTAATCAATTAATTATTCAATAAAGTTTAAAATAGACATGCAGTACAAAATTCAATTAGATTACATATGATTGCTTCAGATGTTGAGAGACATTTCTACAGGTGACCAAACTTATAATTAAGTGTAGCTCACAAAGTATTGTTTTATCTTCCATATCTGTATTTCCTATTGACTCACAGAGCTTTTGCTTCATTTTAATGTGATCTTTTCCCAGGTGCCCTAAAATGCTATAGCTAGAGCCATATTCTTAGTTATTTTACTACAATACTTGTCTTAGTAGTTTTGTTAAATAAGAGGAAATTGTTTAATCTTCAGGATATTTCTCAAGCAGTATAATTACCATCATTGAAGAAGATGACAGAATCTACACATAAGTCATATTTTGTCCTTTTTTTATTGTGCACCTGAACATTTTAGACACAGACTATTTAGTTCTCCAACAAAATAACCGGTTGCTCTGTATATTCTGCCAATATAAAAGAAAATTATGAATACTAGATTTTAGCTTCTTACTGACTTTCATAGTTTTGGATTTCCTATCTGTGATTAAAGGATAAAAATTCTGCATCACATTCATTTTCTAGGTTGAATGTAGGCAGTTGTATAAGGGCAGGTGTCTTAGTAAGATTCTGTATTTGCAGATTAATTTAAAAATCTACCAGCTGAAATACTCCCTCCAAACTATAAAAGATGGCTGTTACCTCTTAGGAATAGAATTAAGAAGAAATAATAGGGCCTTGAGAATTTATTTTATTCCTTGCTTTATTGTTAGAAATTGTTACAATGAATATATCATTTATAATGATTCTCTTATAAAAATAAGTCAACAAAAGAGATTACTAGCTACCAAATATCAGTTTCTACCAAATATCAGTTTCTACCAAATCCAGCCTAAGGAGTGCTTTACTTGTTTTGACTTTTCTATACTTCTCCATCCCACAGTCCCTCACTTCTCTAAAATTTAACCACCTGTAACTACATTTATGCTAAATTGTCAATGTATACTTTTGGCTTCATCTGACAAATTAATCTTTGTTACTGTGTTACTAGGTGATGTTTTATAATTCTTTAAAACTCTCTCACATATTGGCTTAGGTAAATTATAGCCTAAAAGAAGAGCTTTAAAGTGTCAGATTATATTTTAGTCAGGAGTGAAGCATTGGCAGTAAAATAATTGCTAATTCTCCAATCAAACCATATAATTACCCACTTTTTTTTTTTTTTCTGGCGGCCTCTAAGGCTAGCCTTGGTACTATGCTGCAGTAGCTTAATAGAATCTAAGATTATGGTTATGAATTTTATTTTAAGTACAATTTAACTATATATCAAATTATGAAAAACTACACTAAATATAAAAATTCTCATGGACCCACTTGTGAGTTGTATTTTTACTTTTTAATTTTAAATGATGATTTTCTATTGTATAAAATTTTTACCCATGCGTGATGGATATATAGTACTGGTTTAGGGACTTCTGGAGAAATCCATACATGATTCCTTCTTGGGAAGCACAGAATCTCATTACATCAAAGGATTAACCAAATTATATCAAAATTGCAATTCGTAGTTATTGTAGGGAGAGAGAACATAATAGGTCATTAACACTTTAGTGAAAATTAGATTTTTTTAAGTTAAAGAATTTGGTGAAGAAGAAAGCTGAATGATGTTTGATATACTAATTGATTCTGCTGATTTGTAGAAAAGAAGTGCGTTGCTACTTTTACAAAACTATGGATTTCATTTCACAATTTGAAAAAAAGTTCCCTGACACTAGCAAGTCAGTTAGTAATTGTTACACTTTCTCAAGGAAGTTACACTATCTTGAGAAAGCTCGCTACATATAACTTTGTGCCTCTTTATGCATTCTTCAGTAAACAAGAGTTGACACAGTACATATTTCTTAAGTCCTAGTAATATCACAGAATCATCCTTATCAAGGGAAGATAGGTTTCAAAATCCCAGCAGATGTCTGAAACAGCAGATAGTTCCTAACCCTATATATACTCTGTTTTTTTTGTTTTGTTTTGTTTTGTTTTTTACTATACATACATATTTATGATGAAGTTTAATTTATAAATTAGGTTGGGAGGCTAAGAAAAAGGGGTGAAGTGTTAAAGAAGTACAAATTAGTAGTCGAAAGATGGGCATGAGGATAGGGACCACAGCATTGAGAATGCAGTTAGCATTAATATTATGGCTAAGTGGAGACCAGAAGAGAAAGAGCATTTAGGGAGATTGTTTTATAAACTATATAAATGTCTAGCCACTGTACTATGTACTTAAAACTAATAAAAATAAAAAATCAAAAAATTATAACAATATACTGTAATGAAAGTTATATAAATGAGTCTTTCTCATTCTCCAGTAAATTTTATATTTTTCATTCCAAACATATTCCTTATTCTGTGTAACCATTCCTTACTTGCAGCAAAAGGCTTGGTATCACTTGTTTCAGGGAATTCCTTGCTGAAATCTTCATATAGGCTCAATGCTTTCTGGTGCAACATGCTGCTGTCATTTGGAATACATTTTCTGTTCATGCCTTCCAATGTAGATTCAGATATGGGTGTGTGGAGAGGGCTCAACACAGACATAGTGGTACTGTCCCTCCAGCCCTTGCCCTGAAGCCATAAAACTCAATCTTTCCTTGCATGTCTCTGGTGCTTCTTGAGCTGCTGTCCCTCCACTGAAGCCCAAGGTGAGTTCCTGCAGGCAAATAAGTCTGTGTGCGAGAACTTTAAGTGGATGTCTGGGTTTCTAGCAGTCTTCCATCTCACTCATACTAACCAAAGCAATCTATAGATTCAATGCAATTCCAATCAAAATTCCAATGACATTTTTCAGAGAGCTACAACAAATTCCTAAAATTCATATAGAACTATATATATATATATATATATGGCAATCTTGAGAAAAAAAAATAATTAAAGGAATCACACTACCTGAAATCAAACTATTCTACAAGGCTATAGTAATCAAAACAGCATGGTACTGGCATAAAAACAGATACACTGATCAATGGAACAGAATAGAGAACCCAGAAATAAATCCACACCTATATGCTTACTTAATATGTGACAAAGAAGGTAAAAATATACAATGGGGTAAAGGTAGTTTCTTCAATAAACGGTGTTGGGAAAACTTGCTTATCAACAAGCTAAGGAGGTATCACTTGAAAGAAAGTAAAGAAAAAAGAAAGAAAGAAAGAAAGAAAGAAAGAAAGAAAGAAAGAAAGAAAGAGAATCAGATTTCATTCCATAAATGCCTAGGCAGAGAAATAATCCATCAAATACTATTAAAGTAAAAAAAAAAGATAACAAGGCAACTTAGAACAAAAATGAAAAACCTCCAGAAAATAAAGACATGGAATTATGTGATTTAAATAAAAGAGAACTCAAGATTGCAGTTCTAAGGAAACTCAATGAGATGCAAGAAAACTCAGATAGGTAATTTAATGAATTCAGAAATAAAATTAAATGAACAAAATAAATATTTACCAAACAGACTAAAACGTTTAAAAAGAAATAAAGAGAAATTTTGGAACTGAAATACTCAATAAAAGAGATGAAGAATGAAATAGTAAACTTAGGAAATAAAGCTGGCAAGATGGAAGAAAAAATTAGTGGTACTGAAGACAGAAATCTAGAAATTGTGCAGATAGAAGAAGAGAGACTTGAGAGTAAAAAAAAATAATGAAATTACTCTAGGACACTTGACTCCATCAGAAAGAGCAATAAAAAAATAATGGATATACCAGAAGTAGAAGAGCAGGAGAAGAGAATAGAGAGCCTATTCAAACAAATAGTCTACGAGAACATCACAATATTTGAAAAAACTGGATCCTCAAATTCAAGAAGCAAACAGAACACGTAATGATCTCAATCCAAAATGCCCTCCTCCAAGCATATTATATTAAAACTATCAGCAACTAATAACAAAAAAATCATTCTCAAGGCAGCCAAGGAAAAGAAGATGGTAACTTATAAAGGAAATACCATTAGATTATCTTTGGAATTTTTTTTTAGCAGAAACTCTGCAAGCTAGGACAAAGTGAAATCAAATATTCAAACTATTGAAAGGGAAATTGCCAGCCAAAAATAATATATACAGCAAAGTTATCCTTTGGATAGGAGGAAGAAATAAAAACTTTTCCAGACATACAGAAGCTGAGGGAATTTACCACAAGACCTACATTACAGTGAATTCTGAAGGGGATTATTTTACCTGAAAGAAAAAGACAAAAGGACATAAAACTATAAGACAAACAGAAGCAGAAATAATTGCAAATCTTATTCAGAATAAAGTATTTTTCCACTAAATTTCCATTTTATTATACAGTTTTATATCACATTAGTTCGAATGCATTTCTCTACAACTACTCCAACATAGCTCCTTTGGAATTATTTCAGCCATCTGTAACATGTGAATTTACCAAAGACTGACTATAAAACAAACAAGATTTCAAATTATTAACTTTTAGATGAATAGGATAAGAAATAAAGTCATCAGATGATGTTTGCTGCTGTTAAGTTCCAAAATATACTTTGTTAAAAAGATTCTTCTGATACAGCAGTTATAAATTAAAACCTTCGATAAAGGCAGAACCAAAGTACAATAAAAGAAGCTTCTGCAGCCTAAGACTTTCATAGTGCTAAGCCTCTGACAGAAGCAAGGTAAGTGTCTTTCCTGCAAATTAAATGGGTGCCCAGTATTTCCCTGCAGTTAAGCTTTCAGAGTTAGATACTCAAGACATATCATTAATGTATATACCATTGTGACACAGTTGCATTAATTATGCCTGAAGAGTAAAACTGATTCAAGTTCAGAGGTTGAAGAACACATAAACTGATATGGTAATTGGTAAAAGCAGACTGTAAAAACAGAAGCTGGTTGTGCTAGTGCAGCCCTATGAGAAGTTTTCTTCCACAGAGGCTGAATAGAACAGTCCTGCTAAAGAGACCAATGGAATAAGGACAGTCAACTAGGAAAAGACAGAAACATTCTTGTCCCCCACTTATTACATATCACCTTGATGTTTTAAAAGGTAAAAAGTACTAAGAAAATTTAGTTCTGTTTATTGTTTTCAATCATGATCTAGTGCAGCTTTATTACTTTCTTGCTTCTTATTTTGATGTGTCATTCTAGCTTCTTGTGGTATCATATGAAGAATTCCATCAATAATTGGATAGACTATTCCCAACTCTTCATTAATTAATTCATTTGTCTATGTTTCATATCTGAGTGGCTTCTTGGAAAGCAGGCACACCATGAACTCTAGCAACAACAGGTCGAAGGTGCTGTGTGGTTCCCCAGTTCTCTTCCTCTTCTGTGAAGATGGCCATGACCCCTAGAAGCGCAGACACCTAGAGGCGACCACAGACGAGGGCACGTGTGTCCCCCTGCATTGCTGAGGTTAGCTAGCTACAGCTCCACTCAACATAGTTCCACAGCCTGAGAGTGCCTCTCACCACACCCTCTGCCAGTCCACCAGATTGGAGAACAGGGTGTTATATACTCAAATATAACATAAAGGTAAAAAAGGAGGTGAAAGCATTAGAAAAAAGAGAGAAGTAAAAAAAAATAGCTACTGAAACTGGAAGATGAACTCACAGCATATATACAGATAATTTGTGACAATAAAAACAGAATACGTGAAGGAATAAAGTTCTAAATTTGAAAAGCAGAATACAAATAAGATACATTCAGAAGAAAAAGGGCTATTGTAAATATGAAACTATTTTTTTCATAACCTATGGTAACCACAAAAATCTAGAACTGAGACATATAACAGTTTAAAAATGTGAATGAAACAGAAGGGAAAATCATAGGATATCACCAAACTGAAATAATAGAAACACAAGGGCAGAGAGAGAGAGAGAGAGAGAGAGAGAGAGAGAGAGAGAGAGAGAGAGAAACAAAAATAAAATGGCTACAGGAAATCCTCATATATCAAGAATTACTCTAAATATAAATGGACTGAACTCAGCAATTCAAAGGCATGGATTAGAGGAATGGATCAAAAAACACAAATCAACTACATGCTGCAGCCAGGAGACCCATCTCAGCTACAAAGTCAAATAGTGACTACAAGTAAAGCAATAGAAAATAATACTCCAAACACATGGCATCCAGAGAAATTCAGGTATAGGCATACTTATATCTTAAAATAGATTTCAAGAAAAAAAAAAAAAGGTAAGAATATCCGAAAAACATGGTGGAGTGAGATATGTCCCCAGATCTCTCTCCTTGAAACAACAATAAGATGAACATCTAAAATGCAACAACAACAACAAAAACTCAATCTGAACACAAGCACATCTGAGAGTGGGATCTGCGCAAACAAACAAACAAGTAAACAAACAAAAACCTATACAGGTCAGAACCCGGGAGTCAGGAGGTAGAGAGAAAAAAAAACAAAGAAGCTGCCTCTGACAGCCTGAGCTCCCTACAAAAGGAGGAGGAGACAAGGTACAGCAGGTTGCCTAAGCAGCCTTGTCTGAGAGAACTGTGAGCTCCACACAGCGAAAGTGCCTAAGGATCGGAAAGCATAGGGATGACAGAGAAGTGCAGATGGCAGAGAAGCAAAGGATGATTATTACCAGTCGCAGTTGCAAAATGTGAGGCTGAGTCACAGACCCCACCCACCAACCCAGGGGGCACCTCCCACCAAATCCTACAAGACTGAACAACATGGAACCCCAAGGGAATCTGAGCAAATACTAACAAAACTGTCATTAACACTGACATGGACTGAGACTGAGGGTAGTGAGTGTGATCAAATATTTTAAGAAAAAAAAGGCATTATTAAGACTTAATGTAAAGCAGGAATTCAAGAGGCTTAGATGCCACTTACTGGAACCCAAAGGAAACTGAAGAATGAAAAAAATTAAAGAGAAATACAATAACTAGCTGATACCATCGAGAGAGGAAACATAAGGATAATGGGAATTCTCAAAAGGGAGGAAAAGCAGCAAGGATTAGAAAGCATTTTCAGACAAATAGTTGATGAGAATTTCCCAAATCTAAAGAATGAGCTGGAGCTTGGAATTCAAGAAGTCAACAGAACATCCAATGCTCTCAACCCAAAAAGGCCTTCTCCAAGAAACACTGTATTAAAATTTTTAAAAATCAACGACAGGGAGAGGATTCTGGGAAACATGGCTGAATGAGACATGGTAGACTGGGAAAATAAAGAAACTGCCTCTTGCAGCCACCAGAGTTCCTTGCAGGAGGTGGAAGAGGGGTGAAGGTGCGGCGACATCCTTGAACAACCCTTCCTGGAGGTGCTGGGACTTCTACATAGCTGGCAGCAGGGCCAATTCATCAGAGCAGAAAGCAGAGAAGCAAGACAGGACCGCAGAGAAACAACAGCTGATTTTTATGGGCTCCAGTTGTAAAAACAAGGCTGAGCTACAGCACCCAACTCCCAACCCAGAGGACCTCTCCCCCATTCCCTTTGAGACCAATCACTGCAGAGCCCCAGGGGAATCTGGGCAAAAGCTATCAAAACTGTTGCTAATACTGACAGGGACTGAAACTGAGAGTAGTGAGTGTGATTAAAATCTACAAAAGAAAAAAGCGTTATTAGGCATTATATAAAGTACAGATCCAAGAGGCTTAGAAGCCACCTATTGGAAACCAAAAGAAAAGCACCTATTTTGAAGCAGGCTAAAGAGAGACCTTTATATAAAAAGTCTTCTTTCTGGAAAAACAACGGAACACACTTCCATTAATGCCCAGGTGGAGAAATAGTCTATTAAACACCATTAATAACCAAGGTGACAAGGCATCTCAGAATAAAAGAGAAAAATCTCCAGAAATTAAGCTTACAGAAATAGAAATATGTGACTTGAATGACAGAGAATTCAGGATGGTACTTCTGAAAAAAACTCAAAGAAATCCAAAAGAACTCAAATCAACAGTTTCAGCAATTGAAATAAACAACTAGATGAGCAGAATGAGTTTTTAGCAAGGAGATTGAATCCCTCAAAAAGAGTCGAATAGATCTTCTGGAGATAAAGAACACACTGCAAGAGATGAAAAATGAAATAGCAAGCTTGGGAAATAGAGTTGACCAAATGGAGAAAAAGATCAGTGATATCAATGACAAAAATCTAGAAATAAATCAGAAGGAAAAAGAAAGAAACCAAAGAATAAAAAATAGTGAAGAGAAATACAAGAACTAGCTGATACCATCAGGAGAGGAAACATAAGAATAATAGGCATTCTTGAAGGAAGGAAAAGGAGCAGGGGCTAGAAATTATTTTCAGAAAAGTAGTTGATAAGCATTTTCCAAATAAAAGGAATGAGCTGGAGCTTGGAATTCAACACATCAACAAAACACCCAATTATTTCAACCTGAAAAGGCCTTCACCAAGACTCATTGTATTAAAATTATCAAAAATCAATGAAAAAGAAAATTTCCTCAGGGAAGCCAGGAAAAAGATGTTAACCTATAAAGGAAGAGTCATTAGACTATCATCAGACTTCTCAGCACAAAATTTACAAGCCAGAAAGAAATGAAACCAAATATTTAAATATTAAGTAAAAAGAACTACCAGCCTAGAATAATATATCAAGCTAAGCTCTCCTTTAGATATGAAAAAGAAATAAAAACCTTTCTAGACATGCAAACATTGAGGGAATTCTCCAATACAAGACCTGCATTACAGGAAATGCTGAAAGTGGTCAGCTCAACTAAAACAAAATGACAAAAAATACATAACAATGAAAAAGGCAACTAGCAGGCAGATAGAAGCAGACAAGTGCAACCCTTATTAATAATAGGGCATTGTAAGCTGAAACAGTAAGAAGAGATTTCCTATTGCAAGACATTAATGAATTTTTAGCATACATAAAGACAAATTGAGACAGCAATTACTAAAAAGGGGAGGATTCAAATATCCAAATTTGCAAAGGGGAATGAAGATAAGGCACATGCAGAAGAAAATGGACTGCTATATGTATATATAACTATCCTCAACATACTCGTATGGCAACCAAATGCTGAAGATTCAGAACTGAAACATATAACATAAAATAAGAAGGACCAGAGAGAAAACACACAAAACCAAACAACAAAAAAAGCAAACAAAAAATAAACAAACAAACACACAAGGACAAGGAAGTAATTAAAAAACTGAGTTACCAGAAAGCAAATCGTAAAATGTTTATAGGAAAATCTAATATTTCAATAATCACCATAAATGTAAATGGACTGAAATCACCAATAAAAAAGCATAGAGCTGCAGATTGAATCAAAAAACAAAACTCAACCACATGCTACCTCCAGGAGACACATCTCAGTTTCAAAGACAAATATATACTCAAGGTGAAAGGGTGTAAAATGATATTTCAAGCAAATAGCATTGAGAGAGAAGCAGAAGTAGTGATACTAATAAAATTAAAAATGTAAAAAATGATAGTGAGGGATACTTCAAAGTGATAAATAGAATCATACACAAAAGAAGACATAACATTTATTAATATCTATGCTCCCCATCAAGGAGCCCCAAAATATATAAAGCAATTTCTAACAGATCTAAAAGGAGGAAAAGATCAAAACTTCATCACAGTAGGGAACCTAAATACCCACTTTTGGGTATGGACAGATATCCAAACAGAGAATAAGGCAATAACATCCTTAAATGACACATTAGACCAAACGGACATAATTGACCTTTACAGAGCCTTCTCTCTCTGAATAGCTGCTCATATACTCTTCTCTAGTGCTCATGAAACATTCTCAAGTATTAACTAAATACTGGAACACAGAAATAGCCTAAACAAATATAAAAGGATTGAAATTATATCAATCATATTCCCTGATGATAATGCTTTGAAACTAGATATCAACTGTAGAAAGAAAGCAGGAAGAACCACAAATACATATAGATTAAACAGCATACTAATGAAGAACAACTGTGTCAGAGAAGAAGTAAAAAGAGAGATTGAGAGATTCATAAAAACAAATGATAATGATAGCACAACATATCAAAAATTTGGGATACAGCAAATGTGGTAATAAGAGGAAATTTCATATTATTACTAGCCTATCTCAAAAAACAAGTACAGTCTAAATAAACAACCTAACAATTCATCTTAAAAAAATAAAAAAAGAAGAAATGAAGCCTAAAGTCAGCAGAATAAAGGAAATAATCAAAATTAGAGGAGAATTAATGAAATTAAAAATATATAAATAATAAATATAACAAAGTGCTGGTTGTTTGAGAAGGTAAATAAAATTGACAAACCCTTGGCTAGACTCATTGATGGAAAAAGAGAAAGTACACGTGTAAAAAAAAGAAAACGAGGATGAAAGAGGAGAAATGATGACAGACACTGCAGAAATATGAAGAATCATACAAAAATAATATGAAAAAGTATATAACACCAAATTTAACAACCTAGAAGAAATGTACAAGTACTTAGAAAGATACAACTTTCCTAGACTGATTCAAGAACTGGAAAATCTCATTAGAATGACCAGCAGTATGGAAATTGAAACAATCACCAAAAACCTACCAAAAAGTATAAGTCCAGGACCAGAAGTCTTCACTAGTGAATTCTACCAAACATTCAAAGATAATTTAATATCGACTCTTCCAAAAGTCATCTAAAAATTTAAAAAAGAATCAATACACCCTAACTCATTTTATGAGACCAACATTACCCTGATATCAAAACCTGGCAAGGATAACACAATGAAGATTTATATATATATATATATATATATATATATATATATATATATATATAGAGAGAGAGAGAGAGAGAGAGAGAGAGAGAGAGACCAATATCTGTGATGCAAACAGATGCAAAACCCTAAACAAAACACTAACAAATTGAATACGACAACACATTATAAAATTATACACCATGATCAAGTGAGCTTCATCCTAGCAACACAGGAATTGTACAACATATAAATCGATAAAATTGATACAGCACATAAATAAAATAAATAATTAAAAATATATGATCATATCAATAGGTGCAGAAAAAGCATTTGACAAGACACAGCATCTATTTATGATTGAAACACTTAATAAAATGAGTATTGACAGAGAGTACCTCAACATAATAAAGGCCATATATGACAAACCCTCAGCTAACATTATACGTAACAGTGAAAAACTAAAAACCTTCCCTCTAAGATCAAGAACAAAACAGCTGTCTGCTATCACCACTTTCATTCAATATCGTGTTGGAAGTCCTAGCTAGAATGATCGGAAAAGAAAAAAAAATTTTAAATGGCATTTAAATAGGGGAAAAAAGAAGTGGAATTGTCACCTTTTGCATATGACATGATTCTCTACATAGAAAACTCTAAAGACTTCACTAAAAAAGTATTAGAAACAATAAACAAATACAGTAAAGTTGCAAGATATAAAATCAATGAATAAAATCCATAACTTTCCTATACATTAACAATAAATTTTTAGAAAAAGAAATAAGAAAAACAATTCATTTTGTAAATGCAACAAAAGGAATAAAATACCTAGGAATAAACCTAACAAGGCATGTGAGGAATCTATATTCTGAAAACTGTAAGACGTTATTAAAAGAAATTGAAGAAGATACAAAGAAATGAAAAGATAGTTTTTTTTTCCTTGGATTGAAAAAAACAACATAGTTAAAAGAACCTTATTATGAACCTTATTAACCTTATTACACAAATTTAATGCAATTCCCATCAAAATCCCATTGCTATATTTTAAAGAAATAAAATAAAAAATCATCAGATTTGTATGGAAGCACAAAAGGTCTCCAATAGTCAAAATAATCTTGTAAAAAAAAAAAAAGAAAGCCAGTGGTAAAACTCTGCCTCACATCAATTTATAGTACAAAGTAATAATAATCAAAAAAGCATGATATTGGCAGGAAAACAGATATGCAGACTGATGGAACAGAATTCAGACTCTAGAAGTAAAACCCCATATACATAGGCAAATAGTTTTTGACAAAGGAGCAAAAACATACAATAGAGAAAAGAAAACTTCTTTAATAAATGGTATTAGGAAAGTTGAAAAGCCACACACAAAAGAATGATACTAAAGTGTTAACAATAACCATTTACAAAACAAAACAAAACAAAACAAAACTCAAAATAGATTTAAAAAAATCTGAATATAAGATACAAAACAATAAATTGCATAGAAGAAAACATAGGTTCTAAACTCATATACCTTGGATTTAGGATGTATTTTATGAATTTTACCTTAAAAGCAAGGAAAGTAAAACAAACAAACAAACAAAAAAAAACGAAAAATCAACAGAGCAAAGAGGCACCCATCCAAATGGGAGGATATGTTTGCAAACAACACCTCTAATTAGGCCTAATATCAAAAATATATAAAGAACTTATATAATTAATAACAAAAACAAACAAACAAACAATCCAATTAATAAATGGGCAGAGGACCTGAACAGACATTACTCTCAAGAAGACATACAAATGACCAACAGACATATGAAAAGATTTCACTAGCTACTAGGGAGTTGCAAATCAAAACCACAAAGAGGTACTATCTCACACCTGTTAAAATGGCTATTATCAACAAGACCAGTAATGCCAAGTTTGGAGAGGTTGTGGGGAAAACGAACCCTCATACACTGCTGGCGGGAATGTAAATTGGTACAAACTCTATGAAAAACAATGTGGAGTTTCCTCAAAAAATTAAGAATAAAATTACCATACAACCAAGCAATCTCTCTTCTGGGTATCTACCCTATAAATTTAAAAACATTTATTCATAAATGTATATGTACCACTATCTTTGTTGCATTCATCACCACCAAGACATGAAAACAACTGAAGTACTTTTAGAAAGATGATAGATAAAGAAGATGTGGCACACATATATATAATGGAATATTGCACTCATTGCATGAGTAATATTTGCAGATGAAATACTACCATTTGTGACAACATCGATGGATCTTGAGATAATTATGCTAAGTAAAATAAGTTAGAGGGAAAAAGTCAAGAACCATATGATTTCACTCATATGTGGGATATAAAACTGAAATCAACAAATGAACAATTAAAACAAACAAAAACTTATAGACATAGATAACAGTATAGTGGTTACCAGAGGGAAAGAGGGAGGAATAGAAAGGGGGTCAATTACATGGTGACGGAAGGAGATTTGACTTTGGGTGGTGAACACTCAATGCAATATACAGATAACGTGTTCTAGAATTGTACATTTGAAAACTATATGATTTTATTAACCAATGTCATTCTAACATTTAATTAAATATGGAGCTGAGTACACAGATTCAAAATGACTAATTTTATTAGTTCTCAGGATGACTTGTCATCACTGGGATCTCACTAAGTTTTCTATGTATATCTTCATATTTTCTTCAATGAGTTTAGGGAAATAAATGCAAGCACAGCTCACTAAGAAAATCTATTCAATTTGGGATAAACATTATACTTAAAAGCAAATGTAAGTTTAACTTTGGATGGTGAACATAGAATTACTGAATTGTACACTTAAAACCTATTCAATTGTATTAACGTGACCTAAAGAAATTTAATTAAAAAATATTAAAATTTAGAAAATAAATGTAAGTTATTTGGAAATTATTATTGTGGCAGAGATTTTTTTGGGGGTAAAACAGCTGTATTTTAGAACATTTTGGTATGTATGAGCTTTAGATGTCCATTTGGTATGTACATTTAAAAATAGATCATTGATTAGAAAATGAAGCACCTTCTAATTCAGATGAATATTTATGAAGCAGCTAATTTAAAAATGTCTGCCAGAATAAGTCTGTTAAAGGCTACTTAATTAATAATTTTTGAAGTTTGTTTATAAAAGTTCTCTTTGGGTGATATGAAGCCAGAAGCACTACTTTTTTTTTCTTTTCTGTGTGATTTGAAATATACAGAGCAGTTTTGCTTTTACCAAAAAGTACTCCATTCCCTCTGCAATCAAAAAGAACTTTCCAGCAAAATGCATTTTTGTGATTATCTTTTTACAGAAAAGTTATTTTACACTACAGTACAAAACCTATTTATGTACAGTACATCATTCTCATTCTGTTTGAACAATAGTTTGGAAACTTCTCATGACTCAGTTGTATGCAAGTGTTCTAGTATTTAGCAGCAGCACTCCAAAATGTCAGCATGATTCTGGTACTTTTATTCCAATGAATAAGACTGCAAATCTTCAATCTAACTTACTTTCCACAGAGTTTTCAGTAATTGTGTTTGAAGGCATCGGTTCTATTTTAGCTGTTCCTCTCAGGAGATTTTATATATAATGTCACTGTTTTTTGTATATACCTAGATTAATCTTCATTATATGAATGTCACATATATAATAGAATATATTTAATAAGTGTATTTTTTAAGAACTAAGAGAAATTAATTTATATCTACTTTTTTTCTTAGAGAAAACAAATGGAGTTGTGAAAGTATTTGCATTTGCACATTGTTTTAATTGAATCTGAATAAATTCCATAAATTAAAATCTGAATACTCAACACAGGTCTTGAAATATATAATAAATACACCTTTCAAAGGCTTTCCATGTCCAAATATTCTGAAACAAAACATAAAATTTGATTTCCATAAGGTGATCATCACACAAAGGTGCACAATAAGTATGGAAGTGTATTTCTGAGATCTTTAATTTTTTTTAAATTTTAAACTCCAAACTTCTAGTCACAGAATATATAATTGATGCCATAGTCACATAAATTAGGATATATGTATATATGAATTGACAAATATAGGGATATTTGTAAAAACAACTACAGAATGAGAAAATCTTTTACTGAGTTAAAAATTATATTCACATTTATAAGCTGCAAATTTTATCTTCTATTAGCACAAAACATTACATTCCCATTGCTTTAAAAGCAGCTCCAGGTGTCATTTATCAAAAATTTTTAATCAAAAATCTTGTGAAAGTTTATATCCTTTGACCAACATCACCAAAGTTTAGTTATGCAAAATGAATATGTTCTCATTATCCAATATACAGCATGGTGAATGTAGTCAACAATAGGGTATATTTTATATTTAATAAGAAGGTAGATCTTATAATAAGTCTTTACAACACACACGCGCACACACACACACAAATAGGAACCATGTGGAGGTCATGGATATATTAATTATCATGATTGTGGTTATCATTTCACAATGTATATGTATCAAAACATTAAGTTGGATACCTTGAATATATGCATTGTACATGTGTCAATTATACATGAATTAAGCTATAAAAATATCTTGTGAGAGAAAAAGAATATGATATATGGATCCCTTGATATGGCTAAGAAATGAGTATATCCAAGGATAACAATATTTCTTTTGGGTTTATTGATTTTTCATTAGAGATATATTGCAATGAAGAGAAACAATATCAAAAATTATTAGTAAAAGTACTAGTTAGTGATTCATTTTAAGGAAATACATAAGAATGAACAATTGTAAATATTATTTTAGCAGGTGTTTCACAATACAGAATATTACATATACACAAAATGAGTTAATATTCTGGAGTTTTGTTTTAATCTTTATATTCTTGGTTAAAGACCTTTTTTTTATCAAGTAAGTGGTAAATATACCTCCTTATTAAGAAATATGCTGAATATAATTCTAGTCATTATGAATAGAACTGTTAAATTTAACTTTACCTTTTAATTTAACATCTAATTATTAATATGGAAAACTTAAAACATATATGAAACATTTTCAATTTATATTCCTTTGCTGTTTAATTGTTTTTCTAGTTTTTTAATGAATTAAATATTATCAAATATAACCAGAATCTAATCTGGTTTGGAAGCATTATCACAACATAAGTTTCTTCAATGTCTGTCTTCTTGACTTAAATTTTATCTATATTTATCTATATTATCTTTTTTCCTCCCATCTCAGAGAAACCATTTAGTCTTCTTTCTAAGGCCCTAGATTCCTTTTTATTTTCTTCCCTCACCTCAGATTTTTTCTTCATTCATTTTCAATCTTTCACCTGATATCAATTTTTTCTTTCATTATTAAAAGAAATTCAAGATGCCTCCATTCACATAAAACAAAAACAAAAACAAAAACAAAAAAGTTCCTAAATCTTGACACTGCCTTCAATCTACAAAGCCTTTTTTAATTCCTTTCACTTCAAAATTCTTAAATAAATAATCTGTCCTTCCAAAACCTCATTACCCAAATCATTCTTTAAATCCTTCTCATGCCACTCTAAAATGCTCTATGTCACACAAAGGTCACTAGCTAAAAAGTCCAATAGCCTTTTCCTAAACTTCATCTTAGTTCTCTTTGTCATTTGGCTTATTTAACTTTATTTGACTCTTTTCTAGCTGCTGCAATTCTATATACTATTCTAGCACTGCTTCTCTTCCTCTGACCACTACTTTTCAGTCTCATGTACCTCTGCAGTCTGCTTTTCTGGTCCCATTTTCTCTTCTTGTGAAAGCATGCTATGTCCTGGGAATTTTTTTTTAGCTTTTCTCTTTATACATAACAAAGGTATAAACTGGAAGTCTCTATATCAAGTATGAATTACAGATACAATTTATTTGACGAGCATTCAAATTGAGCATGTGTTTTGTAGTTTACCATTGTGTTATAACTGACATGTTTTACTTATTTTTTTTACCAACCAGTTTTAAATACTTTGTCTTTCACATTTAAAAAAAATTCTTATATACACTCTTGACTTATAAGTCCATATTTTCAAATCTGTTACACATTTCCATTTTATATTACTTTAGCATCTAAAACTATATTTATAAACATCAACTTAACTACTGCCCTCTCAAACTCTTTTTCTTAATTTTCTTCATTTAGGCTAATAATGCCAATATCTTTTCATTTCACATCTTTCCATTCACTTGCACTTGAAAATTCAGTGGTATCTTTGATTTCTTCCTTACCTTACAAAAGTGTTTTTAAGTCCTATTGTTCTTAGTTTTATAATATACATTTTTATTGATTTATTTTCTTTATTCTTAGAACAAGTATCCTAAGTAAAGTTCTCACTGCTTCTTCTAAGGATCACTGCAATAGCTTCCTTAGGAACTAAACATGCCACATTGGAAACATTCGAACAAATAAGAAATGTAACCTGAAGTAAATAAAATTAGATAACTTTAAAAACTACTTTTAAATATCTGGAAAACTCTCACGGAGAAAAGTGATTAGAATTATCCTGTGTAGTCTTCAAGAAAGCCCGGACCCCAGTGGGCAGAAGATGTATGAAAAGGTTTTTGGGTCAATATAAAGTTTTTTTCTAATATATATTTAAGATATTAAATTCATGTTACCCCAGCTGTTTTAGTTCAATTTGAAAGACAACAAGTCAAAGATGTTGTAGAAGGGCTTATATAACTTTGAAGGTCACCTCTTGTCAAAGTGTGATTTTAAATTCTATAAATCAGTAAGACTGTGAGTTCTGTAAATCTAAAATACCTGCAAAGATTGTAGGATGATATTTCTTTATTGTTTAAACTGCCAGTGAATATGGAGACCATGATTCAACTTCTTTGAAGATTCAGCTGTTTTGATAATTGTTTCTAAAGAAGGAGCAGTAGTTAAAAGATTCATCAGGCCCTGAGGGTATAAATGGCACAAATAAAGTAATGGTAAAACTTTAGATAGATAGTTAGATAGATAAATACATAGATAAATAGATAAATATAGATATAGGTAGATATAGATATAGATAATATAGATATATAGATATAGTAGATTAGATATATAGATATAGATAGATGTAGATAGATATAGATATGTATGCATGTATATGTATATGTATACAAACATATATATGCACATATATATGGTTATTTACATTTTTCAAAATGTTTTCATTGACATGATTTCATTTGATAGTCAGAATAACCCTGGAAACAGAACTAATATTATTATTTTACTGATTAAAAAACTAAAATTTGGTAGTTCTATTTCTTACTAAAGTGTCATGATTTGTCAGTAAAAGATATTGCTAAGATATTTTTTTGTCTTGTAATCCATTTTCTTTTCCAATAAAACATAGTGCTTCCCATACAATATATGATTTTAGGTGTGAAAAGGAACATGAACTTAATGATAAAGCCTAAATAACAATAGTGGAGAAAGAACTTTTAGTAATTTAAAAATGAATATCCATAGTACATAGTGGGATTTATTAGAGTTACTGATCTTTAATAACATTTTCACTGTGACTCAGGTAACATTGGTACACAAATAAACCTCTCATTGGCAGTAACCATCTCATCAAAAGAATAATTTTCCAAACCTACTTATATCTTAAGAAATATTTCTCCTTTTATAATATTTATTCACTAAGGAATGGCTGGTTTTGTCAATATGGTGTGTAATAAAGAAGTTTATCTATTGTATTACTTAAGCAGTAAATAGTATTACATGGGTATATGACTTACTTTCTCCACAAAATTCTTCTCTTGAGCATCTTTTGGGGGCTCAAAGTCAAATTTGACAATATGCTAGAACTATTGTTACAGCATTGACATTATTAGTTAGAGCAGGATTTAAAAAGATGATTTCATTTTCAGGATTTTTAAAAAGTGACTTAAAAATAGATAGCTAAAATGGTTGTTTTACCTTACTACTTACTTATTGGCATGCACTGCTCCTTATGATTCTTAAAACTTAAAGCTATAGCATAAATAGGATACAATTCATATCCTCAGCATGTTACACATTTCAAGATTAATTGTCATGGCAGAGCCATCTGCTTTCTTAATTAAACACAGTAGTTCAGCAGTTGGCCAGCTGTTGCTATCACACAATACATTCAATACTCCAATAGACTAACACTGAAATGGCAAGAACAATTGAGATAGCTGTAGGTGCAATCCAATAGAGAGCAGGAAAAACAGTTATACTAGTCATTGACTCTCCAGGTATCAATAGAAAATGTGTCCTCTAGTCTATGTGGTAAATTAGCCTTTACTGCAAGTTTATATTAGAATGCTTGTTGTTTTCATCAGTAAACCTTTTCATACATTTATAATCATACTCAGTTGACTTTTTATACTTTACTGTACTGACTAACATGAATGTGTGGTGGTGTGAACAAACAAAGTCCACCCTTCCATTCCATACTCTTCAGCATTTTGCAAGGTCAGTGGACCCACAGTAATATTTTCTTCTTATGTCACATGTCTGCAGTCGTGGGATATAGATTTCTGCTGCTGGCTCATCAATAACTGTTTTTTTTTTTTGGCGGGGGGGGGGAATGGTCTAGAATGCCATAGTTACCCTGTTATAACATCCACAGATGTCAACAGTGTCTTCTACTATGTATTGGCTGAGTATTAAACACAAAACTGCCCACCACGAATGTACAATTAATTGAAGGTGATAAATGAAATTTCTTGAAGAACCGAGACTGTTTCTTCCCAAGTTCTAATACAATGTCTTTCATATAAGAGACATTCAGAAAATATTCACTTACTAAATATGTACACAAGCAAGTTAACTGCAAATGTAAAAAAAATGAACATACATTAAGCACAACTGAAGTTAAGATAAGGTAAAGAACACAAGGGAAAAAAATACTTAGGGAAAGCTTCACTGAGATAATGAGTTAAGCCTCGAAGGAACTATAAAGTTTAATACAAGGAAGGAGAAGGGGCTTTCAAGGTGGTGGAAAAACTCAGCACTTCAAAGCACTAAGTATATTCAAAAGATAGTGAGTAGTCAGTCAGTTTAATTATAGTGGCAATTTCAAGTATTGTATTTTTAAGAAAAAGTCTGGAAAATATTGAAATAAATTATGGAAGTCTGTAAATGTCAGCTAAGTAGTATATTTATTTTACACAAGGAGATATTAAACTTTTTTGAGCAGATAAGAGCCATGATCCAAGCGATGTACAGTATGAATTGTTAATAGTGAAAGATTTGTGGCAGAGAGGTCAATTAGGAGGACCATGCAATAATGTGAAATGTGAAAAGTGGAAATGAATCTAGTTATGTGGAGTAATAATATACTTCATAAGGTAAGTATTGGTAACGACTTGGCAAACAGTACACTTGAAGGAGGTAACAGCTAAAGATAAAATTTGGAGCCATCAGTAGTCATATAAGACAATGAAAGTATTGAAAGAGAAGAATAGAAAACTTAGGTACTGAATTTAAAAATAATGTCCATATTTCTGGAAAAACAAGAGAAAAAGACAGTAATAAAGAGGTTAAATTAAGAAAAGAATAGTTTATAGAGTTTATGTAAATATGATAATCATATTAATAAGGGTAGATACAACTTTATTGCAAGCTAACAATGCACTAGACTATAATCAGTATTTTACACATATAAGCATTTTAATTGTCTCAATTTTATGAAGTTGATATTCTTTCTTTTTTATTATTATTAAATTGGCTGGAGTGACATTGGTTAATAAAATTATATAGGTTTCAGTGTACAATTAAATAATACATCATCTGTATTTTGCATTGTGTGTTCACCCCACAAAGTCAAATCTTAGATAACAATTTAGTAGTTACCAGAAAAAAAGAGGAGTGGGAGGAGGTAGATAATAGTAAAAGGGGTTAAATATATGGTGACAGAAGGAGGTAGACATTATTTATATATAATCGTACCAAAAGGTAATGAGGTTTAGGGAGAAGTAGCAATTAATATTTAGAAAGATGGATCTTTACTGTACCTCCAATTATTTCTGTTTGCCCAAAAAATATTTTATGAGATGAGAAAACATATGCATGTAGGGAGGCCTAAAAAAAGAAATTACATCAACAAAAGTCCAAAGAAAGTTATTGGAAATGGTGTCACAAGTGAATGAGATAATTTTAGTTTTAGAAATAAGAGACATAATTTTCTTAAATCAAAGTGAAACAATATAATGAAAAGACAAAGGAATTATGAAGTAAAGAGAACAAGGAACAAGTTAGATGTCCTTGATCTTAATACCACCTATCATAAATAACATCTGCCAGGTGTCAAAAAAAAAATCAGGGTATCAGGAAAGGGGAGTAAGTTTAGAATACAACCTGTAGACTTCAATCAAGATGGCAAAGTAAGAGAATGTTGTGTTTGCCTCCACTCATGACTTCATTAAAATTACAATTAAATTGTAGAACAATCAACCTGGAGAACCATCTGAAGACTAGCTGATGTAGTCGGTGTCCTGTGTGGCCCAGTGGCACACAGTCTCCCTGTACAACAGTGCAGGGTGCTCCAGGAAAGTTCTTTATGTGGAATGTGTGTAGTTAATCTCCTGCTTAGCTGTAGCCCCAACTAACAACCCAGAGGGCCCCTCTCCCCATACTCTCAGAGACCCATCACAGCGAAGCCCCAGGGGAATGTGAGCAAATGCTACTGAAACTGTTGCTAACCCTGACAGGAACTGAAACTGAGAGTAGCAATTGTGACTTAATATCTATAAGAAAATTAAAAAGACATTTAGGCTTTATATAAAGCAGGGATCCAAGAGACTTAGAAGGTACTTATTGGAAACAAAAAGAAAAGTGCCTTCAGGAAGTGAAAAAAACAACTAGATGAGTAGAGCAAGGAGACTGAAAGCCTCAAAAGGAAGCAAATAGAACTTCCTGAGATGAAGTGATATTGAAGACAGAAATTTAGAAATAAACCAGAAGAAAGAAGAGAGAAATCAATGAAAATTAATAAAAGAGAAATACAAGAAATAGCAGATACCATCAGGAGAGGAAACATAAGAATAACGGGCATTACCGAAGGTGAAAAAAAGGAGCAGGGATAAAAAGCATTTTCAGACAAATAGTTGATGAGAATTTCCCAACTCAAAAGAATGAGATGGAGCTTGTAATTCGAGAATTCAAGAAGGACACCCAATTATCTCAACCCAAAAAGGCCTTCACCAAGATATACTGTATTAAAGTTATCAAAAATCAATGACAAAGACAGAATTCTCTGGGGAGCCAGGGAAAAGAAGATGGTAACTTATAAAGTTGAACCCATTAGATTATCATTATACTTCTCAGCACAAAACTTACAAACCAGAAAAGAATGGAATCAAATATTCAAACTATAGTGAAAGGAACTATCATCCTAAATAATGTATCCAGCTAAGTTCTCAATTAGGTATGAAGGAGAATTCAAGACATTTCCAGACATACAAAAATTGAGGGAATTCTCCACTACGAGGCCTGTACTACAGGAAATATTGTAAGAGGTCAGCTCACCTAAAACAAAATAACAACAAAAATAAATAATTGGGAGTATGGTGACTATAAGGCAAATGGAAGCAGAGGAGTGAAACCCTTAGTAAGAACAGGACATAATAAGCATAAGTAATAAGGAGAGAACCACTATAGCAAGATAGTAATGAACGTTCAGCATACATAAAGACAAATTGAGATAACAATGACTGAAAAGGGGAGGATTCAAAGATCCAGATTTATAAATGGAAAAGAAGATAAGAAACACACAGAAAAAAATGAATGAAGATAGATATAGATATATAGATATAGATAGATATAGATATAGATACAGATATAGATATAGATATAGATCCTTTCCATATTCATAATAGTAACCACACACCAAAGTTACTGAAGTATATAACAGAACTGAAGTATATAACATAAAACAAGAAGAAACAGAGGCAAAAACCACAAAAGCCAAACAAAATACAGAAAACAGAAACATAAAGACAAGGAAGCAATGAAAACACCGAGCTACCAGAAAGCAAAAGATAAAATGGCTACAAGAAGACCTCATATTTCAATAAGCACCCTTAATGTAAATGGGCTGACCTCACCAATAAAAACGCAAAGAGTTGCAAAATGGATCGAAAAACCAAACCAAACAATATCCTGCATGCAACAGACACATGACAGCTCCAAAGACAAAAATAAACTCAAAGTGAAAGGGTGGAAAATGATATTTCAAGCAAATCGTACTCAGAGAAAAGCGGAAGTAGCAGTACTAGTATCGAATGAAATAGACTTTAAAATTAAAAAGAAGGTAAAGAAAGATACTGAGGGACACTTAATAATGATAAAGGAAATCATGCACCAAAAATAAATAACACATATTAATATCTAGGCTCTCAATTAAGGAGCCCCACAATATGTAAAGCAATTACTAACAGAACTAAAGAAAGAAACAGATGAAAAAAATATTGTAGTAGAGGACTGAAATACCCCACTATTGAATATGGACAGATCATCTAAACAGAAAATCATTAAGGAAAAAACATCCTTAAATGACGCATTAGACCAACTGGACATAACTGACATATACAGAGCCTTCCATCTGAAAACAGCTGCTTATACATTCTTCCCTAGTGCACAGGGAACATTCTCAAGAATCGACCACATACTGGGACACAGAAATACACTCAGCAAGTATAAGGGGATTGAAATCATACCAACTATATTCTCTGATCTAATGCTTTGAAACTAGAGATCAATTGCAAAAAGAAATCAGGAAGAACAACAAATATATGGAGATTAAACAACCTATTACTGAAGAATACTGGGTCAGGGAAGAAATAAAAAGAGAGATCAGGAGATACATAGAAACAAATGATAATGATATACAATATATAAAAAATTTTGGACATAGCAAAGCATTCAGAATAGGAAAGTTCATAACTTTACAGGTCTATCTCCAAAAGCAAAAATGACCTGAAATAAACATCTTAATGCTGCGTCTTAAAAAAAAAAAATCTGAAAAAGGAAGAACAAATGAAGTCTAAAGTCAATAGCAGAAAATAAATATTCAAAATTAGAGGAGCAAAAAATTAAATAAAAAAAGATAGAAAATATATATGCAACAAAGAGCTGGTTCTTTGAGAATGTTAATAAATTTGACAAACCCCTGGCTAGACTCACTAAAGAAAAAAGAGAAATGACACAAATAAACAAAATCAGGGAAGAAAGAAGGGAAATTATGACTGACATCACAGAAATACAAAGGATCATGCCAGAATACTATAAAAAGCATATAATAACAAATTAAATAATTTAGAAGAAATGGACAAGTACTTAGAAAAATACAACCTTCCTAGACTGAATCAAGAAGATATGAAAAAAAATAGACTGATCAACAATATAGAAATTGAAACAAGCATTGAAAACCTACCAAAAAGTCAAAGTCCAGGACCAGATGGCTTCACCATTGAATTCTACCAAACATTCAAAGAAGATTTAATGCCTATTCTCAAACTCTTCAAAAAATCCAAGAGGAGACAATACTTCCCAACTCATTTTATGGGACCAATATTATTCTGAAACTAAAACCTGATAAAGATAACACACACACACACACACACACACACACACACACACACACACACCCTACAGAACAATATGTCTCATAAACACTGATGCAAAAAAACCTAAGATACTAGTAAACTAAATATAGCAACATATTAAAAAGATTATACATCACAATCAAGTGGGCTTCATCCCAAGCACACAGGGATGATACAACATACACAAAGCAACCAGTGTGATACACCACATAAGCAAATTTAAAAATAAGAATCAGATCATCTTATCTATAAATGCAGAAAAAGCCTTCAACAAGATACAGCATCCATTTACAAGATTGGTATAGAAGGAAAGTACCCTAAAGTAGTAAAAGCCATATATGACAAGCCCTCAGCTAACAGTATACTTAATGGTGAAAAATTAAAAACCTTCCCTCTAAATTCAAGAACAAGGCAAGGCTGTCCACTATCACCACTGTTATTCAGTATAACATTGGAGGTCCTAGCAAGTGCAATCAGGCAAGAGAAAGATATAAAAGGCATCCCAATAGGAAAAGAAGTCAAACTCTCACCTATATGCAGATGACATGATTTTTTATATAGAAAATTCTAAAGACTCCACAAAAACACTACTAGAAACAATAAGCAAATACTATGAAGTTTCTGGATACAAAATCAATGTTCAAAAATCCATAGCATTCTTATATTCTAATAATGAAGTGTCAGAAAAATAAGTGAAAAAAATAATTCCTTTGGCAATTGAAACAAAATAATAAAATACCTCAGAATAAATGTAACAAAATATGTGAAGGACCTATATAATGAAAACTACAAGACCCTATTAAAAGAAATCTAAGAAGATACAAAGAAATGGAAAGATATTCTGTGTTCTTGGATTGAAAAAATCAACATAGTTAAAATGACTTTATTACCTAAAACATTAAATAGATATAATGCAATCTCCATTAAAATCTCATTGGCATTTCTTAAAGAAATAGAACAAAAAAGCCATCAGATTTGTACAGAAGCACAAAAAACTCCAAATCGCCAAAGCCATCCTGAGAAAATAGAATGAGGCTGTAGGCATCACTCTGCCTGATTTCAAATTATACTACAAACAGTAATCAAAATGGCATGGTATTGGCAGCAAAATAGACACATGGACCAGTGGAACAGAATTGAGATTTTCAAAGTAAATCCGTGTTTATATGGGCAAATAATTTTTTACATAAAAAAGCCTAAAGCATACAGTGGAGAAAGAAAAGCCACTTCAATAAATGGTGCTTGGAAAACTGGAAAGTCACCTGCAAAAGAATAAAACTGGTCATTGTCTATCACCACATATCTGGTGATATTTAACTCAAAATGGATTAAGGATCTGACTATAAGACCTGATACAATAAAATGCATAGAAGAAAACTTAAGAACTAAACTCAAGGACCTTGGCCTTAAAGAGAATTTTATGAATTTGACTTCAAAGGCAAGGGAAGTAAAAGCTAAAATAAATGAATAGGCCTACATCAAACTAAAAAGCTTCTGTTCAGCAAAAGAAATTGTCCACAAGGTAAAGATACAACCACCCGAATGGAAAACTACATTTGCAAGCAGCACCTCTGATAAGGGCCTAATTTCTAAAATATGCAAAGAACTCGTACAATTCAGTAACAACAAGAATACAAATTATCCAATCAAAAAATGAACAGAGGACCTGAACAGACACTTCTCTCCATAGAATATACAAATGGCCAACAAATATATAAAAAGATGTTCAACATCACTAGCTATTAGAGAAATGCAAATCAAAACCACAATGAGATACCATTTCACACCTGTTAGAATGGCTATATTTAACAGGAACAACCAATAACAAACGTTAGAATGGCTATATTTAACAGGGCAATCAATAACAAATGTTGGAGAAATAAGAACCCTCATACACTGCTGGTGAAACTGCAAATTGTTATAACCACTATGAAAAACAATATGGAGTTTCCTCAAAAAAACTAAGAATTGATCTACCATATGATCCAGCAAGCCCTCTACTGGGTATTTCCCCGAAAACTTGAAAACCCATATCTGAAAAGATATTTGCACACCAATATTCATAGCAGTATTATTTACAGTGGTCAGGACATGGAAGCAACCAAAGTTTTTTATTATAAATGATTGGCTAAAAAAGCTGTTGTACATATATACAATGTACAATATATACAGTGCTCAGCCATAAGAAGAGATAAAGTATTGCTTCTTGCAACAATCTGGATGGTCTCGAGATAATTATGCTAAGTGAAATAAGCCAGACTGAAAAAGTTGAAATCACATGATATCACTTATATGTGGAATACAAACCTAAAAGCAACAAATAAATGGGACAATCAGAGACTCAGGGATATACAATGGACTAGTGTTTACAAAAGGGTAGGGTATAGGGAAGGAGGGAAGAGGTAGACAGGGTAAAGGGGGTCAAATATAGAGGGTTTTAGAGAGGGTAAGTAGGCAAAGGGTATTAAATATATGTTAGCTGAAGGAAACTGGACTCTGGATGGTAATCACACAATAGAATATATAGATGTCAAATTACAATGTATACCTGAACATTATATATTAACCAATATTACCCAAAAAACTTTTAAAAAATAAAATAAATATAATAAAAGAAAATTCCAAAGGTTAAAGACAAAGGGAGAATATTCAAACCAGCAAGAGCAAGGCAATTAGTTACTTACAAGGGTACTCTCATAAGAATTTCAGTTGATTTTCAAACAGAAATTTTGTAGGCCAGAAGGGGTTAGTATGAAATATTCAGTGATAAAAACAAGAATTTACAACTAAGACTACTCAGCCCACAAGGCTATACATTAAAATTGAAGATGAGATAAAGACCTTTGCACATGTGCGTGCACACACACACACACACACACACACACACACACACACACAAACTGAAGTAATTCATCACCAAGAAGCCAATATTACAAAAAATATTATAGGGTCTAATGAAAAAGAAGGAGGAAAACAAATATAAATATGAATAATAAAAAGTCAATAACTATGGACTTATAATTATTACTTTAATTGTAAATAGATTAAAAAGTCCAATCAAAATATATAGGGTAGCTGAATGAATAAGAAAACAAGGTCTATATATATGCTGTTTACAAGAGACACATTTCAGATCAAATGACACACACAGATTGAAAAGAAAAGAATGGAAAAATATATTTCATGCAAATGGAAGTTTTAAAAGCTGGGGTAGCAATATTTATATGAGTCAAAATAGACTTTAAAATGAAGGCTATAATAAAAGACAAAGAAGTTCATTATATAAAGATAAAGAGATCAATACAACAAGAGAACATAACTCTAGTAAACATATATGCACCCAACATAAGAACACCTACATATATAAAGCAAATATTGACTGACATATAAGAAGAAATTGACAATAATACACTCATAGTAGGAAACTTTAACACCCCTATTTATATCAGTGGACAGATATTCCAGACAGAAAAACAACAAAGAAACAGCAGTCTTATATGATACACTAGATCAGGTGAATTTAATTAATATTTTCAAAGTGTTGGACCCCAAAGCAGCAGAATATACATTCTTCTCAAGTGCACCTAGAACATTTTCTGAGATAGACCACACGGTAAGCCACAGAACAGTCTCAATAAATTTAAGAACATTGAAATCATATCAAGTGTCTTCTCCTACCATAATGGTATAAAACTAGAAATTAACTACAAAAAAATACTGGAAAATACACAAACACATTGTGGAGTTAACTTAGAACATAGCCCTACCACATACTCAGAAGGATGATGGCTGCCCATCAAGTAGCTGTAAGGAAGGCAGTACACAAAAGGTTTTCAGCTGTGCCTGCTCCCCAGGACATTGTGCTCTTTCTGTTACTCCCATGAACATTATTTGCAACTGTAACCAAGCAGCACATCTTGCTCCCATCTGCCTTGGAATGTAGCTGTGTGCCTGCTTGCAAGGAAGTTTCCTGCTGCTTGAGGGAGATTCTTCCCTAGTGAAATTACCTCTCCCTCTGCTTGTGTGTATAAAACTGTGCTTGCTCTTGGTGGAGTATGGTTTCTTGCAGCTCCAATTGGCCACTATCAGGATTTACCTGCCTCGTGATTAATAAATGGCATGTCTCACCCGTTTGCTCCTCCTGGTGGTTTTTCCAGAATATTCAAAGCCCAGATGCAAGTTCCAGGCCTGGAGCTCCTGTGTTACACATATGGAGGCTGTGACATAATGAATGGATTAATGATGAAATCAAAAGATATCTAGAGACAATTGAAAGTAAAAACATAATGGATGAAAATCTATGGGGCACATCAAAAGGAGTCCTAAGAGAGAAATTTAGCCTTAACTCAAGAAACAAAAATAATCTCAAATAAACAATCTAAACTTTCCCTTAAAAAATAGAAAAAGAAAAGTAAACAAAACCCAAAATGAGCAGAAGAAATGAAATAATAAAGATCAGAGAGAAAATAAACAAAAGAGAGTCTAGGAAAAAAAATACAAAAGATCAATGAAATCAAGAGTTGATTTTTTGGAAAAAATAAAATTAAAAAATAATTAAACAGACTCATCTAGAAAAAAAAAGAGATTAGACCCCCAAAATTAAAATCAGATATAAAAGAGAAGTAACAATAGACTCCACAGAAACACAAAGGATGATAAGAAAATACTGCAAGCAATTGTATGCCAACAAATTGGACAATCTGAAAGAAATGAATAAATTCCTAGAAACATAAAATCTCCCAAGACTGAGTCAAGAAAAAAAAAAAGAAAATCTGAACAGACCAATTACCACCAACAAAATCAAATCAGTATTTTAAAAACTTCCAAAAAGCAAGTCTTGGATCAGATGGCTTCATGGTGAATTTACTAAACAAAGGAGATTTAGCACATATTCTTCTCAAATTATTCCAAATAAGTCAAGAGAAGGGAAAGATTCCTATCTATCATTACCCTGATTCTAAAACCAGACAAAGATATTACAAAAAAAAAAAACAAAAACAACCATAGGCCGACATCTCTTATGAACATTGATGCAAAAATCTTCAACAAAATATTAGCAAACTGAATTCAGCAATACACCAAAAATATCATACACCATGATCAAGTTAGAGTTATTCCTGGGATGCAAGGTTGATACAATATCCACAAATCAATTAATGTAATACACCATATTTAAAAAATAGAAGTAAAAATTACATGATTATATCAATAGATGTAAAAAAAGCATATAACAAAATCCAGTATCAATTTATGATTAAAACACTCAGCAAACTGGGAATAGAGAAAACATACCTTAAGATAATGAAGGCCATATATGATAAACCCATAACTAAAATCATACTCAACAAGATAAGCTAAAAATGTTTTCCTTAAGACTAGGAACAAAAAGGATGCCCACTTTCACAACTACTATTCAACATAGTATTTGGAAGTCTTAGCTACAGCAATCAGAAAAGAAAGAGAAATGAAAGGTATCCAAATTGAAAAAGAAAGAGTAAAACTTCCATTATTTGCAGATGACATGTTATTATATAGAGAGAATGCTAAAGACTTCACCAAAAAACTTAGAACTGATAAATGAATTCAGTAAAGTAGCAGGATACAAAATTAATATTCAGAAGTCAGTTGCATTTTTATACATAGATAATGAACTATCAGAAAGAGAAATTAAGAAAACAATCCCATTTACAATTGCATCAAAAACAATAAAATACATAGGATTCAAATTAACCAAGGAGGGAAAAGACCTGTTCTTAGAAATTATAAGTCACTGAAAAAGAAAATGAAAAAGATGCATATAAAAAGATACATATACCTTGTCCTTAGATAGGAAGAACCAACATTGTAAAAAATGTCCATACTACCCAAAGCAATCTCCAGATTCAATTCAATTCTTATCAAAGCACCAATAACATTTTTCAGAGAGCTAGAACAAATTAACCATAAATTTTAGGGAACCATAAAAGACCCCCTAATAATTATGGCAATCTTAATAAAGAACAAAGTTGGGAGTATCATAGTACCTGATGTCAAACTATCCTATATGCCTCTAGTAATAAAAATAGCATAGTTCTGGCATAAATGCATATACAAACATCAGTGGAACAGAATAGAGAACCCAGAAATAAATCCATGCCTATATGGTCATTTAATTTATGACAAAGCAGGCAAACTATACAAGACAGTCTCTTCAATAAATGGTGTTGGAAAACTGGACAGATACATGCAAAAAAATGAAATTGGACTATCTTATACCATATAGAAGAATAGACTCAAAACAGATTAAAGACTTAAGTGCGAGACCCAAAATCATAAAAAAATTATAGAAGAAAACATAGTCAATAAACTTTCTGATATTGTTATCAGTAATTTTTTTCTGATATATTACCTTGGACAAGAGAAACAAAAGAAAAAATAAACAAATGGGACTACATCAAATGGAAAAGTATTTGCATAGCAAAGGAAACCATCAACAAAATGAAAAGACAATCTACTGAATGGGTGAAGATATTATTATACATCTGATAAGGGATTAATATCTAAAATTTATAAAGAACTGATAGAACTCAGCAACTAAAAACAAACAATCCAATTAAAAATAGGCGGAGAACTTCAACAGAAATTTCTCCCAAGAGGACATGCACATGGCTAACAGACATATGAAAAGATGTTCAAGGTCACTAATTATCAGAGAAATGCAAATTGAAACCATAATGAGATATCACTTCACACTTGTAGAATGATTATCATCAATAAATCAAGAGGTGAGGATCTGAAGAAAAGAGTACCCTCATACACTATTGTTGAGACTGCAAATTGGTTACAGATACTATGGAAATCAATTTGGAGTTTTCTAAGAAAATTAAAAATATAAGTACCTTGCAACCCAGCAATTCTACTTCTAGATATTTATCTGAAGTGGTCCAATACACTAGTTTGAAATGATATATGGAGCCCTGTGTTCACTTCAGTACTATTTACAACAGTTAAGATATGGAACCAACCTAAATGGCCATCCACAGATGATTTAATAAAGAAGAGGTGATACATACATACAATGAACTATCAGTTGACCATAAAAAAAGAACAAAATTTTACCATTTGTGACAAAATGAATGAACCTAGAGGATATCGTGCTAAGTGAAATAAGTCAGACAGAGAAAGACAAATGCCATATGATTTCACTTATATGTGGAATGTAAAGAACAAAATAAATGAACAAGCAAAACAGCAGACTCATAGATACAGAGAACAAATGTTGCCAGATGGGAGGGGTTGGGATGCTGGATGGAAAAGATGAAGGGATTAAGTACAAACTGGTAGTTACAAAACAGTCACAAGTATGTGTAAAGTACAGCATAGGAAATATAGTCAATAATACTGTAATAACTATGTATGGTTGCAGGTGGGCACTAGACTTATCAGAATATCAAAATATACTACTTTGTATATTTTATAAATGCCTAACCACTGTTCTGTATTCCTGAACCTAATATAAAATAATATTGAATGTTGAAAAATAAAATATTACCAGTTTAAAAAATCAGAAAAGTATAGCCAAAATAAATTGTTTCATAATTTTGAGATTATTGTTCAATCATCTTCACATTTTACTCTATGGTACTAACCATAGGCATCAGGAAAAAAAAAAACTGTCACTACAGATATTCTAGGAGCAAGAACTGAATTACAACCCTAGGCCTTATTTTGAGGAAGACAATAAACTCTCACCTGAGATTTATTCTTTTTCTAACTGTGCTATATGCCCTCTAAATAAGTTTTCACAAATCTCAATTTAATCAAGCTTTATGATAAATGTAAAATAAATAGCAACCTTTCTTTTTTCAGTGCCTATTATATGCTATGAACGGTGCACTCAGCATCCATTATAGGTAAATAGAACTTGAGCTACTCAAAAATCACTAACAGTTTATAAAATGTTACTTACCAGAGCAAAACTTGCTAACAGGGAAAGTTAACAAAATCCTGAGTAAAGATAAGATAAAATCACAAGCCCTCTCAGTGGGTTGCTTGATGATATTTCCCTGTAACATTATTATAAGAAAGATCCCTAATGTTGTGATCAATAGATAACATTTCCTTCCTTGGTATCTTATGTTGAGTGTCACAAAATTTCTTCTGTAATTCACACACACACACACACACACACACACACACACACCACATGCACACACATACACACACACACACACAACTGCCATTGGTTAACATTCTACTACAAATGAATATATATTTTTTTGATATAGTGGTAAAAAAATATACTTTACATGTAAGGAAACTTAATGTGTGGGAGACTTAAGTCATCCTTTGAATTGTTTCCACAAAATAAAAATATAAAAATATACAGCTTCATTTTCCCACTTTAGTAGATTGATAAAGCAGAATCTTTTGCTAGAAAGTAGAAATTCATTTGATTTGTGCTAAAGGAGGAAGTCAAATTTCACCAGCATGTGAAGGGTAGGTTGTACTTTGCTCTGCTGGTGCAGTGCAGAAACAATGAGAGCGGGCATTGATGAGTAAACTGAATTGGGTTTATTTGTAGTCATCTGCAGGACTTGGGGGTCTAATTACCCAGATCTTTGATCTGTGTGTAAAATATGAATAGTACTATTTACCTATAATGGATGCTGAGTGCACCGTTCATAGCATATAATAGGCACTGAAAAAAGAAAGGTTGCTATTTATTTTACGTTTATCATAAAATGTAGGCAGAAAAATTGTAATGACAAACTTTGTTCTTTATTGTCTGTATATTTAATAATTTCAAAAGTATCTGTTATCTCTTTCTTATTTTTTTCACCACTTCTTAGACCTGACACCAAAACTAATAGAGCCATTTTGACATCATGAAAAAGTTTCTATAAAATACCCTTTTAATTAATACAGTTAAAAGGAATAAAGCAAAATATACAATTTTCTAATCTAAGATTTTGAGTTATAAAAACTAAATGATTTAAATTTATGCAGACAAAACAAAACTATCTAAACTGCTAAAGGGTGAAAGGGTTTAATCTTGGCTTTAATTTTATAAATCAAATAATCAGAAACCATTTAGTAATTTTGATTTTTATGTAATCAACTATATGTTTTTGGGATAAAAGAAAAATTCTATTAGTTTCAATTTATGACTCATATAAATGCTCATGAAATTAAAGTGTTATACATAGCAACAGGTCATAGAGACACTGATCAGAGTGCAGGATGTAGTAGAAAAAAGATAGAGCATATAACTGCATATTTATTTACTCAAGGTAAATGAGAACTTGATTGTGGGAATATAGGGAAAGTGAAACCATTTTGGACTTTACAATTCTCTTTGATTTAATTTTGTATGAGTCACTGTATTTTATCTTTGACAGACAATAACCCAATCACATTTATTTTATTATCCTGGGAGGCCTCTGGATTTGGGACATTAGAAATAGAGTGAGTATAAAAAAAAAAAACAACTAGTAAATAGATGCAAACTTCCTAATGGTTTAGCTTGTCATTTTTTTTTCTTTTTCCTGTCTGAGGCACAGAGATGAAAATGTGTACATTATCAAAATTTAAAACAAAAATTAAAACATCAGGGAGTCTGAATGTCTGCTTCCAATGACACAACACTTAGTCAATATTGTTTGGTTCTGCTTAAGAAGACTATGATTCTCTGCACTTTGTAACCATCTCTGTGTTAAATTCCATCTAAAATAGAAAGAGACCATATTGAGAGAATACTTGGTAAAGTGAACTATGCATCTTGGCATATCTTTCTCAAGTTCTATTCAAACTGAACATCAATAAAATATGTGTTATGTATCTTTGTTCTTTATCATCACCCACTCTCCACCTTAACCTTAAGAGTAAAGACAGTCAAATATATGGTGATAGAAGAAATTTTAACTAGATATTGAACACACAATGCATTACGCATACAATATATTAATGAATTGCATACTTAAAACCTATATGATTTTATTAACCATGTCACTCCAATAAATTCAATAATAAAAATACTATTATTTTTAAAGAAAACACAAATATTATTATTAAGATTTTAAAAAGATATTTAGGTACATTGAAAAAATATGTAAATACAAAAAGTTAAAAGAGTTTATAAACTAAAATTCATAATTTCAATTGGGAAAGAAATTGAAACAAAGTAACAGTGTCAAGATGAGTCTTGAATAAGAACTTTTAAGCCTAAGAGGTGTTTGAACAACAATAAGAAATATTAAAACAAAAAGTTCAATCTTCGTCTGAATTTTTATTGTTAGTAGAGCAACCAGTTAATCCTCAAATAGAGAAGAGACACTGCTGAGCATCTAGGAATGGATTGACTCGCTCCTGTATGTATTTACAGCTAGCATCATTCTACAGTGTTTTCATAAAAAAGAAATAAGAGAAATATTGTCATGACCTTAACACCCAAAATAAATATCTGTCAAATAAGAAAGAATCTGGCTCACCAGAAGAGTGAACAAGATTTCCACTACGACATTTGGAGAAAGAAGAATAAGCAATGGGGGTTAAAACACTTAACCTGTTTAATATCACTGACGATGTTGTTAGGAAAAATGACAATAAAATTATCACATAGATAAATATGAAATTAGAACAGTGAAAATTGCTATGAAGGAAAGAAACAGTTTTATGGGTGCATATAATAGGAATTTTACCTAGTCAGGAAACCCAAGGAAGATTTTCTCAAGATAATTTCACTTGAGGTGAGAGGTAGAGTCAATAAAGTTAAAAGGGTAAAGAAGACAAAGAATATTTCACTAAAGTGCAAACCTAGTGAAGAAGAAAGCCTGATTTAGAGGGGCCTGGATAAAGTATATCATAAGTACAATACTTAAATATAAGAATAGCTGGTGGAGTAGATGAAGGGAGAAAATAAATATATTGAAGTAAAAATAAGTCTAATACAGATAAGAAACACAGTACAATGATTTAAAAATCAGTTGTAAAATCAATCTTAGTCATTATTTGTGCAAATATTTTTAACATTTGAATTTCAGCATTATTGAAATATTTCCATAATTATGCATGGTTATTCAATAAATGCTGTCTAGACGGTATGAGCCATCTGTTTAATATTAAAGGTTAGGTAGATATTCCTAACTTATCAACTAAATGTTTCATTTTCATACACACATATTCATACACATACTTATGTTGATATAGGAGACAAATAATCAGTTTTATAATTATTTCTATACTATTATTTGTTGATTAGTTATCCAATTTTCCTTCCTCTTCTATTTCTATTTCAACTTCTCAATTAAAATAATGGTAAAGAATTTATAAGTGAACAAAATATATTTACCATTAGCTTAAGCTTGTCATAATAGGTATGAAGAAATATAGTTGTTTATAGCTCTTGAACAAAATAATAAATTAGGTTAGAATCATATGATAGACGCCTGGTATGATAGGCATGTAAAACTTGAAACCTTAAGTATACATTTAAGTACACATTATAATTTATTTCAATCTCACTTTCCAACTCTCCTATTGAGTGCTTGGTAAAACAGTTTCTAGAAGCCTCTGAAGACATTTGATATTTCATCTGAGGCTTGATATGAGAGAAAACTATAGACCATGGTAATTTCCCTTAATATTCACTGTGCTCTAGGTAGTTCTTTTCTTTGCATCCCTCTGGTCTTGATAGTCACAGCATAAGCCTTTCATATTATTATACAATGAATTGAACATGGAAGATTCATCTTTCTAAAGTTTTACAATTATATTGAACAATGACTAAATTTAGTCCCAAGTAATGATAAAAATTTCTTTATATTGAGATGTCATAATGCCCAACTTCATTTTTAGATTTTATTTATAAATACAAAGTATATCTTACCCTCATTTCATTGATTTATTTCTTTCTGACAGCCCCATGTTCATCTTGTAGATGTTTTCATTCAAACGTCCTATTAGTTGGTTATTAATTCCCTTCAGATTTGGATTTACCATATTCCAAAGGAAATGGTATGTTGATTAAAGCAGAAATTCACTTTCTAATCCTTAGTAAAATAACTAAAAAAACATCCTTCTCCTTGAAACACTGTTCCAAATCACATCTAAAAGAAAATAAGTTATAAACAAATCTTCCATAGCTAACATTCAAAACATTTTCCTAGATAAATAATTAAGTGGATAGCTAGCTGGAATAGATGGCTGCCAGATATTTAAGAAAAAAGAAAGAAACCTAGCCACAGAAAGTAAATGTTTAACCAAGGTCTAATTTATAAGGCTAGAAAAGAAAGTCCCAATGATATAGAAACAACAAGCCAAAATGTTCTCAAAATTCACAGTATGTGTTTTAATCAAGGCATTAGGCTTGACGTTTAAATATTCCTCTAAATCTTTCAGGTTTTCATTGAAATAAATAGTCTATATTCTCCAATATATCAATCTATTTTTTATTTTATTATAATCTTGCAGTTTATGGCTCCCAAGACAGAGAAACATGTGGATCCTTGAAGTAAAATAAATGAGAAATTATAGTATGTGAAAAATTATTTTCAAGCAATTGTGAAATGGTTGGGCTGGGTGATTAGTTTGCCAGACACATTATTTTGCTAGTCTAAATCTACCAAGATCATATGCCTGAAAACATTTTAATTTAAAAATTGTTATTATTTTTATCCTTTTGATGTAAGCAAATGATAGTATTTTGTTAGCTTATGTATCAGTATAATGTATTGCCTATTTTATGTTTGCTGCTTAAAAGCATATAATGTGTGTGTGTGTGTGTGTGTGTGTGTGTGTGTGTGTGTATGATGCTATCGAAAGTTTTGGTGTGCTAAGCTATAATTCCAGAGGAGAGAGCATGTGAATAAGGCAATGTAATTATTAAATTTGCAATTAATTTTCCTATTTTTAGTAAGGAAGTGTTTACATTGGGTAATAGATTAAAAAAACTATGTTCACATATAAAAAAGTAATGTCTATGGTGCAAATTTTAAGTCATTTAAACATTATAAATATGATATGCTTTGTGTTTTTAAAATTATTAATACTTCAAACAAATTGGAAATGTTATAATCTAACCACTCAAAATTGATGAATACTAGAGAACTCAAATGTAAATTATTAAAGAAAGTGATACTTCTAGTATCTCTCATTTTGTTGTATTAGAGTTAAAAGCCTATCTTAGTTTTCTTTGTTAAACTGCAAATTCCTTGAGCACAAAGTTCATATCATATTCCCTGTGAACCTAAAAGCTCTTTCTAGTAAATTAGTTATCACCAAAATTTAATTCCACAACCTATCCAAATTTGGCAAAAAATAACTAGTGTATTGCTCCTTAGTTTCACACAAAACATCAATGTAAGTCAAACCAGCCTATCTTATTCTTTTTTTCTCTTACTCTCTCTGCATTATAATTTTCTAAGAATAGAGAAGACAGGAATTATTTACATATTTTGGCTCAAATATTACTTTTTGATAGCTGAGCTGAGTGTGAATAAAATGCAAATGTTTATTTTTTATTTCTACTGGGGAGCACTCAGGTAGAATATGATTGGTCTCTGATATTTGATACAATTAACTATTCTTATTTTTGTCTAAACTGTCTCTTGTGTTAGGCTTCCTTGATAACTCATTATACCAGCTCTTTTCTACATTTTACCATTTAAAAAGTGGCTTCTTTCCCTGACTCTTTGACATTTTTCTATTTCATGTTAATGTTCTTTAAGGTTTTATGTAGAATATTTTTCTAACTCAATATAATATCCCTGGATATATATTAGTACTTCAATTACAATCAATATGCTAACAACTCAAAAATCATAATTCTCCTTCTTCCCAAATCTTTTTCTTGAGATTAAGATGAATAAAATCAACTTCAATTGGACATTTTTCACTTGGATGTTCCACAGGCTTCTCAAGGCTAAAATATCCAAAATTCATTTCTTCATCACAATCGCCTTCCCTAGACCTGTTTTCTTGTATTGCACATTCTGATTAATGTTCCCACTAAGTCAAGTCAGAAATTTGGGAGCCATTTCAAATATCTTTACCTTAACTTCTATGTACACAACTGAGTAAACATTATTCACATTGTGTATTGCTTCTCTTCTCTTTCTCCAACATCTTAGGTTGGATCCTCATATTCTTTTTCCTATATGATGGCGATCATTTTCTAACTTGTTTTTCCAGATCTAATTTTGCACTTATTCAACTCAATTTTCATTTGTCCATCAAAATAATCTATAGATAATATCCATCTTACAATATCATTTTCTAGCTTAAAATACTCCAATTACTCCTTTAATGAAGCTTCTCCTGATCTCTCCTTGTGATAGTAATAATCGTCCTTGTCCTTAGAATATCTAATATCTTTTTTACTACTCTTTAAAAATTTTATTGTTGTTGACATGTCTCCTCCACTGACTATAATAACTTCATGTTTAGAGATTGCACCTTTAGAAAAAAAATTTGTGTCTCCCAGAAAGCAATACTTGCCATAGTAGTTACTTAAAAAATGTTAGCTAATAAAGAATTTTTTTAAAAAGGAGTTATCTAAAAAAAAATGAAGAAAAAAAAACGACATATTTATCCTCTATGCTCATCTTTATTCATATCTTAAAGACTTACCAGATATAAGTAAAAAATAAGCTGTATACTATTTTGAGAAATAACATAAAATGCACTAATTTGTATAATTCCTAGAGAATAAGCTAATATACACATTGGTCAGCCAGAGATGAACAATGGTAATGGCTATAGCTAATGTGAAAACTGGTACTTTGTTAATATCTAATACTGAAGTTGTTGTGAACTCTATTTTATAATTTATCTTTTGTTTTCACTTATCTACATGAGATGGGAACTTTTCAATCAAATATTTACTTTATTTCCTCTGCTTTTTCTAAATTGGAAACCAAAGTAAATAATTTAAACATTTTTGTGAGGAAATTAATTAAGTGTAAATAAACTAACAAAATAAAGTAAGCCACTTGTTTTACATTAAATAAATTATATCAAATTGACTGTTTTCTATTTATTATCCCCCCAAATTAGATGCTGATTATAGCGAACCCGAGAGGACACATCATATTAATAGGAAGTCAGAAGCATGACGGCATGAGGCACCTCCCCTGTTCTCTCCCCTTAAAATTGCAAGCTGAACATTGACAATTCAACAAATAACACCTAGCCTGAACACAAGCATGTCCGAGAGATCTGCACATCAAAACATTTGAAGGTGTGCCAATCGCACAAGACAGGGAAATGGAAAAGAAGAGAGGAAAAAGGGCTCTGCGGAACACAGCCCGAGGTTTCCAGCAGGACAAGAAGGAGGGAGAAATTATGCAGTAGCTTTTTGGCTCTTTGAAGCCCAGAACAGTCCTGCCTGAGTGATCAGCATATATCACTCAGCTGAGCCCAGTGAGAAGGTCAGAGAACGGGGCAGAGACCTAGTGTGGAAAGAAGACAGTGGTGTCTCAGTAACCACCATTCTCTAGCAGAAAGCTGAGTCACATTCCCCTCCACCATCCTAGAATATCCCCTACCCCCGCCTTATACCTTCTCAAATCTAGCACCCAGCCTCAAGGTAATCTGCACAAGCAGAACTGAAACATACTCTGCAGCCAGTCCCTGTGACAGGGATGGAGATATAGAAACAGGGCAGCTGAAGCCTGTGAGCCAGCATTAACAGAAGGAAAACAGCCACACACACCACTATCCTCTCCCAATCCACCTATCCTGACCCAATCAGGCTGATTCAAAAAAAAAAAAAAAAAAAAAAGCAGTGGAACATTGCACCTGACTGTTAAAGCAGTACTGGGACTTCAGGGCCTTTTCAGAGACTCAAATCCTTTTTGCCCTTCATATTCTCCCACTGAGGTTGAACCCTGGGACCAAGGCAACCTGGTCATAGAGGCAATATAAACCTCCCCAGAGAATCATGGGAATTTTCAAAGCACAGATCCAAAAGATGGGCAGTGCAGGAGGTTCCAGCACTCCCTACTGAAAATGAAAAGAAAAACCTCTTCTTATCAACCTGCTAAAGAGTGATAACTATGTAATAAATTTTCTTTAAAAAAAAGTAGATTTGGCATGGCTCCACAATGTAGTGGTTAACACGTCTGCTTTACATGCAGAAGATCCTGGATTCACACTCCAAGTGGAGCCATGGACCATACCCCTGGTGCTCCAGGTCCCGGGTATGCCAGGCCTCCCAGGTGCACCAGGCCCTGAGTGCGCCAAAACCCCAAGTGAGTTGAGGGTGCCAGGCCCTGGGGGCACCAGGCCTCAGGTGCTCCAGGCCCCAGGTGTGCCAGGGCCCCAAGTGCACTGGAAGTACCAGGCCCTGGTGCACACTATGAGCGTGTGGAAGGAGACACCCAATTTTCAGAAATCCAGTTCTTAAGGGGAAATGGCAACATCCATAGGTCAGAAGTGGAAGCATGAGGGCAGGATTACAGAGGAAAAGGAGGGAAAAGCAGAGTATATGCTGATTAATGCTCAGGCATTAATTGTACATCAAACATTATCAATAACCAAAGTAACAAGCACTCCAGAAAGAAAACAAAAAATCTCTAGAATATAAGCTTAAAGATATAGAAATAAACAATTTAAGTGGCAGAGAATTGAAGATTGCACTTCAGAAAAACTCGACAAGATGCAAGAAAATTCTGACAGACAGTTCAAAGAACATAAAGACAAAATCAATGAAAAACAAAAATGCTAAATGAAGATTGAAACTCTAAGAAGAGGAGGAACTTCTGGGGATGAAGAACTCATTAAAAATATGAAGAATAAAATAGCAAGCTTAAGAAATAGAACTGATCATATAGAGGAAAGAATTGGTGATACCAAAGATAGAAAACTAGAAGTGACACAGAAGGAAGAAGAGAAAAACACACTTGAGAGAGAAAAAAATGAAAGAAATCTACAAGAACTATCTAACACCCTAAGAAAAAGCAACATATTAATAATGGGTAAACCAGAAGAGAGGAAGAAGAAATGAAGAGCCTATTCAAAGAGTTGACAAGAATTTCTCAAACCTATAGAAATAACTGGGTCCTCAAATCTAAGAAGCAAGACAAACAAACAAACAAACAAATAAACAAAGCAAAAAACAAACAAAAACACTATTATTTCTTCTCTATGATATATTGTATTGACATTGTCAAAAATTATATGACAAAAGAAATTGTCTAAAATTAATGACAAAAAAAATTCTCAAGGCATCTAAAGAAAAAAAAACAATGACATAAAGAAAAAAACATTAGATTGTTATCAGAATTATTAGCACAAACTTTACAAATTAGAAGAGAGTGGAATCAAATATTCAAACTAATGAAAGAGAGAAATTACTGGCCAGGAATAATATATCCTGCAAAGTTTTCTTATAGGTATGAAAAAGAAATAAAGACATTTTCATACATAGAAAAGCTAAGGAAATTTTCTATCAAAAGACCTGCATTACAGGAACTATTAAAGGGGGTCATTCTATCTAAACCAAAAGGACAAAAGAATATATAACTATGAGTAAGATGTCTACAGGAAAACAGAAGCAGAAAAGTACAACACTTATTAAGAACAGGCCATTATAAGCTTACATATTACAAAATTATTAAGGGTGAAAAAAACACTTTAAAAAGAGAAGACATCAGCTACTGCAATATAGAAATTAATGTTCAGCACAAATAGTGATGATGTGAAAAAAAAAACAGAAAAGAGAAGAAAGATGAGAACCTGCAAAGAGAAATGATGATAATGTGCATAAAGAAAAAGATTGACTGTATATATATGTATATATATATACATACACACACACACACACACATTTTCTTTACATAAATGCCACAGTCCAGCCGCGACAGGATCCAGGGGGCCCTGAAGGTGTGAAAGGCATCTGCGTGGGAGACAGTCGACTACACAACTCAAAGGCTGTGTAACACTGTTCCATTTTATTGTGATTTGAGTACAACCTTTATACTTTCTATTTTGACATTTGATTATACTTTGTCGTTAAGGTAGCAGAGTTAAATTTCCATGGTTAAGCGGAGCAGAAAATCTTACAAAGTATATTATTATTCATGATTAATTAGTACTTTCTTTTTTCTCAATCAATGGAACAGAACTAACTGATGGAACAATCTAAACTTTTAATTCTTACATCTATTATGTAAGATAAAGTTTGACTTAAGTAAAGGTGATAGAGGTATTCATAACAGCAAATATTGGCTCGTGGGCAGACATTGTTCTTCTTTTTGCCTGAATAAATCTTTCAGTTGCTACTTTATTTATACTGTTATCTAAAGTTTAAGCTGAAACTTTTTCATAGCTGTTTGACAGTTTCCTTGTGCAGTATTGAGGAAACATTTTTAAAAATCAATTTTACAAAGCTGCTTTTGTAAACTAAGTTTTCGTTTCTTTGTTTTTAAGCACCAAGGAGATCCTGACCCAACCAGCCTTTCTATCAAACTTAAACTATTAACTTTTTATTTATCCAGTGGGCCACAAAAGGAGGCCCTTCCATAGTAAGCATAAGCTTATGAGTAAATTTCTTATCTTTTATTAATTTTTCTACTAACTGCATGGGAATAGAAGTATAAGCTGGTTCTAATGATTCAGCTTGTAATTTATTCATAACATCTTTAAGAGGCAAGTCAAAGGAATTTCCCTTAATAATTGTTCAAATAAAGGGTTTATGCATTCTGAATAGTCAGAGTGACTGGAGCTGATCCCATATGTGAGGGATTTACCATGTTTTCCTCAGAGCCAATTTTGAAATCCACTTGTACAACATCTACACTTACTAGAATTTGTGCTACCCAAATTCCCTTTATTAATAGAATTGTTCTTAAGAAACCAATTATTCCTAAACACATGCCATGTCCTTGTTCTTGACGATGCATTCCTTGAAGCATCTGTTCCCATCTCCGGACCTTGTCACGCAGTAAAGTAGAAAGAGGACATGGCACATAAACTTAACAATAATCACACATGCACAAAAACAAACAAACAAACAAAACAGAACTAAGACACATATCATAAAGCAAGAGGGAACAGAGAGAAAAAAAACATAAAATGCCACCAAATTAAAATAACAGAAAGAACCACAAGGAAAAAGAAACAATGGAGACATAAAGCTACCACAAAACAAAAGACAAAAAGGCTATAAAAAACCCTCATATTTCAATAATCACCCTAAATGTAAATTGACTGAACTCATCAATAAAAAGGCACAGAATAGCAGACTAGATCAAAAAACAAAATCCAGTCATATGCTGCCTTCAAGAGACACATTTCAGCTGCAAGGACAAATAAAGGCTCAAAGTGAAGGTGTGGAAAACGTTACTCCAAGCAAATGACATCCAGAGAAAAGCAGGTGTAGCTGTATCTATATCTGATGAAATAGACTTCAAGATAAAAAAGGTAATGAGGAACAATGATGGACACTTCATAATGATAAATGAGACACTACAACAAGAAGACATAAACTTATCAATATATGTGCTCCCAATCAGGGAACACCAAAATATATAAAGCAACTACTAACAGAGCTAAATCAGAAAATGACAAAAACACAATTAAAATAAAGGACATAAATACTCCACTGTCAGCTATGAATAGATAATCCAAACAGAAAAATAATTAGAAAATATCATCTTTAAATGATGAACTAGACCATTTGGTTCTAATCGATATTTAGAGAGCATTTCATTCCAAAGCACTGGATTATAAATCCTTTTCTAGGGCACTTGGCACATTCTCAACAATAGATCCTCTATTGTAGCACAAAACTAGCCTCAACAAAATACAGAATATTGAAATTGTATCAAGTGTATTCTCTGACCACAATGTTTGGAAACTAGAGTAAAAACAAACAACCAAAAAAAAAACCAAAAAACACAAATACATGGAAATTAAACAACATGTTACTAAAGAATGACTGGGTCATAGAAGAAATAAAAGAAGAGATCAAGAGATACTTAGAAACAAATGAGAATGAAAGTACAACATATAAAACCTTTTGGATATAGCCAAAGCTGTAATAAGATAAAAGTTCATATCATTACAGGCCTATCTCAAGAAAAAAAGAACAATCCCAAATAAACAACTTCAAATTACATCTTTAAAAAAAACTGAAAAAAATGGGGAAAAAATGAAGCCCAAAATTAGTAAGATGAAGCAATAGTCAAAATTAGAGCAGAAATAAATTAATTTGAAACAAACAAAAACAAATTAAAAAGTAATGCAGAATGAAATACTACTATTTGAAATGACATGGATGGACCTAGTGGTTATTATGCTGAATGAAATAAGTCAGACAGAGAAAGATAAATACTATATGATTTTACTTATATGTGGAATCCAAGGAATCCAAGGAACAGAAAACAAACTAATCAAGAACAGACTCATAAATAAAGTGGACAATTTGGTGATAGACAGAAGGGTGGGAGTTTAGGGGGCTGGGAGAATAGGGTGAAGAGTTAAAGAAGTATGAATTAGTAGTTGATAGTTGGTCACGGGGATGGAGAGCATGGCAGAGGGAATGCAGTTAGCATTAATATGATGGCTATGTGGGGGGCCAGGGGAGGGAGGAAGCAATTGGGGGGATTATTTTATGAACTATATATAGATGTCTAACCAATGTACTGTATACTTCAAACTAATTTAAATAAATATTTTTTAAAAAATAATGCAACACTTTGATGGGAAAAAATGGAATAGATGATAGAGGCTGTGTTCATCCCTCCTGAAATCAAGTTAAAATCATGACAAATACACAGAACAAACAGTAAGGGAATTCTCTTGAGATACAGATGAACAGAAACATTACAACTTGGGAGAGATATAATTAATCAACCGCAATGATATAAGATAGGAGGGGTCGAAGAAGCCTGCCTGGTACTGAGCAGCTGAGTGGGACAGAGGCTACAACAGCTTCAGACGCTCCACTTAAAGGGGCTGTATCTGAAACCATACTTTCACGGTGACAGACTCATTTGCTATGAGCACCAGAGCTGGTTGGCTGCTCCAGGGGCATTAGAGACTTACAGGAGACATTGAGTTTTGGGAGTAAGGGCTAAAGGTGAGGCTCTCTCCCAAGCAGAAGTTCCAGTGGTATTCATTGTTTCTCTGTTGAGCCCTTCCCACTTTCCAGTGTGGGAAAGCAGTACTGCCATAACTGAGATGTCATCAAAGTAGATTAACAGAGGTCACTCCGCTCAGAGGATTTCCTAAAGCTCCACCTCCCCCACAAATAGCGACCCCATCCAAGCTACATCCAATGTGTACTTGGCAAGTCTAATGCTCCTTGCTAAGCCAACTGCAAGATTCACCTTGGTAGCAGCTGACCTTGGTTTCTGGTGTGGCCTCTTGAGGTAACTATAAGCACAGTATTTGTGAATTGCTTGCTGAATCTTAACAAGTAACCCTTAGAGGGACATGGGATGGGGCTAAACTTGGCCTGCAGCTGAACTCATCTCAAGACTGTGCCTCTGGACACCTACTACTTAAAGTCACATTAATAAGACTGAGAGACTTAGGAGCTTTGCTTAGTACATAGAAACAGACACAGAAAGGCAGCCAAAATGTGAAGACAAAGAAACAAATCACATGAGATAACAGAACAGAGATTCAGGAATAATGGAGTCAAGCAATCTATCAGACACAGAGTTCAAAACACTGATTTTAAAAAATGCTCGATGAACTTAGGAGAAGTGTAGATGAATTCAGTGAAAATTTTAACACAAAGATAAAAAAACACATAAAAATTGAAATGGAAATTATAAAAGAAAATCAGTCAGAAATAAAGAACACATTATCAGAGATGAAGACTATATTAGAAATAATCAACAGAGTGGATGAAGAAGAGGATCAAATCACTGATAAAGAGGATGGGAAAGCCAAGGATACTCAATCAGAACGGCAAAGAAAAAGAAGCCAAGGCTATAATAACAATTTAAGAAGCTTCTAGAACACTATTAAATGTAAAAATATCCGTGTCATAAAAATATCTAAAAAAGAAAAAAGAAATTGAAGTGTCATTTAAAGAAATAACGGTGAAAAACTTTCCTAACCTGATGAAGAAATAGATAACAAACCCCAGGAAGCTCAGAGTCCCAAGAAAGAGGATCCCAAATTGGTTCACATCAAGACACATAATTAAATGCCAAAACTTAAATACAAAGAGAGAATTTTAAAAGCAGCAAGAGAAAAGCAGTTAGTCACCTACAATGAGGTACCTACAAGACTGGCATCTGATTTCTCAAAAGAAACTATGCGGGACAGAAGTGCTTGGCACAAAATATTTGATGTGATGAAAACCCAGGAACAACAACCAAGAATAATTTATCCAACAAAGCTATAATTTAGAGTCAAAGGACAGATAAAGAGTTTCCCAGACAAAAAGAAGCTAAATTAATTTATCAGCACCAGGCCAGTATTATAGGAAATGTTGGAGGCACTTCTTTAAGATAAAAAAAGATGTATCCAAAATAAGAATAAACAATGTTAATAACTACATTTCTATCAACAGGTACCTCAAATAGAAAATAATTAAGGGCTCCAAGCAAATGTTAGAGTGGCTGAATGGATAAGAAAACAAAACTCTGACATATGCTGTCTACAAGAGACTCACTTCAGATTAAAAGACACACATAGTCTAAAAGGAAGTAGATGGAAAAAGATATTGCTTCAATGGTCTTAAAGGGTGTTGCACTGAATAAAATAATTTGGATAGAAAAAGACAAATATTGCATGAGTTCACATAGATGTGAAATCTAAAGAACAAAATAACAACAGCAACAAAAACAGAAACAACTTATAGATATAGAGTATATTTTGAGAGCTACTAGATGAGAGGGGATTGATAGGGTGGCAAAAAAGGACAATAGATTAAGAAGTACAAATGAATAGTTACACAATAGACATAGATATATAAACATAAGAAAAATAGTCAATAATGTTGTAATAAATATGTAAGAGGAAGAAGGGTACAAGATTTAGTAGGGTCATCACTTTGCAAGTTATTTAGACATCTAATCACTATTGTGTGCAATTAAAACTAATATATTATTGTATGCCAACCATAATTGAAAAAAAACTAATCAAATTTTACAATGTAAATACAAACAACTAATTGTCTATTTTATTCAATAAAGCTGGAAAAAAATAATGCAGCAAAGAGCTGATTTTTTGAGCAGCTTAAAAAAAAAAAAAGTTGACAAATCCCTGACTAGGCTCACTAAAGAAAAAGAGAAATGTTGAAAATGAATAAAATCAACAGATATGACTGAAATACACAGGAACCAAACAAGAATACTATAAAAATTTATATGCCTCCAAGTTCAATAACCTAGGAGAAATGTACAAGTTCTTAAGAATATATAACCTTTCTAAACTGAATAATGAAGAACTAGAATATATAAATAGGCTGATCAATAGTATGAAAATCAAAATAATCAAAATTCTCCAAAAAATAAAAGTCCAGGACCAATGGCTTCACCAGTTAATTTTACCAAATAACAGTTAATACCTTCTCAAACTTTTCAAAAAATTGAAGAGACAAAACTACCTACAACATTTTATGAGGCCAGCATTACCGAGATACCAAAACCTGGTAAAAATAACACAAAAACAGAAAACTAGAAACTAAAATCTCTGATGAATACAGATGCAAAAATCCTATACAAAATCCTGGAAAATTTAATACAGCATATTAAAAAAATTATACATCATTATCAAGTGGGCTTCATCCCATGGGCACAAGGCTGATATAACATATGTGAATTGTCAAATGTTATATATCACATAAACAAAATAAATGATTAAAATTATATTATCATATCAATAGATGCAGAAAAAACATTTGACAAGATACATTTATGATTTAATCCATTTAAGATGAAAACACTTAATAAAATGGGTATAAAAAAGTACTTCAACATGATAAAGGCCATATTTGACAAACCCTCAGCTAACATACTTAATGGTGAAAAACTAAAAGCCTTTCCTCTGAAATCAAGAACAAGACAAAGTTATTTGCTATCATGACTGTTATTCAATATAGTATTGGAAGTCCTAGCTAGAGTAATCAAACAAGAGAAAGAAATAAAATGCATCAAAACAGGGAATGAAAAAGTCATATTGTCACTTTTTGCAGATGACATCATTCTCTATATAGAAAACCTTAAAGACTCCGGTAAAAACTATGAGGAATACTAAACAAATACAGTAAAGTCTCAGGATACAAAATCAATGGTGAAAAATCCATAGTATTCCTATATTCTAACAATGAATATTCAGGGAGAAAAATGAAAAAAATCATTTTTTAATTGCAACAAAAAGAATAACATACCTAGGAATAAATTTAATGAATTATGTGAGGGACCTATACACTGAAAATTATAAGATATTATTTTTAAAAATGAAGACAAAAAGAAATGAAAATATATTTTGTGTTCATAGAGTCAATGAATAAACAAAGTTAAAATGACCTTATTATCTAAAACAATATAAATTGAATGCAATTCCCATCAAAATCCCAACAGCATCCTTTAAAAAAAAATAGAACAAAAAAAATCATCAGATTTGTATGGAAGCACAAAAGACTCCTAATAACCAAAGCAACCCTGAGGAAAAAGAACAGGCTGTATAATTCTGCCTGATTTCAAATTATACTACAAAGTGTCAATAATCAAAGCGACATGGTATTGGGAGAAAAAAAAAAAAACAGACCAATGGAACAGAATTGAGAGCCCAGAAATAAATCGCCATATATATGGGCAAATAATTTTCAACAAAGGAGCTAAAAACATAAAACAGAGAAAAGAAAGTGTCTTCAATGAATGGTGTTGGCAAAATTGAAAAGCCACATGTAAAAAATAAAACTACACTTCTATCTATCACCATACACCAAAATTAACTCAAAATGGATCAAAGATCTGAATATAAGACCTGAAACAATAAATTGCATAGAGGAAAACATAGGTACTATACTCAAGGAACTTAAATTTAGAGAGGATTTTATGAATTCAACCTCAAAGGTAAGGAATGTAAAAGCATAAATAAATGAATGGGACTATATCAAACAAAAAAGCTTCTGCACAGCAAAAGAAACCATCAATTAGACAAAGAGGCAACCATCTGAATGAGAGAATATGCGCACAAACTATGCATCTGATAAGGGGTAATATCTAAAATATACACATAACTCATACACCTGAACAATACAAACAAACAATCCAGTTAAAAAAAAAAATGGACAGAGGACTTGAAATGATAGTTCTCCCAAGAAGTCATACAAATGGACAACAGACATAAAAATGATGCTCAACTTCACTAGCTATTAGGGAAATGCAAATCAAAACCACAATGAGATACCACCTCAAACCTATTACAATGTCTATTATCAACAGGATAAGGAACATGTGTTGGAGAGTTTGTGGGAGAAAAAAAGAACCTTCATTGTGCTGGTGGGAATGTAAATTGGTAGATACACTATGGAAAGCATTATGAAGGTTCCTCACAAAAAATCTAAATATAATTACCATATGTCCCAGAGATCCCTCTTCTAGGTATTTACCCCAAAACCCTGCAAACATTTATTCTCCGAGTTACATGCACTCTGATATACATAAGAACATTATTCACAACTGAAATACCATTTGAAAAATTATTGGATAAAGAAGTGGTACATCAATTCAATGGAAAATTATTCAGCCGCAGAAAAGATGAAATAGTGCCATTTGCTGCAACATGAATGGATCTTGAGATTATCATGCTAAGTGAAATCAGTCAAACAGAAAAAAAATTGAGAACCATATGATTTTACTCATATGCGGCATATAAAACTGAAAGCAACAAACAAGTATGACAAACAGAGACTCATGACATGGGCAGTGGATTAGTGGTTATCAAAAGGAAAGGGGGGATGGAGGAGATAGATAGAGGTAAAGAGGGTCAAATATTTGCAGACAGAAGGAAATTTAACTTTGAGTGGTGAACACATAATGCAATATACATATGATATATTATTGAATTGTATGCTTGAAACCTATTTGTTTTTTTATTAATCTACATCATCCTAATAATTTTAATAAAAAAGAATTAAGAAACTAAAGATGGTTTTTAAAAATGACATCAGGACACACAAAGCTAGGCTCCTTTTACTGACCTGATCAGATCTTCACAATCAAAACAAACTGAGAAGATAATGCTCTTCTAGTTATAAATTCCACTTTTATTTTAGTTATGACCTAAGCTAAAACATGCATTTGGTTTAATATGGTACTAATCTCAACTCATTCTTCTTGCTTTGAGAAAATACATGGGAGGAGGTTTAGCAAACACAGGCATACTTTGTTTTATTGCCCTTTGCTTTATTGTGCTTCATCAATATTGCTTTTTTTTTATTTTTACAAATTGAAGGTAAGACTCTCTACCAGCAAAAAGATTATTACGTGCTGAAGGCTTAGAAAATGGTTATCCTTTTCTAGCAATAAAGTATTTTAAAATTTAGTATGTACTTTCTATTTTAGATATGATGCTATTTCATACTTAATAAGTTAAAGTACAATGTAAACATAACTTTTATGTGCACTAAGACACCAAAAAAATTTGTGTGACCTGCTTTATTGCAGCACTCTATAACTGAACCTATTCTGAGGTATGCCTCTAATTATAAAAAAATCTTGCTTATTAATTTATAATAATTAGTGATATTCTTATCTATTTTAAATGTAAACTATAACTTGCTCTCAAATTATCCCAAATTAAATATTAAATTGAGACTGTAATTACAAGTTGTTTTCTTATGGTTTCCTAAACTAAACACAGGTTTAGCCAATATGTTGTTATTTAAAGCCATTCATGAAACTAGTGTACTTTGAAGGCTGTAAGATACTCTATTACTTCTAATTATATTTATGTTATTCATCTCCAAATTATAATTATCAGAACAAGACCAGCACATTCTAGAATGTTTTTTGAAAGAGGTCCCTTTTATTGTCTGTATTTCCAATCTTATTTTGCATAGTTGTTTTTTTTTTTTTTTTACTTTGGGTACATGCATGTATGTAATAAGAACTCCATGGAGGTTTTTTAAGCTTAAACTTTAGTGGACACCAAAACAGTGCTTGAGGAGAGTGGGAAGGTGGGATGCAGTGAGGGAAAAAGGACTGAAAGAAGTAAGTTCATTTTTTGAGGTGCCACTGGACTATTCCAATGGAGGTGTGCAGTTGGAAGAGGAACATATATGGTTTGGAAGTCAGTAGACAGTTCAAGAATACTGATAGAAACTTTGGAATTATAGGCATAGAAGTGTAGTCATGGGCATGTCTGCAGTTATCCAGAAAACCCTATGAAGTCAAAAGATCAGGTCTCTGATCTTCACCCATATTTTAGGGGTGCCAAGCAGAAGTACCTGAAAAGAGAGTAAGAGGAAATATCTACAATGATAATGGGAAACCAGGAAAAACAGATACCATAGAAGCTAAGCAAAGACAGTCTCAAGAAAGAGAGAGTGGTCTAACCAGTCTCAAATATCAAACAGATACGAAATAAGGTAAGGAAAGCAAAGTGACTGATTCCTTTGGAAACAGTGAGCTCATTGGTAAACATAGGAAGACCTGTTTAAAAAAAATATTGGGGTTTGTTAGGAATCCAAGTGGTTATATGTTGGGGACAATAGGAAGTAAGTTGAGGCAGCAAATGTAGATTGCTCTTGTAATGACGCTTAGCTATAAAGAAAACAGCTTGATGGGTAGAGAGATTTATGTTATTGACAAGGGATATAAAGAAGGTATGTGATAAAACAAGTTCTGTAGAGGGACACAAGAGAAAATATTAACCATGTGGAGGAGGAGGAAAACCATCTTCAATTTGAATTATAAGTGAGAAGGAAAAAATGTGAATATGGGCAAACATAATAGACAGGAAGAAAGTTGTAGAAATTCTTTTCTTATAGTTTCAATTTCCTCAGGGCAATGAGAGGCCAAATCCTCTGCTGAGACTGAAAGAAAAGGTGAAATGTTAGATTTGAGGGAAATACTGTAAGTCTGGAATAGACAATGAAGAATCATGTAGAAGAATCTGAAGTTTTATTTGTTTTCTTGGTGACTAAGAATTATTGAAAAGTATTGTATACCCCTCTAAACTTGAAAACTGCAATTTTAGTGTAACTTTCATAGTTATGTGACACTTCTTCAATATTCAGATAAAATGGTTACTCTACTATAAAAATTTCTGTGACCCAAACAAGCAGAGTTTATTCTTATGGCACCATTAAACTTGAAATATAAATGCACTTAGAATATTATATTACTTAAAGGTTATTCGTGTTGCATGCTGCTCCTCAACCGGATAGTAAACTCCTTGAAGGCATGGCTGGCTGTATTTGGATTCCAGTATATATCAATAAATGTTTATCAAATAAATAAATGAATAATTATTTATCTTTCGGAGGCAGTGCATGTACAAATGTATATTTACAGTATAATCATTAATATCTCTATCAAATTTTTTTCCTTGCCATTATTCTAGCCCAGGTATTCTGACTACATAGTTTGTCTCTGTTAAAATGTGTCTCGTATAATCTGGAGAACATGATAATTTTGTTAGCACAGCAGATTAATTAATCTGAGACATTTAAATTCCTAATTTATAAACTCAGAAAAGAACTATGTACTATAAACAAGAGATTATAATACAAAGGTAATTTATGTATAATTTTAAAGTTAAATTTTTTTCTCACATTTTATTTAAATGAAATAATGTACTATTATGCATACTACTAGTCAATCTATTACTGTCTATAACCAAAAATCAATGAATGATTAATTTAAAAGGTGGCTTGTATTTGAAAGATTTATTTTTCTAGAAATTATTCCATTGTTATTTCTTGTGAAGCAATCAAAAGTGCAGACTTCTTCCAGCCTCAGGAATATGGAGCAAGCGTGTGTGATATGCAGAACTGCAGCCCTGTCCTTATGATTTCATTTATTAGCTACAGTGCTAGCGGCCTGTGAAAAAAAAAAGGGGCATGTTCTAATGATGTGTTGTATAATAAAGTTTATCATCCAAAGCATTTTAACCCAAATTAGGCCATTTATTTTTTAATAGCAGTTTAAATCTTTTCATTCACATTGTGCAGACTACATTCCCTCTTTCCTCACAGTCACTTTGCAATCTTTTTTTTAGCATATGTAACTAACATCGAGTAAATCAGTTTTCAAGGATGGATTAGCAGGCTTTTTCTATAAAAATCCAGGTGATAATAGAATTAATTATCTTAAAAATCACACTGACATTTTCCATGTTGTCAGTACTATCTATTATTTTATGCTAAAGGATCTTTTAGCAGCCTACTGATTAAAAAGCTAGCTTTTTATTCTAATAGATTGTAAATTAATTATTTACTGTAATCATCAGTACCTCTCGGTTGATGATATATTGCTAAATAAATATTTTACATAAATTTTACAATGAAAATTGTAAAAATAAAAGTTACTGATCTTTTATCAGACTTCAGGGGTTTCTTTTATATTTGAGGACATCCCTATCTTGTCTACTCATCCCCACACTTTTCTGAAAGTTTCATTTAGAATATAAATAATCCTCAATTTTCAAATTTATAAGAGAGAATATTTTTAGGGCTGTATTATACTACAGGAAAGGAAGAGCTTCTGTATTTTGACATTTAGCTTTCTATAATATTATACCCTATCAAAGAACATTTACTACTATTTATGTTCTGGGTTTTAAATGTACTTTTGCTTATGATGTTATCTTTCCCTTTGAAGACATCCCAGTTTGTTCACCAATGAAAAGTGCAAATCATCTACTTGAAGATGTACAACATGTTTGTTTTAGGAGGGTAAAAAGAAAATATCAGGCAGAAATGAAAGGGGGCATGTCTTATGAAGAATTTTTTCTAAGAATATCGCATATATTTAACTATGACTAAGCTTGAAGGCCCATGTAAGTAGAACAGATAGATGTTTTTCTTTATGTTACTATCCATTATATATTTGTTCATTTATCTAGTATGTGTGTCACATTGGTATAAGCACTGGGGAAATAGCATTGAACATACAGAAAAGAAAATCTGTGCCCTCATAGAACTCACATACTTGTGGGGGAAGATAAAGTATAATCAAAATAAATAAGAAAATTATATAGCATATTAAAAAGTGCTAAGTGTTAAGGAAAAATCATGACGCAGAAAGAATGGGGAGGATATAGAATTTTATATAAGATGGTCAGAGAAGAATTTATTTAAGTGATGACATTTGAGCAATAACCTGGAGTCAACAAAGTAAACCATATGGATTTCTGGGAAAGATAAATTCTATTGAAAAAAAAAATCAAATGTAACAGCCCTGAGCTAGAGTGTGGAGGAATATCAAGGACAATATTGATCGAGTGGAATGAGCAAAACAATTTGAGAAGTTGAAGTCAGAGAAGTAAGGGTTTCAGATTATATACACCCTTGTAGGACTTTAACTGTAACACTCACTGAGATGGAAAGCCATTGGAAGATTTTAAGCCATTTATGTTATGGTTCAAATGTTTATATCTCCCCCAAATTCACATGTTGGATTTTCTATGCCTAATGTGGAGCCTTTGGAGCTGATTAGGTCATGAGGGTGGCTCTCTCATTGAATGGGATTAGTACCCTCAAAAATGAGATCTCATATGATTTCACTTATATGTGGAATCTAAAAACCAAAATAAGCAAACGAAGAAATCAGAAACAAAGTCATAGACACAGGGGATATTTTGGTGGTTGCCCAGTGGGAGAGAAGAAGAAAGGATGGGTGAAAGGAATGAAAGAATTAAGAGGTACAAATTGGTAGTTACAAAATAGTCATGGGGATATGAAGTACAGCATAAGGAATATAGTAAATAAAATTATAATGACTATATATGGTGTCAGATGGATACTAGATTTATCAGGGTGATCACTTTGTAAGATATATAAATGTCTAATCATCATATTATACACCTGAAACAATATAACATTGTATATCAACTGTAATTGAACAATAAAAAAATAATTTAAAAAAATGTGAGATCTCACAGTTCTCTAGCCAGCTCCACCATGTAAGGATGCAACCTGATCTTAGACTTAGACTTACAGCTCCCAAAATTGTGAGAATGAACTTTCTGCTGTTTATAAGCTACCCAGTGTGCAGTGTTTTATTATAGCAGCTCTACTAAACAAAGACAGGGAAGTAATATTATTTGACATGCTCCAAATAGTAAAAGTAAGAGCTAGAAAAACTTACTAGTTAAAGAATATGTCCTGTTTCACAATCTTAATAGAATCTCTACCTTTTATTCAGTAAATTTGGAATCATTGTTCATGTTCTTGTTGAGATCACCACCTTTTTTTTTTTTCTTTTCATTGATTTTTCTGTAATTGTATTTTATGTTGTATATTATCAGGGTAAATAAATTAAATACAAATGCATAATAACACACTATTAAAATTATGAATTCTAACTTAAAAATGATGAACAAAAGGCTCACGTTACTACAATGTTCATTATTGCATGGCCAAAGGCTTTTGTAGACAGTAGCTATGTATAGAACAAAATTTAATTTCTCTTCAAATTTTATTATCTGCAGTATGGATAAGTGATGCCATAAGGCATAAAAAAAGCCGTGCACAAAGCTGGCCTCTCCCAATTCACCCCACCTTCATCCAGTCAGGCTGATGTGCAGGGAAGCAGAGGAGTATTGCACCTGACAGATGGAGCAGTACTGGGACTTGAGGGCCTTTTAAGAGGTTTGTACTCCCATTGTCCTCACATTCTCCCATGGATGCGGAACCCTGGGACTGAGGCAACATGATCATAGAGGACATACACAATTTTCCAGAGGGAAAAGAAAGGACATTCTTAACCTCAAAGCAAAATCCAGCAGGCTTGCGCAGTGCAGGATTGCTTAGACACCATCTACTAAAAAAAAACAAAGAAAAAAACTCTTGTCAAATTGCTAAAGAAAGATCATTATACAATATATTTTTAAATTGGATTATATTCCCATTAATGCCTAGATGAAGAAATATTCCATGAAACACCATGAACAACCAAGGTGACAAGTCATCTCAGAAAGAAACTGAAAACCTCCAGAAAATAAGCTTAAAAGATACAGAAATATGTCATTTAAATGACAGAGAATTGAAGAAAGCATTTCTGAAAAAAAGCTCAATCAGATGCAAGAAAATTCTGATTGACAGCTCCAAGAACATAGAAACAAAATCAACAACAACAACAACAACAAAACAGGAATCTTATACTAAGGAGATTGAAACTCTAAAAAATAAAATAAAATAGAACTTCTGAGAATGAAGAACTCACTAAAAGAAATGAAGAATAAAATAGCAAGCTGAGAAAATAGAGCTCACCAGAGGCAAGAAATAGTTATATCGAAGATGAAAACCTGGAAATGACAGAGAAGGAAAAAGAAAGACACTTGAAAGAGAGAAAAAATAAAGTAATCTACAAGAACTATCTGACATCATCAGAAAAGCAACATAAGAATAAATGGGTATACCATAAGAAGAGTGGAAGAAGAGAAGAGAGAGGATATTCAGTCAACAAGAATTTCCCAAACCTATGGAAAGAACTGGATCCTCAAATCTAAGAAGCAAACAAAATACCTAATTATCTCAACCCAAAGAGGCTTTCTCTAACACATGTTATATCAAAATTGTCAAAAATTAATGACAAAGAAAAAATTTTTAAGGCAGCCAAAGAAAAGAAGACAATAACTTATAAAGAAAAGTCCATTTGATTGTCATCAGACTTCTCAGCACAAACTTTACAAACTAAAAGGGAGCAGAACCAATTTTTAACCAATATCACCTCAATAATTTAAATAAAAATAAAATAAAAATAACCATGAATAACTATGAAAGAACAAAAATAGAGCCACAGACCCCCCACCATTAATGTTTGCATTTTTCAAATTTTATCTGAAAATGCTCTCCTTGAACAAATTTGTTAAAGGCCCCACAAGAAATTTAAATAAATAAATAAATAAATGAATAAATGAATAGATAGATAGATAGATAGATAGATAGATAGATAGATAGATAGATAGATAATATTTATTGAAAGAAAAAAATATATCCAACACAGTATAGTCTATGGGTAAATCATTTTTCTTTGAAAGTATACTACAGAAATATCTCTTTCAAATGTAATAAAATACATAATTAAATACATCAGCACACTGGCTATTACCCTACAGAATTATAATACAAAATACACTTCATTTATTTACTTTGTTTAAATATTCCTTTTAACATTGTTCCCACTCAAAGAAACATTTATCCTTAAAATAATATTTATGTCAATCTATTCTTCCTTCATTTTAAATTAAAAACAGTAAATATTTTGCTATTTCTTACCAAGAACAGAAATAGAAGATTTTAAGTTTAAGTAATTTTCTTCATCTTCTCATGGAACTTTATAATTAGTATTTCACAAGTGCACTGCTCTTCATGTCAACACTTTGAAGCTTTTCAAACAAGACACCCCTTCCAATTAAAAATTAGTGGAGAACTGTGTCCTATAATCTGATTCATGATATCATGAATTTCTTTGGGAAAAAAAGTCACCATTTCTTTGAGTTACCATTTAAGATGGTGTAGTTTCTTTTTTAATTATTTTCATTTTTTAATATTGCAAATTGTTCAAATTTTGTTTTCTCTCATATTATAGTGCTTTCCCAATAGATAGAACCAGAAGTTATAGTCCTACACACTAATGGTAGCTGACTTTTTTCAATGCTCTACTAAACAGAAAGCTTTCAAATTTAAGTGTCATGTTGTCTGGTAGAAGTGACAGTAAGAGAGTATTTTGAGGCTAATGTTCAAATAAGTCACTCAGTTTTTCACACACTTCTTGCTGATGATGCTGTTCATTTTATTTTATAAATTATGCATGCAGAAAGCAAGAAATATTCTCAAAGTATTTTTCTCCTATTGAAAAATAACTGATAAAATATGACATAATTGTAATATAGTGCTTCCACAGTGGTTTTCATGTAAAGAATTCTAGTGCTAAGTTGCACTTAGTCAATTATGGGGTAACTTTTAATGGTGACAGAAATAAAAATGTTCATGATAATATTGTAATAGTAGTATAGCGGCAGCAGCAGCAGCAGCAGCAGCAGCAGCAGCAAATAAAATAGAAGAAAGTAAAAAAGCAAAGTATGATATATGCTTCTTTAAGGAGTTTAAACTTATTGCCTATGCTTGGACTTATTGCCTATGCAAACAACAATTTGGATATTTGTTGCTTGATTAACTGGGTAATTGGCTTGCTCTCTTGGACTTTGTAAAAACTTTGTAAATATTAGCTTATAATTACATTATAAACTATACTAATTTTGTTAAATCTAAAGGATAGCAGTAGTATCAAAACTCAGTGCTTTTCATATTCTTCCTGTTTTTTTTTTTTTTCCTGAAGATTGATCTTACAGGTAATTCTTTGGCAAACAAAGAATATAGTTTGCTAGGTCCTGAATCCTAGCTCTGGTTTCCTAGGATAGAGTATGTGGCACTTTATTTAAACATCAATATGGAATAACTGTACTCCAGTTACTTATTAGGGAAGATCATCTTGAACTCTATTGTTCAATATTATTAAAAACTTTAGGTAAAATTGATTCATTATTTAGGCAGTATTAGCAGGAGAATATACTGCCTATCCATTCCTCAAGATGTAGTAAGTTCTGCCATAACATTTATTGTGAAAACATGAATTTGTTCCAACACAATTGATATATTAATGAATAATTTAAATATAAAGAGAATTTCTTAACTGTTTATAGTCCAAAAATCACTAGGTAAACATAGAAAACTGCTTAGTATAAAAATACATACATATATCACTAAAAAAATCTACTAGTTACCTTAAAACAAAGTTTTGTTTTGCCATTCATTTATATTGTGAACATTTTTATATTAAAAAAACAATGTTTACAGCACGTATAAGTATTCTAATTCAAAAACACCAGACAATTAATGAAAAAGAGAATTGTAAGTATTGAGAAGAATCTTGAAATAATAAAGTGTATAGAAAGAAGTGAGAGAACATGTGATGTTTTACAAGCAACAATGAGAAAGGAATCTACTTTATGGCCCATCAGTGACTAAGTACAAAAACAAATGTCTATGGATATGTAGTATAATAAAATATTATTAACTTACAGATTTATTATACTTACAGATTGGTGAACAAATTGAAGTATTGAGAGGGTAATGCACCCAAAGAGGGCATGGAAGCTGGACACCACCCAGTCCAATACCTTACCCTATGTATTTTTCCCATTTAGCAGGTCTGAATTGTATCTTTTATAAGAAACCAGTAAATCTGAGTAAAGTATGTTCTGAGAGGTGTTCTAGTAAATTGTCAAATCTCAATAGGTGGTCGTAGGAACCTCTGATTTATAGCAGGTCAATCAGAAGTGTCATTGATCCCTAGGACTTTCCACTGGAAGATAAAGTAGAAAAGTCTTGTGGAATCTGATGCTAACTCAAGGTAGTGTTAAAATTGAATTGAATTGTTGGAAACCCAGTTGGCATCGAGAATCAAGAAATTGGTTGTTTGAAAAAATCTCCATACAATAGATGCTCTTATTCGATGTTTTGCATTCTACGGTTTCAATTACCTGTGGTCAACCACAGTTTGAGAATATTCCAGAAATAAACAATTCATAAGTATTAAATTGCACACTATTCTGAGTAAGGTGATGAAATCTCACCCCTTCTTGCTCTATCCCATCAGGGATGTGAATTACCCCTTTGTTCAGCAAATCCATGCTGCATATGCTCCCTGTCCAGTTTATTCACTTAGTACCCATTCTTGTTTTCAGGCCATCTGTCATGGTACCACAGTGCTTGTGTTCGAGTGGCCCTTATTTTACTTAATAATGGCCCCAAAGCACAAAAATAGTGATGCTGGCAATTCAACATGCCAAAGAGAAGTTGTAAATGCTTCAGGTAAAAAGGTGAAAGTTTAGTACTATCTGTGGTTTCAGGAATCTAATGGGGATCTGGAACATATCCTTTGTGGATAAGGTGGAGCTCCTATACAGGCTGGAAAAACTTCATATCCTGCTGCAAAATGAGTAACAAGAAGATCTAAACAAACTGAGGAAGTGGAAAGTTTATCAAGTGTATAGATTCCAGACCAAAAAATGCAAAAACTGGGAACAAAATTTCTCACAAACAATAACCTTAAACAGATACCACAGAATCCTGCAGAACTGACTTTTTAAAATTCTAGTAGTGGCTACTTTAATGGTTTCGGACACAACTACACTTTTTAAAGCCTTCATTCATCAGACAGAGCCATGAGTGCAGATGAGAAATCTACAAAATAATTCCCAGTAGTGGTACATAAGTTAATTGAGTGCTATACTTTAGATCAAATTTTCAATTTTGGCAAAACAGATATTTTAAACTCATGCCTTAAATAGTTACAGGAAAGGTTTGAGGAGCTCTGAAATACATAGACAAGATGTGAGGCTGGAAAATATTCTTAACTGTGACATTTGGCAACAGTGCCAAGCCCAGGAAAATGAGCCATACCCATTTACATCTTATGCTACAACTTTCCATCTGATTTTAGGTAATTCCTCCATACAACCTCACAATAACTCACAAGTTGTAACTCTTCTGAAATCCACTTCCACAAGCAAAATTTAGATCTTTTTCAAGGTGAAATACCATATTTATTGTGGTATTTGTATATTTTATATTTTAACAATTTTACATAGGTAAAAACTGTGCTGCCACATTTATTAGGTTCCTATAATTTTTTGATGTGTCACTGACAAAGTGTTTGAATGTTGTGCTTACAATCCCATTTTTCTTATAAGCCCTGTGATTTTCATTGTACAATTTTGAAGAATGTGGTGATTCTTAGGGCACGGTAAGTCTTGTGACAGCAGATCTGACTATACTTTAACATCTATCCCTAGAAAGAGCCAGACAACCAGAGAGCTGTGTGATGGAGGCAAATCATTTTGATTTCTCAAATAATTGCTTTCCCTGAACTGCTCTTTGGCATTAGGTAATCAACGTACAGTAAAGGATCAGGATCTATCCTCTGAAGCTCATCATTCTATTTACAGTGAGAATGTTTTTGAATATGATATTTACTACATTACACAGTACTCTCTTTATGATGACTCATGAAAGAAATTTCATTCTGGCTTCCATCTCAGGAAGAGTTATGCTTCTCCTGAGAAACTACTTTGCTTTTATTTTTATGTAGACTAAGAATCTTAAAGGAGTTTCTTAGTAGAGCTCAATGTATACATTGTAAATGAATGAATGTATCTTTTAAGTAACTGTTTATTTCTCTGCTTTGACTATTAAAATAGTGAGAGTCAAATTTGTGAATCTCTTCTAGCAAGTATACAGGCTTTCACAGCACATATTTTGTTTACTGTATCTTATCTTTTCTATGCTAGTTTCCCTTTTGTACAAATGTTCTTACTCTACTACCTTATTTTTAAATTTCATTTCATTTTATACACACTTTTAAGCCAAGTCTTTTTTAATTAAACTGAGGTATAAGTAAAATAAATTAAAATGAAATAAAATAATAATAATGATAATAATAATAGTAATATAATAATACAGTACTGTGGCTAAGGTATAGATCTATTTAATGAAAGGAACACATGGAAAAAATTACACAAAATTTTCAAAACATATAAAAAAGATTCTGAAATGAATAGTGCATGATAAAACAAGTGCATAAACTGTCAAAAGTAGAATCTAGATGGTGTGTTTACAAGTGTTCATTATACAATTCTTTTTCAAATTTGCTGAATGTTGAATTTTTTTACAAAAATTTCATTAAAAATGTATTATAAAATTATTTGATGATTGATATAAGTATTAAAATATAAAAATTACTTAGTGATTCAAAATATTAATCCAGAATAGGAGTTACTTCATGGAGAGCAGAGGAAACATATTCAGTAAGAGGTTTTCAGAGGAGTCCTTCCAATAGTTTTTTTTTTTATTTTTTACTTCTTAAGCTGTGTGGTGGACTAGACTAGATAAACTAAAAGTCTTGATGGAAAAGTAGCAATGCTTGAACAGAAACATAGCCATAATTTGAGATGCATGTAATTTAGTGCAAAGGGTATCTCAAGTTGAGATATATACTCATGAAAACAATGTAATTTTTTTCTAAGACTACATGTCTTAGAAATAGTAAAGTACTACTATATGAATGTGTGTTTATGTGGACACCACATTGACATGTTTTAAAGTCAAGTCCCTTGGCCTCGGTCTTAGAGAAAAGGACCTAGTAAACCACAGAGGAATTAATGCAATAATTTACCTTGTTTTTATTATTTTTTATTAAATATTCAACTTATATGATGATGGAGTCATTTGCAGAAAGAAAACCATTGCTTTTTGTCCAACCCCCAAAACAGAAACATCATTAAACTATTCTGAGCTGAGCTTATAATGATGGTTTCTCACTTGTATATTTCAACTATAATCACTGGTGTAAACTTTACCTGAAAATTTGTATAATTGTGACAGTCTAAATAAGTATCACTCTGACTAATGAATAAGTTACAAGTCTATTAAAAATTCTATTTTCATAGATTCTGCAGATGAAGCAGCAGAAATCTGTTAGAGGAAACTAAATGGTATTAACAATCCTTGTGCGGTATTTCATATTTGACATTTTATTGGATTACAATTGCACAAACTGTGTCATGTTGACTAGGTCTAAGTCACAAGAGATAACAGTTTATTCATTTTGTTCTTAAGTGATTCCTGAGAAAACGAAAAAAATATTCTAAGCCAAAGTATATAAGTTTTGCAAATAATATGTGTAACAACAATTAAGGCTGGTGGAAATCATGAGTATTTTCTATCTCCTACCCTTATCCACACATAATAAATATGCGTAAAAACTTGAAAAGAGGATAAATTAAAATACTTTTCATATAGATAACACATTCAGATGTGACTAAGAATGAAAATGTAAAAGGGGAAATCTAGGAATGATTGGGCTGAAACCTTTAATAATATCTCTTATTTCAAAGTCCTTATCCAGCAATTTAAACACACAACACACATTCTAATGCCTATGCTATCAGTTTCTTTTAAAATTAAAATTTCCTCATTATATTTTCTGTTATATTTTGCTATGTGTACTGAGGAAATAGACAAGACTGACTCAGCTGATTTTCTCTGTTACCTTTACTACTGTTAACTCAAAATAATTTAGTTCATTTTTAAGTAATTTAAGAACGCTGTAAACATTATCCAAGAGGCTTACGCCTGGCCTCAGCCATGAACTTCAAAGGTAATAGACAACAACCATAATAAAAAGCTAATTTTAATCATTTAAAAAAAGAAGAAAAACATAAATCTGTCATTCTCTTGAAACAGAAAGTAATATTTCCATATATTTTTACTATTCTGAGACAAAAATATTTAGTTCTACTGAGATTGCAACTAAATAAAACAGAAGCTTAAACCCCTGGAATACACTTTGGTACAATTAATGCAATGAATTACTTGAAAATATGTATAGCAAAGAAGAGCTAAAGGTTAAATAATAAATCATTAGAAAGATTTGACAATAGGTTACAGATGAACAACACTAAATTATGGAATAATGCCTCATTTATAACTGGTATAAAAATTGTACAAATCAACTGAAATTTCAAAGCATCGGTGTCTTAAAATAAATTTCCTATCTCTTATAACTGATAAACAGAAAATCATCTTGTCCTACTATCAAAATATAACTATATTTTTCTCCTCATAGATTTATTGAGATATAATTAATACACTCTGTACAAGGTTAAAGTACATATATCATAAAAATTACCAGAACCTAGTAAAAAAAAAAACTGAAGATAAAAAAAATAGAAAGATATTCTGCATTCTTGAATTGGAAGAATCAACATAGTTAAAATGACTATATTGCCTAAAGCATTATACAGATTTAATGCAATGTCCATCAAAATCCCATCGGCATTTTTTAAAGAAATAGAACAAAAATTTATCAGATTTTTATGGAACCACAAAAGACTCCAAACTGCCAAAGTCATCCTGAGAAAAAGTACAAAGCTGGAGACATCATTCAGACTGACTTTAAATTATACTACAAAGTGACAGTAATCAAAACAGCATGGTATTGGTAGCAAAACAGGCATATGGACCAGTGAAACAGATTTGAGGATCCAGAGGTAAACCCTTATTTATATGGGCAAATAATTTTAGACAAAAAAAGTCCCCAAAACAAACAGTGGAGAAAGGTGTTTCTTCAACAAATGGTGCTGGAAAGACTGGAAAGCCATCTGCAAAAGAATAAAACTAGACTATTGTCTATCACCACACATAGAAATTAACTCAAAATGAATTAAGGACCTGAATATAGGAACTAAACTGAAAGATCTTGGACTTAAAGAGGTTTTTATGAACTTCATCTCAAAAGCAAGGGAAGTAAATCAAAAACAAATGAAAAGAACTACATCAAATTAAAAAGCTTCAGCTCAGCAAAAGAAACCATCAACAAGATAAAGAGATAGCCATTGGAATGGGAAAATATATTTGCAAGCAACGCAACTGATAAGGGCCTAATATGCAAAATATACAAAGAACTCATACAACTCAGTAACAACAAAAATCAAACAATCTAATAAAAAAAAATAGGTAGAGGAACTGAGCAGACACTTCTCCCTAGAGGACATACAAATGGCCAACAAACATATGAAAAGATGCTATTAGGGAAATGCAAATCAAAATCTAATGAGATACCATCTCACATCTATTAGAATAGCTATAATCAACAGAATATGTAATAACAAATGATGGAGAGGATGTGGAGAAATAGGAACTCTCATGCACTGCTGGTGGGACTGCAAATTGGTACACTATGAAAAAGAGCATGAAGATTCCTCACAAAACTAAGAATTGACCTACCATATGATCCAGAAATTCCTCTACTGGATATTTACCCCAAAGACTTGAAAACCCATATCCAAAAAGATATTTACACACTGATGTTCATAGCAGCATTATTCACAGTGGCCAGGATATGGAAGCAACCAGTGTCCTATGACAGATGATTCGGTAAAAAAGCTGAAGTACATATACACAATGGAATATTACTCAGCCATAAAAAGAGATGAAATGCTGCCATTTATGACATTAATGGACCTCAAGATAATCATGCTAAGAGAAATAAGCCAGATAGAAAAAGTTGAAAATCACATGATATCACTTATATGTATGATATAAACCTAAAAGCAACAAATGAATATAACAAACAAACAGAGACTCATGGACATGAACTATAGACTAGTGGTTACCAGATGGTAAGGAGTGAGAGGAGTGGACGAAAGTAGACAGTTAAAGGGAGTCAAATATAGGGAAGTACAGGGAGGGTGTAATGGGTGTGGATAAGGGGAAGTAAATATATGGTAGCTGAAGAAAACTGGACTTTGGGTAGTAAACACACAACAGAATATACAGATGTAAAATTGTAATGTACACATAAAATTATATAATTGTATTAACCAATATTATCCCCAAAAAACTGAATTTTAAAAAGTACATATAATGCATAATGACTTGACACACATATATTGTGAAAGGATGACCAAAATAAGTTTGGTTAATATCTATCATTCAAATACTTACCAATTTTTTCTCCTTTTATGAGAATTTCAAGGTTTTTATTTATTTATTTGTTTGTTTGTTTGTTTAAATTAATTTTTTCTGGTGACATTGGTTAACAAGATCCAATAAGTTTCAGCTGTACACTTTAACACTAAAGCATATATATATATATATATATATATATATATATATATATATATATATATATATATTTACACTGTGTGTTCACCACATATTTGACCCTCTTTACCCCGACTACCTCCCTCCTCACCCATCCCCTACTCTCTGGTAACCACTAGTCTATAGTCCATGTCCATGAGTCTCTGTTTATCATGTTCACTTGTTGCTTTTAGGTTTATATCACACACATAAGTGGTATCATGTGATTTTCAGTTTTTTCTGTCTGGCTTATTTCGCTTAGCATGATTATCTCCAGTCCATCCATGTTGTCACACATGACAGTGTTTCATCCCTTCTTATGGCTGAGTAATATTCCATTATATATATGTACCTCAGCTTCTTTATCCAATCATCTATTGTAGGACATTTTGGTCGCTTCCATTCCCTGACCACCGTGAATAATGCTGCTATGAACATCAGTATGCAAATATCTTTTTGGATATGGGTTTTCAAGTCTTCGTAGTAAATATCCAGTAGAGGGAATGCTGGATCATATGGTAGATCAATTCTTAGTTTTTTGAGAAGACTTCATACTGTTTTCCACAGTGGCTTGTACCAATTTGCAGTCCCACCAGCAGTGTATGAAAGTTCCTTTTTCTCTGCATCCTCTCCATTTGTTATTACTTGTCCTGTTGATTACAGCTATTCTAACACATGTGAGATGGGATGAAATCGTGCTTTTTATTAGCATTTCCCTAATAGTTATCTTTTTAAATATTTGTTGGCCATTTGTATATCCTCTAGGGACAAATGTCTGTTCAAGTCCTCTACCCATTTTTTGATTGGATTGTTTGTTTTTGTTTTTGTTGTTGTTGTTGTTGTTATTAAGTTGTATGAATTTTTTGTGCATTTTGGATATAAGGCCCTTATTGAAGGCATTACTTGCAAATATATTTCCCATTCTGATGGCTGCCTCTTTACTTTGTTGATGATTTCTTTTGCTGAGCAGAAGCTTTTTAGTTTGATGTAGTCCCATCATTTATTTTGCATTTACTTCATTTGCTTTTGTGGTCAAATTCATAAAAACCTCTTTAAGTGCAAGGTACATCAATTTAGTTCCTATGTTTTCTTCTATGCATTTTATTGTTTCAGATCTTATATTCAGGTCCTTAATCCATTTTAAGATAATATTGTTGCGTGGTGATAGACAACAGCCTAATTTCATTTTTTTGCAGGTGGCTTTCCAGTTTTCCCAGCACTATTTTTTGAAGAGGTTTTTCATTCTCCACTGTATGTTTTCTCTTTTTTTGTGTTTTTGTTGAAAATTATTTGCCCATATAAATATGAGTTTACTTCTGGGCTCCCGATTCTTATCCACTGGACCATGTGCCCATTTTGCTTTCAGTGCCATGCCATTTTGATTACTGTCGCTTTGTAGCATAATTTGAAATCGGGCAGAGTGATGCCTCTAGCTTCATTCTTTTTTCTCAGGATGGCTTTGGAAGTTTGGCATCTTTTGTGCTTTTATAGAAATTTTATATATTTTTTGTTCTATTTAAAAAAATGCTGATAGTATTTTGATGGGGATTGCATTAAATCTGTATAAGCTTTAAGTAATATGGTCATTTTAATTATATGATTCTTCCAGTCCAAGAACATGGAATATCTTTCAATTTCTTTGCATCATTGTCAACTTCTTTTAATTGGACCTATAGTTTTCATTACATTGATCCTTAACATTTTTTGTTAGATTTATTCCTAGTTTTTAAAATTCTTTTTGTTGCAATTGCAACAGGAATATTTCTCCACTTCTTTTTTTCTGACACTTCATTATTAGAGTATAGGAAATCTATGGACTTTTGAATGTTTATTTTATATCCAGAGACTTCACTGCATTATCAAATTTTGTTTTCAGTAGTGTTCCTGTGGAGTCTTTAGGGTTTTCTATATAGAGAATTATGTCATCTGTAAATAGTGACAGTTTGACTTCTTTGCTTCCTCTTTGGATGCTTTTTTTTATCTTTCACTTGACTGATTGCACTTGCTAGGACCTCCAATGTTATATTGAATAACAGTGGAGATAGTGGACAGCCTTGCTTTGTTCAGGATCTTAGGGGGAAGGTTTTTAGTTTTTCACCATTAAGTATAATATCGGCTGAGTGTTTATCATCTATGCCCTTATTATGTTAGAGAATTTTCTTTCTATACCGATTTTGTTAAGTGTTTTGATCATAAATGAATGTTGTATCTTGTCAAAGGCTTTTACTGCATATCATATGATCATATGATTATTATTTTTTAGTTTATATGGTGTATTTTATTAATCGATTTGCATATGTTGAGCCCTCCCTGTATACCTAGGATAAAGCCCAGTTCATTGTGGTGTATAATCTTTTGAATATGTTGCTGTATTTGGTTCGCTAGTATCTTATTTAGAATTTTTGCATCTGTGTTCATGAAAGATGTTGGTCTGTACCTTTCTTTTTTTTTTGTATTATCTTTATCAAGTTTTGGTATTAGAGCAATATTGACCTCATTAAAATGTATTAGGAATTATTGCCTCTTCTTCAAATTTTGGAACAGTTTGAGAAGAATAGGTATTCAATCTTCTGTGAATGTTTGGTAGAATTTACTGGTGAAGCCCTCTGGGCCTGGACTTTTACTTTTTGGTAGGTTTTGATGGCTGTTTCAATTTTCATACTGCTGATGAGTCGATTTAGATTTTCCAGTTCTTCCTGATTCAGTCTAAGAAGGTTGTATTTATTTAAGTACAGGTCCATTTCTTCTAGGTTATTAAATTAAGTTTTATATACTTTGTCATAATATTCCTGTATAATCCTTTGCATTTCTGTGATATCAATCACAGTTTCCCCTCTTTCATTCCTGATTTTTTTTTTGCATTCTTTCTCTTTTGCTTTAGTGAGTCTGGCCAGAAATTTCTCAGTTTTATTAACCTTTTCAAAGAACCAGCTCTTTGTTGCATATCTTTTTTCTATCTTTTTTTAAAATTTTCAATTTCATTTGTCCCTTCTCTAATTTTGAATATTTATTTCTTGCTTTTGACTTTGGACTTCATTTGCTCTTCCTTTTCTAGTTTTTTTAAGATGAAGAATTAGGTTGTTTATTTGGGCTTGTGGTTGTTTTGAAGATAAACCTGTGATGACATGAACTTTCCTCTTATGACTGCTTTTGCCATGTCCCAAAGTTTTAATATGTTGTGCTATCATTATCATTTGTTTCTATGTATTTCTTGATCTCTCTTTTTATTTCTTCTCTAATTCAGTTATTCTTCAGCAGTGTGTTGTGTAGTCTCCATGTAATTGTGGTTCTTCCTGCTTTCTTTTTGCAGTTGATCTCTACGTTCAATTATGATCAGAGAATGTGGTTGGTATGATTTCAACCCTCTCATTTGTGTTGAGGCTATCTCTGTGTCCCAGTATGTGGTCAATTCTTGATAATGTTTCATGTGCACTAGAGAAGAATGTATAAGTAGCTGTTTTGGAATGGAAGGCTCTGTAAATGTCAATTATGTCCAGTTGGTCTAATATGTCATTTAAGGATGTTGTTTCCTTATGGATTTTCTGTTTGAATGATCCATACATATCTGACAGTAAGGTATTTAGGTTCTGTACTATGATAGTGTTTTGATCTGTTTCTTTCTTTAGTTCTGTTAGTAATTGCTTTACATATTTTTGGATTCCATGATTGGGAACATAGATATTAATAGCTTCCTTTATCATTATGATGTGTCCCTCAGTATCTTTCTTTACCTTTTTTTATTTTGAACTCTATTCCATCTGATATTGGTACCACTACTCCTGCTCCTCTCTGAATGCCATTGGATTGAAATATCATTTTCACCCTTTCACTTTAAGTCTATATTTGTCTTTGGAGCTGAGATGTGTCTCCTGGAGGCAGTATATGGTTGGGTTTTGCTTTTTGATTCTTCTGCAACTCTGTGCCTTTTTTTTTTTTTTGGTGAGGTCAGTCCATTTACATTTAGCATAATTATTGAAATAGGAGGCTTCTTATAGCCATTTTATCTTTTGCTTTCTGGTAACTTGGTGTTTCCATTGCTTCCTTGTTGTTTTGTTTCTGTTTTCTTTATTTTGATTGGCTTTTGTGGGCTTTCCCTCTAGTTCTTATTTTTTATGTTATGTACTTCAGTTCTGAATCTTTAGTGTGTGGTTACCATTATGAATATGTAAAATTATATATAAATATAAATATATATATTCACCCATTTTCTTTTGTGTGTGCCTTATCTCCATTCCCCTTTGTAAATTTTAATCTTCTTTTCAGTCATTTGTCTCATTTTGTTCCTTTGTATGCTGAATGTTCATTACTATTTTGCTATAGCAATTCTCTTCTTACTTTTTAAGCTTATAATGTCCTTTTTGTAGTAAAGATTGCCCTCCTCTGCTTCTATCTGCCTGATAATCATCTTACTCTAATTATACTTTTTGTTGTTATTTTTCATTTTATTTTAGGTGAGCTGACCCCTCTCAGTATTTCCTGTAATGCAGGCCTCATAATGGAGAATTCCTTAAATGTTTGTATGTCTGGAAAGGTCTTTATTTCTCCTTCATATCTAAAGGAGAGCTTCACTGGATACATTATTCTAGGCTGGTTGTTCCTTTCAGTTAATAGTTTGAGTATTTTATTCCACTCATTTTTGGCTTGTATGATTTGTGCTAAGAAGGTCGATAATAATCTAAAGGTTTTTCTTTATGAGTTCCTATTTTCCTCCCTCTCTGCCCTGAGATTTTTTTCATCGATTTTTGATAATTTGAATACAATGCATTTTGGATAAGGCATTTTTGAGTTGAGGTAATTGGGTGTTCTGTTGACTTCTTTAATTCTAATCTCCAGATCATTCCCTAGACTTGGGAAATTCTCATCAATTATTTGTCGAAAGTGCTTTCTAGTTCCATCTCTTTTTCCTCACCTTTGATAATGCCCATTATTCTTATGTTTCCTCTCTTGATGGTATCAGCTAGTTCTTGAATTTCTCTTTCATTATTTTTCATTCTTCGGTTTCTCTCATCTTCCTTGTGATTTATTTCTAGATTTCTGTCTTGGATATCATTGATCATTTCCTCCATTGGTCGACTGTATTTTCTAAGCTTGCTATTTCATTTTTCAACTCTTGCAGTGTGTGTGTGTGTGTGTGTGTGTGTGTGTGTGTGTGTGTGTGTGTGTTTCTTCAGAACTATTCTCTTCTTTTTGAGAGTTTCAATATCCTTCCTAAAAAAAAAACTCATTCTGCTCCTCTAGCTTTCTTTTTCTTTTTTTTTTTTTTGGAATTTCTGAAATTGTTGCTATGACTCATTTCGGAACTCACTGAGTTTTTCCAGAAGTACCATCCTGAACTCTCTGTCATTTAAGTTGCACATTTCTATGTCTTTAAGCTTAATTTCTGGAGATTTTTCTTTTTTCTCTCTGAGATGCTCTGTCATCTTGGTTGTTCATGGTGTTTAATGGACTATTTTTCTGCCTGGACATTAATAGAAATGTATTCTGCCTTTTTTCCAGGAAGATTTATTATATAAAGGTCTCTCTTTAGCCTGTTGCAGAGAAAGTGCTTTTCTTTTGGCTTCCACAAGGTGGCGACTAATCCTCTTAGATCCCTGCTTTATATTAATCCTCAATAATGCCTTTTTAAATTTTCTTGTAGATGTTTAATCATGCTCGCTACCCTCAGTCTCAATCCCTATCAGTGTTAACGACACTTTCAGTAGCATTTGTTTAGATTCCTCTGGGGCTCTGCGATGTTCGGTTTGGAGAATATGATGGAGGCGCCCTCTGGGTTGGGGGTTTGGGGTTGCAACTCAGCCTTGTTTTTTGCAACTGTGGCTGATAAAAATCAACTGTTCTTTCCATGCAGTCCTCCTTGTCTGCCTTCTGTCCTGGTGACTTGGCCCTGCTACCAGCAGCGTTGAGCTCAAAGTACTCTCAGGCAGGGCTTTTCAGGGAACTCGCTGCACCTTCTTTTCTCCTCCTTTTCCTATAGGGAGCTCCAGCAGCTTTGAGAGGCAGCTTATTTATTTCTCCCAGTCCACAGCCAGACACCTGGGGTTCTGACGTGTGGTAGCTCTTAAGCATGCATCCTACACTTAGACATGCTGATGTGCAGTTTGGATTTTTGTTTGTTTGTTTGTTTTTTGAGTTTTAGATGTTCAGCTCATTGTTGTTTCTGGAGAGAAATCCGAGCATGTCTCTCACTCATGTTTCTCCAAACTAAATCGAGAACTTTAAGTGTTTGAAAAATCATCTTGACAGTACAAAGTCAATCTTGTGGAAAATGCTAGTGTCTACATACAATAAAGGATAAACTAGATCACCAGAAGCCTACAAATTCAAGGGATAAGCATTTTAGCATTTCTCAGAGTATAGTTTACAAATTCTCATTTGAGAGATGCTTCTCAGGAAAGGCTGTTTTGGTGAAATGAATTTGGCAAACATCCAAAATATAAGTATTTAAATAGAGGATATTCTAGTATTAAGCCATTAAAATTTTATCTCCTGAAAAATGCACAAACTGTGGTAGGCAGAATAATGCTTCTTAAAGGTATCTATATAATATCCTTGGAATCCATAAATACATTTTCTTATATAGCAAGAGTGTTACTGCAGATGTGATCTTGAGTTAAGGACATTATCCTGGATTACCTGATTGGGCCCAGTGTAATAAAAAAAAGGTCCCTAAGGAAGCAGGAGAGTCAGAGATGCAGAAATGGATTTTATGCAAGCAGAGATTAGAGTGATGTGAAACAACATGCTGAGAAATTTGGATGGCTTCTAGAAACTAGAAAAGGCAAGGAATTCAATTTTCCCTTAGAGCCTTCAGAAGGAATACAGCCCTACCAACACTGTGATTTTACCCTGCTGAAACTAATTTCAGATTTATTACCTCTAGAACTGTAAGATAATAAGTTTGCATTATATAAACAGAGACAAAAATGAGCAAAGATATTCACGGAATAAAGGGAACTGGCAAAGCTAAAATGAAGATTGAGTATTGTGTACAAGAGAATGGTTCATCAGAGCAACTGATTTCCTGTCTTACCGAGTTTTATCTTTATCTTTAGGCAGTCTTATCACTGCATTTTAGATTCCACTATATCAGTCACCGCTATATATAAACATGAATATAGTTATTTGAATATAATTATTTATATCAAACAATGTCACAGTAGTTACTTTCCATTTGCTATGAAAAGAAATGCAGTAACTAACTAAAGCAATTATTTTTTCTCCAATATTCAACAAAGAGTTGATATTCTATTTAAGTACTGAAATATTTCTAGGTATATTTAATAAATTTTCTGTTATTCACAGAAATTCTAAAGGTTTTATGGCTTCTAATGAATATTTTGCTGATTGTCTTGATGATATGTATGAAATGATTAAAAGCATAGTTAATATTTTTTAGACATAACCTTAAATGTCTTGCCTTGAGAAGGAAATTGGTACTTGACTTTGGTGTTAACAAAGAGAAGCAGCAACTATGGTTCACTCTTTAATGATATGTTATGCTGGTATTGTAAAGAAATTTGTTTCATATTAATTTGGAATAATGTTCACCTCTCTCACCATTACTTATAAAATTTTCACTTAATAAATAGGAAGAATTTTTGTACTTAATTTCAAATAAAGAGACTAAAGTTCGAAGAAGTTAGAATCACACAACTCTGAGACCAAGTTTATTAAGTAAAACAAAATTGTATTGTTGGGAAAATATTTTTTAATAACTGTTTATCTGGATGAGAAATTTGAAAACAAAGGCATATTTCTACATTCACTTATCATTCTGCATATAGAACAACTTTAGAAGTAGAGGGCAGTGGGAAGCTCAGAGTAGACTTTCCAAAGTAAAAAAAAAAAAAAAAAAGATGGAAATGATTACCTTATCCACTTCTTTACAGTTCACTATTATGTATAATTTAAGAAAACATAAAGAAGATGAAATGAGAAAGAGGATATGGAGAAAGAGGATTAATGCACCTCAAAATAGGACAAAGAAATGAAGCCCAAGGTAATCTACTTTCAGGGTACCATATTAGAAACAAACTTTACACATGAAAAGAGGAAACCAATAGTTGAGATTTGACGTATCCATATGGCTAAGAAAACATCAATAACACTGTGTTAGACAACCCATTTTTTTAAGAAGAAATTACAATTTTAAACTATTTATAAAGTCAATAGTTATTGCTTCTAAAAAGACATAGGGAATTTAGTCATTTGAGTATCCATTCAATGGCATTTTCAGGGTAGCCATTATTTACCAATATTTGTTATTCAGTTAAAGCTATGTTGTTCCTGAGAAGGAATACCTATGAAAGGACATCTTGTAATTAACCGAGCCCAAATTCACAATTAGCAGCCATTCTTTACAGAGGCTTCTCACTCACAAGGCAAATAAGGGAAAAAAACATAGTCTGAGTTGTCAAGCCTCCTGTACTGCATTCCTGTCCTCTGAGCCCAACATTTTGAATGTGTTCCTAGAATCATATTACAACCAATGGGCTAAGATAAGCCCTGTCCAATCGTAATTGCACAACAATACCTTCATTTGTGCCTTTACCGACCAATCAGAACAGCTCCATAACAACTAATCAGACTGTATGATTCAAACCAATCAGGGCAGTGCTATTTAAACAAATCAAACTATGCAAATTTAGATTCCTCATTTGCATAAAAATGGGTTAATCTGAGACCAAGGCAGGCACTTTCTCTATATAAGAAAATGCTCTCAAGGGAGTGTATTTTCAATTTCTTCTTGAGGCTGTGTTTTCCTGTTTTATAAACTGTTCACCTGGATAAAGTTTCTGTTCCTACCATACCCCAAATTAGAGACTCCTGTTCACATTAGATTGATGGCAATGAACTTTTGTTTATGCCGGATACTTTTGATTTACCAAAACTGTGTTTTTTTTCCTTTAAGTTAATTCTAAGGTTTTTTTTCCTTGAAGTTAATTCTAAGGTTTTCTATTAAAACAGAAACTGTGGAATAGTCATAATAAAGGTACCTCAAAATAGGAATTTACATTAGCTATTGGTTGATATATTTAAAACTTTAGATTAATATATTTTTTCTGTTTTTCAAACTTATAAATGAGACAGAAAGCTATTTTTAAAATATTTTTTAAGATATCAGGAATTCATAGGGACTATTTTACTGATCAAATTAGTGAATTATTTATCAAAATGATAACTAGAACTGAGCATTTTGTAACTCTAAGGAGATGTATTTATTACTTCAAAGAAAAAACAATGATTCTTTTGCTGATGGCATAAATAATTTCATATTTTAATTTTCTGTTTTAATGTGTCAGTTTATACTACATTTATTTTAATAAAATAGAATATTAAATACATAACCAGTTTGAGGTGACTGTAAAGTAGTGAATTACTATAATTTTACTTTTATTTACCTTTACTTTCATAGTACTACTTGTTGGAACTACAAAAAAAAACTTTACAAATAAATCAGGTATGCTTCATTAGTATTCTTGTAAAATTCTGATGATAATTCTAGATGGCTGAAACTCTAACATAAATAGGGCGTGTCTGCTACATATGGATAAAATTATTTACAAAAAAAAGTGATACCAAGAGAATGATGGCTAATAGAAGTATACTGGAGAAGAAAAAACTGTAGTCAGAACCTATAGCAAACTTGTTGATAATGAGACTTTCTAAATCTAATAGACTATTGTTGTAAGGCAGCTGGATGAAGAGTCAGATCAATGGAAAATAAAGAGTGTCATGATATGGGATTTCCAAAGTATAGTCAGGTCAATTAATATAGAAAATGCAGTAGAATTTACAGGAATCAAGGGCAGGGGAAAAAATGGTCAATATAAATAAGGTTTATATTGAAAAGAGCAAAGTAAATGTATATATTATTTTCATTTGACAACTCTCTTTCAACAATGTACGTAAACATTTGCATGCATATCCATATACCGATTCCCACACCCATCTATACTCATTCTTTTTTTAAATTCAATGTTTTGATTGTATTAGAATTAGCTTCAAAGTTATATATTATCTACAATTTATTTTACTATAAAGCATTTTAAAATAGATTGAGCATAATCTAATATAAGTGTATAGATGTATTTTTTCCAATGATTACAAAATATGTCAAAGACTGGCTACTGAAATAGTAAGATTGCAGAAAATAATAAAACACCTTGTGAGATCCCTTGGACATATGACATACTGTATATGTCTAGGAAATTTCAGTAAGCTTCAGTCATCTAGATAAAATTATATGTAGGATTACATAAAATTTCTAGTTTCAATCCTATTCATATCATATTTCCTCAGAAAACTTCAATTTTCTCATCTTTAAAATAGAGATGAAAACATAGGTACTAAACTCTTGGACCTTGGATTTAAAGAGGATTTTATGAATTGGATTTCAAAGGCAAGGGAAGAAAAAGCAAAAATAAATGAATGGGACTACATCAAAATAAAACTCTTCTGCACAGCAAAAGAAACCATTAAGACAAAGAGGGAACCATTCAAATAGGTGAATATATTTGCAAAAAATACCCCCGATAAGGGTCTAATATCCAAAATATATAAAGAACTCATACAACTCAACAATAAAAGAAAACAATTTAATTAAAAAACAAGCAAATGATTTAATCAGACACTTCTCCCAAGAAGACATACAAATGGCCAACAGAAAAATGGCCAAGAAAAGATGCTCAACTTCACTAGCTATTAAGGAAATGCAAATCAAAACCATAATGAGCTATCATCTCACACCTATTAGAATGGCTATCATCAACAAGACAAGTGATGGAGAGGTTGTGATAAAAAAGAAACTCTAATACATTGCTGGTGGGGATTTAAATTGGTACAGCCACTATAGAAAACTGTATGGAGTTTCCTCAAAAAACTAGGAATAGAATTACCATATGATCCAGCAATCTTTCATCTGGGTATTTACCCAAAAGCCTTGAAAACATTTACTTGTAAAGATATATGCACTCCAGTGTTCATAAGTGTTATACATGGTGACTAAGACATGGAAGAGACCAAAGTGTCCATCGATAGATGATTGGATAAAGAAGCTATGATACATATATACAATGGAATATCACTCAGCCATAAGAAGAGATGAAATACTGCCATTTGTGACAACATGGATGGATCTTGAGATTAGCATGCTAAGTGAAATAATCAGAAACAAAGGTTGAGAACCATATGATTTCATTTATATGTGAGATATAAAACTGAAAGTGACAAACAAACGTGACAAACAGAGATCCATGGACATGGACAGTGGATTAGTAGTTACCGGAGGGAAGGAGGAGTAGATAAAGATAAAGAAGGTCAAATATTTGGTGACAGAAGAAAATTTAACTTTTGATTTTATTAAATAATGTCACCTCAATAATTTTAATTAAAAATAAATCAAAAATAAAAGTAATTTTAAAAAATAAAAGATACTAAAATTTCTATATTCTACTGGACAATTGTAAAGATCTAATAAAACAGAATAAAACATGTAAGAGTATTATTCAAAAAATAATATCTTACATGAATGTTATTTTTTTTCTGTTAATGCAGCTTATCTAATTACCTAGCAATTCTGATTAAAGTAGTGGCATATATATTGGGTGACTGAAAATACACTAGGACTGAGTTTAAAATATCAACTTTCAAGTCTTTAACTAAATTTCTAAAATTGAATATAAGTCAACCCAGCTATAAGCTTTTGCCTTCTTTCTCTTTTTTAATTCTCCTAGATCTTCCTCATTCTGCATCGTCAAGCCTGGAAAAAAAAGTTAGAACTGAAACTTGTGGGAATTAGAAGAGCAAAGTTAAACCACTGCAGCTTTATTTTCCCATATCAGTTGATTTCAGCACTTATTGCATACCCGTCAAATGCAAGAACATGGACTTCCTTTTGTAGTTTACTCCATTATTTAAAGGTAATCATGATAACTCAACTTTTTAAACATTCTTTACTTAGCCTACAGAAATGCTTTGCCTTTCAATTTATTTGTGCTGTAGATAAAACAAAAATTACTAATGAAAATCTATCTTGATTTAAAGACTTCATAGTTAGATATTTTAAAACAAAATGGAAATGGAGACATGAGAGAAAACCTGAAATTAAAATGTAAGTAATATCAGGTTATACATTATTAATAAATTTACTTAAGGTGTTTTCCCCTTAAGATTAATTTTCAAAATTATTTCAGAATAATTATATAGCTCACTTCGAAAAGTACAAAAATATCTATGTTGTACACCTGGAATTAATATAATATTGTATGTCAATGCTAATAAAAAATAAATGTTTTTAAAAATATACTAGTCTTATTGTATTAGGGCCCTATCCTTTAAAAAATAACTTTCCTGTTTCATAGGAACCATATCTTGTGTTTGCTAAAATCATGTCATGATAATTAGTTGAGAGTAGTAATAATTCTGAATACCTGCAATAAGAAAAATAAAACTTTAATAACTTAAAAGTATTTAAATATAAAATCAATAACCCTGGTGTGAATTTGTAAATGAATACATGAAATCATGAATACATGAAATAATGCATTGCCCTTTAAATTTATATATATAATTTATATATAGACATATATATTATACAACTTATATATATATATAATTTATATATAACATATAACATATATATACACATTTAATGAAAATCTTTATTAAATATATTTTTAGCTCTAAATGCTGTGTTAGGAGTTGTTTTCTGTGTTTTACACAGTAAAAATATGTAAACTAAAAGTTACAAATTAATAAATACTTTAATATCTGATTGACTGACAAAGAAGTTAAAAATGTTATCGGCTATCGATGATTACATTTTACTTGAAATTACTAAAGTAAATTTATTTCTATCAGTTGCAAACAAAAAGCCTTTCCTCTCTGATGATAACACATTGATAACTGGATTTTTAAAGAAAATGTTTGAGGATTATGAAACTAGATATAATAAAACTGAAGAGAAACTATACTAGAGAATGCTTAATCACAAAAAAGATGCAGTTTTAAGTGTCAAACTCTGCCTTTATATAATAAATGACAAATGTCACCAGTTCAAAAACCAAGCATAATTATTTTAAAGGATAATGGTAAAACCGATTTCACAGACAAAAATTGAACCTAACAGTCTATTACGATCTTTTGACAGAATTATAATTGTTATTTAGTACTAAATACCTACTCTTTACTATAAAGTTATGTTGGATAACCTCTCATATAGCCTACAGTCTAAACTGTAAAGTGTCTTTTTATACACAAGATATGAGTATTTAAAATAAGAAACTTGCCATTCAACTAAAAAGAATGATTACTTATTTTAAGAAAATAATATTTTGTCTCAATACCCATAGGCACCTATAAATAATATCTCTATGTAGTTTTATATCATTGACGAATTTTCTAAAGCAAGAAAATTATAGAAGAAATATAGTATTTCAGTTGTTAGAATGAATAAAGAAAACTCAAGTCCCTGAGAAATACAGAAATTTAATCTTTAACATCAGAAATTTTATTTCATGTATGTTTTAAATAGTCTTTGAAAAGCAAGCTGATATCAAAAAATGACATCCCCAAATACTAACTTATACTACTGGCACATACACATGCACACACACACACATGAAGAGTAAGAGACTTTTTAAAAGATTCTTAAATGTGATAATTTTCTAAAATCAAACAATAATAATAATAGATAATACATATAGAACATTTAATATATGCCAGTCATGTTTTAAGCATTTCATTTGTACCAATTCACTTAATATTCACAATAAAACTATGAGATTGAGATTGGTACTATTATCATGCTTATTATGCAACTGAGAAAAAAACATGCAAAAAATTGGCAATATTCAAGCTGGCAATCTGTGTATTCTTACCATTTTCTTTAAAAACATTCTTGTCTGCCTTTAAGCAAAAATAATATTTTGGGAAAAATTCAATAGCTGAAACTTTTTTTTCAGTGTTTACAGTAAATGTCTATAAAAATCATTCTGAGTATTTTTTAAAAATAATTATACTCTAAGCATAGCTTGAATGAATTAATATATTCAGGTAACTCATTAATCACTGTGAATAATCATTCTTTAAAATTCCATATCAAGTTAATCTCTAAACTTGTGTCATTTTCTGAAAATAACCAAAAACATAAAGATGATTTTTTAAAATAGAAAGGTCTTTAAATTAAAAGAAACAATGTGATTTATACATGACTCAAGACATTTGAGATCTCTTTCTTCCTTTCCTTCCCTTTCCATCCCTTTTCTTCCCTTCCCTTCC